>JAZGTN010000188.1:1445000-1966097 GCA_037783415.1 Leptasterias polaris
GACTTTTACAATACGAACTTCCGGAAACTAGTGAAGACATAGCCCCATGAATAGGGATAATCTACTTCGTATCCTTGGCCCAGTGCATCATTTTTTTCTGTGGCCGATTTAATTTTTAATCCGGGTTATGAAACGTACCGATCGAATGCTACTGTACTTGTGTAGAAGGCCCTAATGCTGATTTTTTTTATTTTAAACATCACAGATTTTTGGGGAAAATTGATTGCCTTTCTGAAAGGCAATCAATTTTCCCCAAAAATCTGTGATGTTTTTAACAAAATGTTTAGCATTTGGACTTTCTACAAGTAGGCCTACAGTAGCATTCGATCGGTAAGTTTCATAACCCGGATTAAAAACTACATCGGGCACAAAAATAGGATTGCAATGGTGCTTAGGCCCAATTGGCAAGGATACGAACGAAGTGGATTGGCCCTACTCATGGGGCTAGTGAAGACATAGCATCGTATAATCATGGTGTCTCACTCTGTTTAGAAAATCACAGATTTTTTTCGTATTCAAGAAAGAGGGTAAATATCCGTTGTGTTTCTTTCAAACTAGTCATTATCAATTGTGCAGATAGTACAACGATGTAGGGCTGGGGGAGGGGGCTAGGCCTCTAGTAGGCCTACCCTCACCTTGTCGTATGTTATTGTTGCTCGATCGCGCTGTCACTGAAGACAAGCACAGCTTGTTATTTTGTGTCACATTCTAATCCTCAAGTATGTGAAAACTAAATGACAAAGAGACCCTATTTGGTTATATTAAAAATTGCACTATCGTTTAACTCGCCAACAGTTTTTCCCCCTGAAGTATAAGTTGTAGCCTGCATTTTGATTTTATAACTCAGGATGGCCGATTCAAATCGATGACTCCCAACTCGAAAATAATGTTTTAATAATGATCTTGCAAAAACAAAATTGGTTTAAGTGGTCGGATATTGCATGAGATCGTACCACAGAGCATCTAAAATCCTGTTTCGTAGCATTGCGGGCCCCGGAACCGGCCCATGCCGTTAGGGGTTCGCATTATGCGCTCGTAGGCGCCACAAATTGCATTCACCATTTGCTGCTTGGTAAATTTTCACGCCCCCCCGTTTGGAAAATCCTGGATCCGCCCCTGCTACAGTACGCGCCGAAACCTCAAACAAAAATGACTGCACAACTTTGACAAAAGCTTGCTTGACAATGAACAACATAAATCAAGGCCCATATATACGTGGGCGGAAAGTTAGCCGACTTTTATGGAGAAAAATACCTAAGTTTTGTGATTATTGTGTGGGTGTGTGTTTGGGATGCCATGGGATGTGATAATGGTTGTGGTTTTTGAATAATGATAAATGTATTATGAGCAACGGGAGTGCCGGTATTGTTTGCGTGCGTGTGCCGATGTGCAAAATAATGATTCAAATAATCACTGATGTGTGTTTGAAACCAGTGTGTGAACATTCAGGAACAAAAGAAGAGAACGTGATCATGCTTGGTAGATAAAACAAAATGGTTAGAAATATTTAAGCCGTGCGACCTCCCCCCCTATCGACTCCACCACCACCAAGTGACTATTAGTACATGGATCCTCTCCGATAAAAGTTATTTAAGATGAAAATGCCTATGTGTGGTCGATGGGGTATTTTTATTATACATATTTTATTTTGCAAGTGGCCTGGAGGGCCTGGAATCATTAAATAAAAGACACTGAATGTTTACCGATCCTACGAAGAAAAACCAAACTTGTTATGATTTACAACTTCTTCTTTTATAGACCCAAATATTTCAAATTGTTTGTTGAAAAGCCAAAGGTATGCATAGAGTTGGTCGCTTTCATGGAGTCAAGTGCACCATTAGATCCAGTGCTCAAAAGGATACATCGTAAGGGTATTGAATTGTATCGTAAAACTCGCGTATTTTATAGAGCGAGGCCAGAATCCATGAATAAACTAAATAGGTTATGAATTTCATGAAGGTACCAATCGGAAAAAACACAGCCGCCATAGCTTTTATATACTGTGCTTAGGTCCTATCTTGTTCGGAAACAAACTGCATGAAACCAGCAAGTACATTGCATGATGGAGACTTGTTACTAATTTCTGCAGGCGAAATGAATCTGTGTTCAGCATAAATTATGTTACCAATTATTACCAGTATATCAGTGATTTCACAGCTTTAATTGGACCATGATTAAAGTTGCATCGCCGGAGGTTTTGCCGAAAGACCCCAATTTTAGAAGTTCGTAATGTTTCAAAACAAAAATTAAAATCACTTTCTTGTCGCCATGCACAGTGCACAAAACGACTTGAAACTAGCAACTGGTGTTTGAATACATTGCTGGTGGTGTTAGATAACTCGTTGTTTGTTTTCAACAAACTATTACGTTTACCTTTTTTACGATCAGTGTAGGCCTACCAAACAAAAGTTTATAGCCTACATATTCCTTAACTAAAGAAAAACACTATTAGGGCCTATATCTATAGTATTTAAATCATTTTTACAGCAACTTGGCAAAACAAATCTGACTTTGTAATTTATAAGGACAAGTGTGAATAATTTTAAGAAAACGTTTTCTTCCCTAAAGTCTTCGATTGGATAGCCTAAGTTGAACTTTCAAGAAATGAGCCATGACACTATAAAGCAACACAAAGTGGTATCTGACTGTTGTTTTTGCGTTTACACAACGTGTCTGGGCTACACCAAAACATTACAAAATACTGTATCTAATTTCTGTAGTAACGACATTTATTTCTACAGACAAGATATGACGCTGCTTTTGCCACGTTTGACACAGACAAAGACGGCAAGGTTTCGAAGAGTGAGTTAGGAGCGGCGTTGAAGAAGCTTGGTCGGGAATTGAACGACGGGGATTTGACTGCATTAATGGAGATAGTCGATAAAGACGGTACAACATGTGTTCTATCTATACTTTATTTTATGGTATTTCGATTACAAACTTTATCATCATATTTAAAGCCTCATGTACAAAGGACAGTTTCTTTTTAGATTCCGGTACAAAAACATGCAGAACTCTGCAGGACTCTGCATGGTTAGAGCAATCTCTAAGCGCTGACGTCTTCCTGCATGGAAGTGAGTCGTTTCAAGTGATAGGACATCATTGGTTTTCTTTACAGAACAATTGTTTTAGAGCAATATTAAATGCAACATGCATAAGAAGAAAAGAAAACACCTGCAAAACTCACGGAGAAAATGACTAAAAATTGTGAACAAAACCGATAAATCTTTGTTGACATTTGACGTAATATTGTCAATTGGAACTGCTCGGCTGGGAAACTTAATAGCATCAGATTCAGATGTTTTTCATGAGATGTTAGACACGTCATTTTCACAGCTTCTTTCGATGTACCCTGCAATAATAAAACTCAAACAATCTTTGTTATGAACTCTTTAAACTGAAATTCAACAATAATTAATGAAAAATAACTTGTTTTAACTGCAAGCACTCGGTAGAAATCGTCTGACCAAAATTAGTTTAACGCCTGTATCGTTCTGACGGTTATAACAGAATCAATACGATTCCTTGAATCAACAATGCAGCTCTGTTATTAAGCAAACAGCAGTGATGGAATAATATTCATTTCATATAAGCCAATTTGCATTAAATACAGCTGGTGTACATTACAACTATAGGACCACCGCCTGCTCAAGTTTAGGATGTAACTCTAACGTACTAATAGTAATACAATATTGAGGAAAAATGTGCCTTTGATGATACAAGCATGTATTAGAAAGATATTTGGCTATAATGGCCTTCACAGATTTGTCCTTTGAAAAAGTATATAGAATAACAAACAATTTCAAAATGATTGATAAATAATGGCACTGTCCAATTCAGTGCACCCCAAGACTATAGTTGTCTTGAAAAACATAAAACCGTAAAATTAGGATTACATGTTTTATGGATCATGTCGGGGTTTGTATTCGTATTGTGTCATGACTGAGGTTATTGGTGAATACAATTTGACCAGGAACAAACATGACTATTTAGTCAGTGGTTATAACTTGAGGGTAATGAGAATAGGCCTAGATGCTTTCCTATATTTTTTCCAAGGCACAATCATATCAGCTATCCTGTCGTACGCTAAACATTCGGTCGTGCAATAAATAGAATATGCATTTTCAGATGCTGGGACCAATATGGTGTTCTATTTTTACGTTGCGACTTTTTTGTTACACGGTAGTCACTCTGTTGGCTTTCCATTGTTCTGTACACTACCCTCAAAGGAGGCACCTGTTTCAGGTTCACGTGCCTTCATATGACTGTCAGTCTGACTGTCACATGTAATAAATCACTTAAGAGGGCTTGCAAGGGCTTATCTCCCATGTTCTAACCGCAGAAATGACGGCAAGACATCAAAGGAATCACAGCTAGTTAGGGAACAGATCAACTCAATGGGTCCAGGACTTTTGGCGACCACTCGCGTGACTTCGGTGTCATTGCTTTGTGTACAAAACAATGCACAGGCGCAATGGGAGGATTTTTTATTTTTATTTTTTTCTCAGCCCCTCTGACCCAAGTCACCGACCCCTGTTGATTGACACCCCTTTCAGACTGTGTCTAATGGTACTGCTGAGGGTATCATGGACTATCGCATGCCTGGGATTTACCACGTGGGTGCTGTTATGTTTTTCTTGACTTGTGACAAACACTTTGACAGCCAAACTCGCTGCAAGGCTTTAGGAAACTATAGGTTTTCTCGGTCAAATTCAGCAAATGAGCAGCCGATTTCATTTTCGTGCGTTCGAATTAAAGCTATTTTGCCTCTCCAGTTGTTACTGCGTTTCAAATTCAGAATTCGGCCATTCAATTTAGTTTTGAGGCATTCAAATTCCTTTAGCACTGTGTTCAATTTAGCATATCGTCATTCTTTTTCGTGACACTAAATCATCATTCAATTTAGCAAAGCTGGTTCGACTGGAATTTTTTACTGATTTATTTTTTTCAATTTCGTAAAGAGCCAATCAATTTCGCTAAATGAGAATTCAAATAAGTACGACTTAAGAAATACAAATAAACAGATAAACTGTAATTCACTTTAATTCAGGCAAACCTTATTTTCTTTAGTTAGGCCTATGTTTCCAGTACACTTTACATGGGGCCCTTGAGGTTTTTTTTCTTCTTCTTTGTTTTCTTCTTTATTTTTATTTTATTTTTTTTTTTTTTGGGGGGGATCTTTGATTAACTGACCGAGACCTAATTTGTTTTTGTGTCTGAATGGGTTGTTTCTTTATGTTGAATTTTTTTATATTTTTTGTTTCATTGTTGATGTTGTTTCTTCCTCAACCATCAATCTGTTGGCGTGCCAGACATCTTGGCATATACGTTTGGGTATGGTTGTACCACTGCATGCACTTCACTTGGGTGATGGCATCAACGCTCTGAATGGCTGCTTGTTGAAGGAGATTGCACCTCCACTGCTGCATGTTCATTCCTGCTTGTTGGGCAGCCTGTCTGTCTCCGACAAGTTGTTGCCACTCAGGTAACCCAAGGATGCGTTTAACTGCAGCCTTGAATGCAGAGTGTGCCATCTCCGTGCTGTTCAGGAATGGGGAGTAGGGACCACGAGCTGCCATTTCTAGAAATATGCGTGTTAAACTAGTGCCAATAAGTTAACCCTATTTATGCCCTTAACATTCGAAAGGAAACAAAAGTTTAACAGAGCGTTTTTTAGATTGTACAAATTCCCGAAATGACTGCCCATAAATGAATTTGAATGACTAAACACACGCCTCAAAAAGTTCCTGCGAATTTGAATGCTGCTTTGTTGAATTGTTAAATTGAAAGATTATTTTGTTAAATCGAATGACACAACAGAACATTTGACTAGTCATAAAACGAAATCGAATGACCCTTTTCAGTAGCATTCGATTTCGCGCGAAATAGAATAGCGTCGTGGTTAAATTGACTGCTCATTTGCCGAAATTGACCGAGAAAACCTATATTTTCTTCAACACTGAAAATCCACATAGTAATTCAAGTCCCTACATTATGTGGAAATTGTTTGTTCCCAGAACCACACTTTGTATGTAGCTTAAAACAAGCCGCCTAAAAAGAAGTGGCCGCATAAACAAAAACGCTGCAAAAAATAAGTCACCGCCTAAGAAAATAAGTCACCGCATAAAAAAAGACTGTCGCCGCCCCCAAAAAGTCGCCGCCAAAAAAAGTCGCCTTATACAAGGGTCCATGATAGAACAGTATCTGTGGATGCTAACTAGTTAAAATAATAAGAAATGCATGACTTGACGAGGCAAGTCTATTTTTAGTTTTGAATTGGAAAATGGCTTTAAATATCCTAAGCATTTGTTCGGTTCCAATCATCCGTGGAGTATTAATATCTGAAATGCTATCATAGCTATCAAGATATTTGTAGTTGTTTGCTTGTTTGTTTGTTTGTTTGCATGTTTTATTGTTTGCTTGTTTGCTTGTTTGTATCACCCAGTGTGCAACCTGGGAACCGCTGTAGATAAACACTAACAAAGTAAACTTACTGCTCACACATATTTAGCGTGCAGTAGCAGGCTGTTAGAATTCATCTTTCATACACCATGTCTGCCAAATACACCAGACCAAACTACTCATTCTTTTCCAACTCGTGTGAAGTCTGCAATCACAATCATTTTACTTTTGGTCTTAGAGATGGTGCGATTAACTTCATAGAAGGCTTCTTTTTCATCATCTCGTCTCTGCATTGTTGATGCATAAAGACTGAAGAAAGTCACACTTAAGCCAGATTGAAGAACTGCTGTCATGGTCATGAGTCTGTCATTTATCGAGCCTGCTCCAATGTATTTGAAAGAATTGCAATGTCATATCAGCAAAGTCCATATCAGTGATCATCACAGGAGACACTCGCCGGCTCTTGCGGGTCACTATGGTGAAACCCAGCTCATCTTCTCTTCCATTGATCGCCTTCCTCAGGGCGTAGTCGAGGACGATGATGAAGAGAAATGGGGCCAAAATGTCACCCTGAAACACTCGTGCCAGGATGTCAAAGAACACAGTGACATCATCTAGTTATTAAGTGACCCTGATGGCCCGGGTGTTTGCGTAGGTTACCCCATTCACTTGCACTAACTTTTTAGGGATCCCATATGCGGTGAGGATGTTCATCATCTTGACCCGGTAGTGTCAGACACCTTGCGGAAGTCAATGAAGGTGATGACTGCAGGGAGATGTTTATGTTTGACACCTTCAATAAGTCTCCTAGTGCAATGACGTGCCCCATCGTAGACCTCTCTCGTCTGAATCCCCACAGCACTTTCCACCCTGAGCGCACCCCTTGCCTTGACATTCTCCTCATGGTTGAATGGGCCATCCTCGATGTCCAGGGTATCGAACACCTGATCCACCTCCACCTGCGCACCCAGCATGCTGCAGCACCTCCGGTTCATCACCAAGAAGGTTTTTGAAGTGGTTTTTTCATGTCTCTACCCGTTGTCATCGGTATCTCCCATGATCTTAGAGGGTCTGGAGGACTTTCTGTCGGTAATCTCGTTGATGAATCTCCAGCTCACCGCATGCGTTTGGTTGACATGAGATTCTTTCACTTCACTGATTTTTAGGGTAAGCTCCTCCTCCTCGATGAGATCATAAGCTTCAAGTAGGACTTTCTTCTTGCTTTTGTACACCGTCCTCTTGGTTGGTGAAGCTGTGGTCTGCTACAAGAGAACGGTAGGCCGGCCACTTCCATCGCCTCCCTAGCTCTGACGGCCCGGGGATCAGATGTGGCTCCCCCACCTCTTCACCTTGTCCATGCAGATCTCCGCAGCCTCCTTGTTTGCCCTCACGAACTTGTCATAGCGGTTGGTTGCAGAATCATCATCATCCTCCGTCAATACCTGCAACCGATTTTGAATTTCTACGGCATGGCGGGCATACCTCTCCTGTAGATCGCTGTTTCTCTTGAGCTTTTCCCAATTGTACTTAACCCTGCTTGTCACTGCCTTGCGTGGTGCACGGAGGCTGAGACGAACCTTCTTCACCACCACTCTATGATCTGATCCTACTGTAGAGAAGGTGCTGTGGGCATAAGAGTTGATGATACTGTTACGCCATTTCCTCCTGGTCAGAATAAAGTCGATCTTGGCCTTCCTCCCGGATGGTGACAGCCACAGACGCAAACCATTGCTGTTTGTGTCTTGATGAAAGGTGAAAGGAGCATCCCCCAGCCCCAGTCATGCATTGAAGTCACCAAGTGGTGATGGGGAACAGCCTCTATCGAGTGTTGTAGATCTCCTCTTCAGGTGCAGTTAGAGTTGGTGCGTAGGCCACCATGGTTGTGAAGACTTCATGAAAGTGACACCATTGGCTTAAATGATGATACTGTTGACATATAATTTAAATTCTAAACGTTTCAGCCTCCAGTTTTGGTAAACAAAGATAAATATCTGGTCTCATGTACCATGCATTTGGTGATCGTTGATTGCTGCACTATCCCTTTGACTGGTTTGCAAGGTACGATTGGTTTAAATTTTACAGAGCTTTTCAAATGACAGTAAAGTCTCATTTCGATTGCCTGCTATGGCAATACAGGTGACATATTTGTATGCACATTTTACACTGTATTTCTTACATTTTCCTTCATATTTGACCTTGTATGACCTTTAATGACCGTAAAGTGACCTCCATTATATTTTATCGTTCTCTCATCTGTATTTGCATTTCATGCACCAATAGCTTTAATTTGATACCAAATATGATATGTTTATATGACAAACTATATTTGTCATAATTATTACATAATCAGAAAAGTGGGCGTGGTTTATGACGTCAATAAAAAAAAATGCCCAAGGCTGCCAAGCCAGATTTTGGCTCTAGACACCCTCATCTATCATTTTCAGAAATAAAATTGCATTTGTACCCTACTTCAAGGCCCTTCCACAATGAAAACATCTATCATTACGTTTCTTCGGCAGCCATTTTGAAAAAAGCGCCCTCACAGTCTTACCCACCATTAGGAATTTTGCAGACACCCTGATTTCAATAGCCCATAAGATAAGGTTTCCAAAAATACCAGTCTCCAAAAATCCCCAGGGGGTGCAGGGTTTCGGTATTTGGCCCATGCACTATTTTTTCAGTTGAAGAATTTTTAGGCATTTGAGATTAGCTTTTGGTAACCGTGACCCAATGTTGACCTTTACCTATGGGTCAACCGGAAGTGGGACCATATCTCAAGATTCACAGCCGATTTTCAAACTTTTTTCAGTTATAGACTCCATGGGCATTGGAGATTAGTTGGGTAACCGTGACCCCATGTTGACCTTTACTTCTGGGTCAACCGGAAGTGGGACCATATCTCAAGAACTACACAACCGATTTTCAAACTGTTTTCAGTTATAGACTCCTTGGGCATTGGAGATAAGCCTTGGGTAACTGTGACCCCCATGTTTACCTTTGCCTATGGGTCAACCGGAAGTGGGACCATATCTCAAGAACTACACAACCAATTTTCAAACTTTTTTTCAATTATAGACTCCTTGGGCATTGGAGATAATTAAGCCTTGGGTAACCGTGACCCCATGTTGAGCTTTACTTCCGGGTCAACAGGAAGTTGGACCATATATCTCAAGAACAACACACCTGATTTTCAATTTCTTTTCAGTTATAAACCCTTTGAGCATTAAATGTTAGACATGAACCCCATGTTGACCTTTATTTCTGGTTTAAAAGCTCCTTTCGATTCAGTATCAGAATGAAGACCAGGTTTAGGTTTTTAAGCACACTTAAGTGAAAAAAGGGCCTGTCAAAGGTCAAGAGTCTTCTATCTTGAAATCAGACCAACTTTAAAGCTTTGAAGCACTTAATCGAAGCATAACAATATTACACGGAACAGCTTTGTGTTTGTTCACAAACACCTAATGCCTAGTTTGTATTATTATTATTAAACATTTTTTTTACAGCAAATGGCCACATCGATAAGAAAGAGTTTTATCAGATGATGGCAGCTCAGAAAGGAAATGAGCAGAAAAATTTGAAAGCAACGTTTGACAAGTTCGACAAGGACGGCAATGGCTTCATTAGGTTTGTATTTTTTTAATCTGTATTATTATTAGGACTATAATGATTTTTTACATTTTTTATTACAGAATTTCATTATGTAAATTTGAATAAAATTTATTCCATTTTGTATGGTTGCATAGTTTTTTATTTGAACAATAACATGCTACTAAAGCAGTTATGTTGGTCGCTGATCCTCTTAATGTCTGCTTCCACAACATCAAGAACAAACATGAGGAAGGAAGGATGTCGCTCGCTTTACGCTCGTTAAGTTTGTTTGTACATATAATATAGCTGCAATAAGGTCTAAAAATTTAACCCACCTCTCATGTTTGGTTGTTTATGACGGAAATGATTATCGGCTGGAAAGGGGAACTTTCTAGTTGACCTCGCATTCATTCATTCACACGGCGGAGATTCGTAGTTTACACAAGTCATACAAACATTATGCACACTCAGCATGCAGCAGAAGTTCGAACAGCTGCTGGTGTATAGCTGACAAACTACGTCACTTTTTAGCAGACCAATCATAACACATAAGTGGAAACATGATGTCACTGCACGTTTATCCAATGAAATCATTGTGTCCAATCATGGAGCAATAAACTGCTACATGGTCCAATGAAATCATTCAGTGGCTGTCTTTATCCTCCCGAGGGATTTCCTTTTTGACTTGATTGCTATAGGAGACTTTGTGAATGAGTTGTAGACATACTCTGGTCGGGGGGGGGGGCAGATTAGGTGCAGTGCTTTTGAGCCTACCCGAAAATAGCTTTTTGACTTGTTTTGAACTGGAAACCCCGCCCCCTCCGAACATTCCTGGATCCGCCCCTGGAATGGTTATATAATAATCTCTAGACCGTCTAGAAGACTGTGGGATTGCCACGAGTCAGGTTATCCCTTTGTACGGCCCGTATAGTTTGAGACTAAACACCGTCAGTTTTGACTTACCCTTCCAGCATAACGCCCGAAATGGACGCATGCAAACTTAATAAGAAGCATCTTAAAATATTTAAAACTTTTTTTTCAAGGAAGCAGCAGTGCAGTATAATGCACCCTTTTCATACACTTTCCTTACTATAGAGACGCTTCCTTCAACCAACTCGAAATGTTCAAGCTCCTGAAGAATGAACTTCGTGTAAAAGGTCTTTTTGTTTCTGTTTTCCATCTAATAGTAAATCCGAGCTGAAGGTAACAATGAAGGAACTTGGAGTGAATTTGACCGACCAGGAAGTGGGAGATATGATCAAAGGCGTTGACGTCAACGCAGACGGGAAAATCAGCTTTGATGGTACGTATAAAAAAAGTCGAGACCCGAGAGACCGAAGGTACCTCGGAAAGGCCGATGGGTGTCATGGCAAGAAAGAAGAGCCCAACACCAAGACCTGAACGTCTGAGACTTACTACATTCAGACCTGTAGGTCTGACGCCAAAGCCTTTGAATTCAAGGCTAAGACAACATGTGAACATTTCAGTGGTCAGGTTTTGGAGTAAAACACGAATAACGGTTTGTGTTTTGTTTGGGTTGTGCTATGCACGTTGATATCAGGCTTATTTCAATTGCGCCGATCGAAATAAGTAACGGCGATTTGCTGGGTTTTCAAATGCTATTTGCTGGACTTTGACAGTATTTCAGACTGTAACATTTCTCCAGAGAATTGTTGTTCTTTTATAGTTATCTTTCAAACTTCTTATCCCGAAATTAATTACAAATCATTTCTTTGTCTTATATAAACATTCTGGCAAACTGACGGTGTTGATGGTTGTTGTTGTTGTTGATGTTGTTGTTGTTGATGTTGTGTTGTTGGTGGTGGTGGTTTATAATTGGCTCCTGCTGCTGCTTTTTGTTGTATAAGTTGAGACTCGAAACCATAGACGGAACAGAATACGGCACATTTCATAAGATACAACCCCAACAGTAAAAGAATTGATACAATAATAGATAAATAAACAAATAAATGAATAAACAAATAATAAAAAATCAATCAGTTTATCAACCACCCAAAGAAACCATTCCAGGGACACACTTTGATAAGATGTTAAGATGAAATAACGTGGGGCTAATACTCCAATGGGGTATTTAATCTGCCATTGTAAACAAAATATTGCTATATGAACTTATATTACATTTCCCCATATTATTTCTTCCAGAATTCAAGAAACTGATGTCTAATGTGTAAGCTGATTATCCATTGGCAATGTATCAACATCGACATCAACGAGATGGCAGAGAGGATGTTTTTAAATTCTAGAAAGCCGCGTAAAACTATTGGTGGTGGAGCATTTATCGAATATAGTGGGTCAGTTATATTCAGGGACAAAGGTTCCGCGATATGTAAAAGTAAAACATGATATCTAGTAAAATAAAATCGGCTGAATTTTGAAAAGCAGTTTTATACAGTATACAACGAGCAATTGCAATCGAAACGCACATTTAAGTTGTGTCTTTTTACAGCAATACACATGTTTAATGTTGATCAAGTACAGGAATCGCTACATTGTAATTAACCTCAATATCAACTTTGTCATTAGTAAAAACATTTTTGTGTGAATATTTGTGGTACAAAGGGGTACATGATCAGGAAATATAAGCTGCTGTTTATTCCATGCAATTTTGTGCAATTACTTAATTGAAGGTGGCGGTAACAAATGAAACAAACAAAACACGTTAGAAAGTATATTCAGAAGCTCAGTGTAAACTGGACCACCGTAAACGTTGTGTAAACACCAAATGAGCCTTAGATGAGGTAAAAACTGCATTAAAGCCATAAAGAACAAATATGGAACAATGAATTGAGAAAAGATAGTTTGTGGTTGTAATGTGCAATTTAACAAGTCATAAGAACATTTTGAATCTTAAACGACTCCTTTGCGTGTTGTTAAATCATTGCTGGCGCACTGTATTCTGCGCGTTCACGGTGCCAGAGAGATGCTTGCAGCAGAGGTGATGGTTTAATGCAGAATTAATAGTTTTATGAAAGTGGCCAACCACCATTTTAAAACCGTCCCTCCCTTCCCAACAAAGAATGGCAACAAATGGTACAAACTACATTACGGGTTACCTAATAAAAAAGGCATTAACAAAATTCAGCAGCAGTTTAAGCTTCAGCAGAGTATTTTGGGGGTTACGATCTCTAACTCTGTGGAGAAAATGTAGTAAGGCCTATTTTAAAACGGTTACTGTTGACTAATCCCAAACTCTTTTATCAACTACATAATAAAATGCAAGTTTAAGGCGATTGTTGTTATGTCATGGACAACTTAATGTACTTGACTCTTTCTTATGTATATCATGATACGTTATTTCTTTCGATGAGAGTATTACTTGAACAGGATAGTACTCAGAGGGCCCATGCAGGTACTATTCAGTTTTATATATACACATAATTTTTAATGGCACGTGGGTCTCATGTGGCTCGTAACTGATTGGGTCTATCAATTTTTGTACTTATTTGCACAATTGACCAAAATAGTAATCTGAGTAAGGATTTAGCACTCATAATTTTATTATTGTTTGTATTTTTTTAAAATTTAGGTTGTATTGATTAAACTTCAATTTTACGGCAAGGTAAAACTTGATATTTGGAAACTGTGTTTATTTTAATGTTAGTTGCTGTCTAGCCTATGGGTTTTGGGGCATTGCATAGTGAGGTATAAATATATATTTGGTTTGCAGTAACACCATATGTATATCTACTTGGGTAGATTTGTTCTTTGAGAACTTGTCTTGCTATTTATTCTACTGCCGCGGAGTAAATTATTCGGAATTCGGGAGACTTCTCAGTTCTGAAAGACTGTCCTGCTTATTACTACTACCTGGGCGGGAGGTAGGAAATCGATGACTAGAGCAAGCTAGTCGAAACGTTGAGACTTATTAAAGGCACTGAACACGTTTTGTAATTGTCAAAGACCAGTATTCTCACTTGGTGTATCCCAACATTATGCATACAATTACAAGCCTGTGAAAATTTGGGCTCAATTGGTCATTGAAGTTGCAAGAAAATGATGAAAGAAAAAACACCCTTGTTGTACAGATTAGTGTGCTTTCAGATAGGAATAAAAGGCTTCTGGCCAGAAGTCTTTTATTATTTTAGTGAGAAATTACCTCTTTCTGAAAAACTACGTTACTTCAGAGGGAGTCGTTTCTCACAATGTTTTATACTATCAACAGCTCTCCGTTGCTCGTTACCAAGTAAGTTTTTATGCTAATATATATTTTGAGTAATTACCAAACGTGTACAGTGCCTTTAAGAACTCGGCAGTGTATAGTTAATAACGAGAAGTTCCCTCGATCCACATAGCGAAAGGAGTAGTCCCGGCCGATTTCATACCTCCTCCCGCCCAGGTAGTACTATAGTAGTAGTTAATAAGCAGGACAATTCTTTTTAGAACTGAGAAGTCTCCCGAATTCCGAATAATCTACTCCGCGGCAGTAGAATAAATAGCAAGACAAGTTCTCAAAGAACAAATCTACCTAGCAAGTAGATATAGGGCCTACACATGGTGTTACCGCAAACCAAATATATATTAGTTGCTGTCATCACCCACCCAGTTATTTCTTGGGGCAAAACTTTCTCGTTTTGGTTTGTCACAATTTTCCCAGTAGCAGAGGACGTTATCATTCACGAAAAGCCAGGCCGATAGAGCTCTTAAAGTCTTAGACTGGTCCCCTGTTTATCCGCAAAGACAAAGACAGCTCACTACCACGGGCAGCGCGCCTCATCGATACCCTCTTGTCCACCGAGCAAGGCATTCTGGGAAAGAAACAAAAATGGCGCGTTGAGATCGTACACCACTGGGAACGTAGACTTGGTTCCAAGTCTGTGACCGTGGTTTTTAGTCTACCTGATAGCCGATACATTATTGCCAGAAATAGTGCCCCCTTGTGGATCGGTTTGTACACACCCTATGGCGAACTAGTCCAATAGTGGACGGAACACTCTGATTGGTCAGAATCTCAGAAGCCCAATAAAATGCATATTCAAGTCAAACTAAACCGTTTATACCACGGGCTATATTACATAAATACAACATTGATGCACGTGTAACTAATCTGCCTTTAATCAGTGCTTCAACTTGCAGTTTGGAAACGAAAAACCCAATGTGATTCAAAATTAATAAAAAAAACGTTGGGAAAATCATTAGACGATTTCATTCAAATCATAGGTAGGCCTAACACAGTTTTTCGTCTAGTAAGGATCAGGTTATTTGTCATGTTTATTTTTCAGAAAATAGAATTAGCTGTTGCAAACTGCTTACCAACCAAAAGGATCTGTGGTATAAATGCAAAAAATAAGTTAGTGGCCTGACGTTTCGACCCTAGCAGAGTCTTTCTCTCGAAGGCTAAATGACAACACACAACACACAACACACATACAAGCAGACAAGAGTTGCAAGAGTAGTCAAGTGGAAATACATGAATAGTTTATTTTTCAACATTTTATGAATTCATCTTGTATTATTTTAAGTAGGCCTATAAATTATAAATAGCATACGTCGTACGTACAAAGCACTATATAAAAATTAAAACAATGACTCGATTTTACAGAAAATCCGGAAGTGATTATATTATAACAACCATAGAGAAAGAGACGCAGCCAACTGGAGTTTTGTGGCCTCCTAATTGGTCATCTCTCTGGCATAGTGTCGTTATGTAAATGTATGGTGGCCCTGAAGGGACATCGCAAATCGCAAATATCTTTGCAAATATTTGCGATATCGCAAATATCTTTGCAAATATCTTGGCAAATATCTTTGCAGATATTTGCGACATCGCAAATATTTGCAAAGATATTTGCCAAGATATTTGCGATGTCGCAAATATTTGCAAAGATATTTGCAAAGATATTTGCGATGTCGCAAATATTTGCAAAGATATTTGCAAAGATATTTACGTTCTCGGGGTGATAGCAGAGCCAATATACGGCTCTGGGTGATAGCGGTTGATAGCGCCCTCTAGTGGAGAGATTTCAAGATCATAAACAACAGGAGAGTCTTGAACCAAGACTAGGAGTTAGCGGGCGTTACGGCGCAGGCTGGCCGCTGTGCTTCCTTGATGGAAGGCACTAAAAACTAACGCTTCCAGCGGTTCGGTGCCTCCTCGGCCGGTCGTGTGCCTTTCGGATGCGACGGGCGAAGGAAACACGCACACGCACACGCACCCATGTACAGAGCGTTGGCCGTTGGCTGTGTGCGCAAAATAGGCATATAAAGGGAAATTCACAACTCTGCATTTTTAGTTATCCCAATGGAATGGTAGCCCTAGCCCTCGGCCCTAGATCCAAACTGTGTGTATTGTTCACCATAATTATTAAAACAAATGTAGGAGGGGGTGTTCACAGTCAAAGAAGGAAAATACAAGTGACACAAATATTCCAGAACTATTATGTCAAACGTTCAGATTCAACTAGACACCAAACTAGTATTTAATATGTAGATGCACATGCTGTTTTCAAATCCCTATATCCTCATATCAAGGAACAGGTCTCAGACGTTAGTACATGAAGCAAACTAACCTCTGTGACCTGGTAATTAAAAAAATCCCATGATTAAATACGAGTGCTGTTTTTAAATATCTTTTTCCATCCTCATATCAAGGAACAGGTCTCAGACGTACATGAAGCAAACTAACCTCTGTGACCTGGTTATTAAAAAAATCCCATGATTAAATACAAGTGCTGTTCCCCATATCAAGGAACAGGTCTCAGACGTTAGTACATGAAGCAAACTAACCTCTGTGACCTGGTAAGTAAAAAAATCCCATGACTAAATACAAATGCTGTTTTTAAATATGTTTTTCCATCCTCATATCAAGGAACAGGTCTCAGACGTTAGTACATGAAGCAAACTAACCTCTGTGACCTGGTTATTAAAAAAATCCCATGATTAAAGAAATACAAGTGCTATATCTATATCCTCATATCAAGGAACAGGTCACAGGAGGTTAGTTTGCTTATGTACTAACGTCTGAGACCTCCTTCTGATATGGGGAACAGCACTCGTATTTAATCATGGGATTTTTTAATAACCAGGTCACAGAGGTTAGTTTGCTTCATGTACATGTACTAACGTCTGAGACCTGTTCCTTGATATGAGGATGGAAAAACATATTTAAAAACAGCACTCGTATAAAGTAATCATGGGATTTTTTTAATTACCAGGTCACAGAGGTTAGTTTGCTTCATGTACTAACGTCTGAGACCTGTTCCTTGATATGGGGAACAGCACTTGTATTTAATCATGGGAATTTTTAATAACCAGGTCACAGAGGTTAGTTTAAATACGTCAGTACTTGTCAGTACTTGTTTAGAGGAATACAAATTTGAAAACAGCACTTTTTAATTGCATTTTCTACTATTAGTTTTTGTGTAAGCTGAAGTTAACCCAAATAAACGTTGACATGTTCTTGAATATTTGTGTACTTATATTTTTCTTCTGTGACTGTGAACACCCTCATACATTTCTGTATAATCCACTACCAACGAAAGATCTGCCAAAAATGAATAGCACATCACAACAGACAATAATTATTGTCGTCCTCGATTGATTCACTTTCCCCTCCCTCCCCTCCGTCCATAACCGCGCCTGCCCTGGTCTAGGCAGGCAACCCTACCATGGAGCCCATGCTTCTACTACTGAAGAACGAACGGCACACACACACAGTTCATCCAAATTGGCATAATAATATGCAAGGCGGCCCGGCGGACGTACGTGTGCGTGTGCGTGTATCCGTTGCATCCGAAAGGCACCCGACAGACCGAAAGGCACCGAACCGCTGGAAGCGTTAGTTTTTAGTGCCTTCCTTCCTTGATGCTAGTGTGTCCAAAAACTAGCGGTATCCAGAAGGAGGATGCATTTAATTGATTCATTTATTCCCGTAGAGAACAACAAAAAAGAGTTATTATTATTTATTCGGCCAAAACATTATCGTTATTTTTGAGAATAGGGATGTAATTTTATTATTTTTGTTTGTTTTATGATTAACCATGCTTACAATTAAGCTTTTGTTCTTTATGAGATCTTCCCATGAGACCCTGTAGGCACCGGCTTTATTGATTTCCAAAATGGCGGTTTAAGTGTGTCTTGTTTTGGGACAGTACATGCGGTGTTTAACGTTTTTGTAGACCGTGCTTTTCGTGTAGTCGTTTTTTGTGGCGGAGGTGAAGGGTGTGATTGTTTCTGGCAGTCACCTTTTGTTTTTGCATGTGTTTATGTAAGTATTTCAGTTGTTGACCGATCTTCTGACTTTGCTTGACAATGACATCGTTACCGTACAACAAGTCGTAGGATGTCCTGTAAATCATAATAATGTATACAATTACAAGGCGACACTGAAATCGATGCAAATCTTTTACCTCACTGCGCGCGATGTAAACAGTCCCTAGATACAATTTTTTTAGTTTTAACTTGCCAAACATCGAGTCTCCTCTCCTCTGACCAAAACTTAGAAACATGTAAGGCTCCACTGGTTAGTTGCACTTGTAAATGCAAAAAGTTGTGGTATTTTAGGCATTTCTACATAACAAGGTACAAAAATACGTCACTCATATACTGTCGGGGCCATAAAAAAATGGTGTTCAGACAACTCGACGGTTCGACAACTCGACAGTCTGACAACTCGACGGGTCAGACAACTCGACGGGTCAGACAACTCGTCCGGTCGGACAACTCGACGGCTGGTTCGTAAAACTGTCAGACAAGTCGACTTTTGATCAGACAACTCGACGGATGGAGTTCAAATCCTTGTGGCATGGCAGGAGGATTTGTGTGACACCGAAGGGCGCGCTGCAGAGCGGACTGCCTGGCAGACGAACGTCGTACTGTGACAGGGCACAGGCGCCCCCAGGGGTGGGGGACACGGTGTATTTGTTCTGGCTCTGTTTTTGCCTTTATGGCAGCTTAATTATTACATAGGACTATATAAAAAGGGAAAATAATTACAAAATGAGAACGCTGAAAGGGGACTTCTTTCACTGGCGGTCTCCCGGAGATTTGGCAAAGCATGACTCGATTTAGTTGCGATAATCGGAACCCTCCTCCCGATCGGTCTGCGACCTTCGGGAAGATGGAGGGTTACGATTATCGCAACTAGACTCGATTAATATATGTTTTGTGCAATTCCAATCGATTGGCAGACTAATTGAGTTTTGGGTAACAAAATCGTATTTCGGGGGAAAGAAAGCGTGTTCGAGGGCACAAAAACGTATTTTCAGGAAAAATCTATTCTAGAAAAACACAACTTTGTTTACAAATTTATAAAAATATTATTTTATGTGACAAAATTATATTTTGATTGAATTAAATAATATTTTGAGGAAACGAAATTACTTCGTTGGAATTTTGTGTGTCGAGAGATAGAAAACGAAATTCCTATAGGGGCTCTGGTTTTTTGTGGGTTTTTTTTTTTGGAGGGGGGCTTGTTTTTGTCACACAGAAATTGTTTAACCTAATAGCACCGTCAATATAAGAGTGGTATTCCTATTTATTGACATAAATCTTATTTAATTTCTAAACAGCGGATTCGATCAGTGAGGTTTACCGACTAACAAACCCGCAATGACAAGGTAGTTGGTGGTCTGGCTCCCTACCCCTCCCACATGTTCATGAGCTTCCAGGTACAGCTATCTCTTGGCTAGGGGGTTTCCGTCGCGCTGAGCCCCGCCGAGAGAAACTCTGCGTGCCAGCAACACGATTTGCCCCCACACGCTGTGCACTGTCAAACACGCTTCCGTTGCTCGGACTCTCTGAAATAAAACCTTACGTTCGATTTTTTGTAATTATTTACAAGTTGTACCCATAATTTGAATACATATTTTCTTTTTTCTAATACTCATGAACACAATCACTCTCATCACTCAGTGTATGGTTGATCGTGCATGATCAAAGCAACATAAAACTCCATCCAGTACAGGATTTAATGTTTAATATTCATCTACTGTTTGAATATTCATAGATATAACGAAATTGACCAATCAGATGCATCCGTACGAAATCGGCTGAAGTGCCCATAGGCCGTGCACAAACCGCCTGCAGGTTTCACAAGTCGGTAAATGTGACCAGTCTTGAGAGCAGTAATCTCGCACAAAGCAGCCCTCTCGCGGGATATTGCGAGAAAGCCGTTCCGCTATCACCGCGACAGACATTTAACGACTTGTCCACAAGTCTAGTCAATGGCCAGTGATTAACCAATGGCAAGTTGAACCGAAACAGTTATTGGTTACGACCGCGAAAACGCATCCCATTTCACCCGTCGATTTAACCTGTCGACTTGTCTTGGCACTCCGTCGAGTTGTCTCACTGGCGAGTTGTAAAGCTGTCGAGTTGTCCGACCGGACGAGTTGTCTGACCGGACGAGTTGTCTGACCAGTCGAGTTGTCAGACTGTCGAGTTGTCGAACCGTCGAGTTATCTGACATTCAAAAAAATTATGCCCATCGAAAAAGTTTCATCAAACACTTTTTCAATTCACAATTCACGATGATCAAATCATGTGACTCAACATTCAGCTGAGCATTCTGGGAAAAAAAATACAGAAGCTTAAAGAAGCCATGTGCCTTTATATTATTTTCTAATAGTCTGGAGAAAAAATTGTGTAAACCTCATAATAATTATTATTATTAATATCAAAATTCAAACATCGGCTTGTCGGTTCAACTATCACTGTTTATTTATGTTTTATTATAAATGTTAAGAAACATAAAAAGACAAAAAAACAATACAAATAAGATTTGAAAGCCAAGAATCATTTACACATTTTTTATTTTAATTTTATTTTTTTAGTTTTTGCAGATCACCATGGTAATTTTAAAAATTAAATAACAAATATTTTGAATAAAATAAAGACAACTGCTGGCTATAGAGTCATACAGTGATACACAGAGTCTCACGTAACACTCGTAGTCACTGCAGATATTTCTTCCCTGTTGGCTTCACCGGGACATCATACTTTCTTGTTTGCCTTGAAAACAGGTCAAACTCCAAACAAATGGGACGCTATTGAAGTCATCGAAGATCGGTGCGCGGTGTGAAAGTTTCAATGTCCATCAAGTTTTAATAATTTGCATACTTATAATAAACAAAGGAAGGTAATTAGGGCATCAGTTGATATATTGCATCAGTTGTTTTTGTTTTATTCAAAGAAAAAGGCATGGTACCTCGAAAACCGGACAGGGGAGGGGTACGGTCATGGTCATGACGATACTAACGTAGTCTCATGCAGTCATGGTCTACTCTGACTGATCTTCCTATAATTTTTGTCTAGTCTAGCTTTAAAAAACGAAGAGCGCGTCTGCTGCGACTCTGCGGACACTTGACTTGTTCTTGTTGTCGGACAACTCGTCCGCGTCTGACAACTCGACAGTCTGACAACTTGACAGGTCAGACAACTCGTCCGGTCAGATAACTCGACGGCTGGTACGTTCAACCAACAACTGTGTTGTGTAACTGTAAGACAAGTTGACTTTTTATCAGACAACTCGACAGATGGAGTTCAAATCCTCGTGGCAGAAGGAGGATTCGTGTGACAGAGGCGCGCTGCAGCTGACCGCACGGGGGCCCAGCATGGGGGACGAGCCTACTGTACTGTGTGACTTGGCACAGGCGTCCCCCGGGGTTGTGGGACAAATGCAAAAATGCCTTTGGGCGTGGCGGAACTCTGTGGGGGGGGGGGGATCACACGCAATGATGGCCGGGGTGCACAGAGTTTCGCTTGCCAGCCACAAACAACAAATGCACGCAGACAAATTGTGTAGTTGTTCTTGCTCTTGAATAATGGTTTGATGGTTTGTGCAATTCAAATCGATTGGCAGTCTAATTTAATTTTATATGGGCGTCTTTAAAAAAAAATTTTATATCAAATTTAAATATATTTAGCTCTTTATTACCCATTAGTTTTCTTTTTGCCAGTGAAGAAGTGTATAAAAATAAAGAAAATTTAAATAAATCTTTGGAACATTCCTGTCATAAATATCATAGTGATAGTCACCATTACATTACAGCTCACCATCTATACATGTCTAGAAGTAAACGCTAAGTTTTTTCAAAGTACATGCAAGTCGTACCACTTTGATTGCAAATTTCTCCCACTTATAAACATCCCATTTAAAAAAAAATGGTGTACAAAAATTACTTTCAAGTTCGTCGTGCCTGGGGGTCGCCATCTTATTTATGATTCGCTGCCTGTTAATCATGAGAAGTCAGGGCTCCCGGCTAATCTGCCAAGTAATAAATATGTATGAGGTGACGTCGTGCGGTACTGTAGCTTGAGACTTGCCCATCTAAATATGCAAGCTTTACCTGTGACATTGCATGTAGCTTTACAAGTTGCATGTTCATAAGTTGAGCTACATAGGTTACCGCGCGACGTCACCTAAATGCATATTTATGACTTGGCAGATCAACTTTGAACACGATTTTCTCTAAACATGGAATTTCGGCTGTAGGTGTGCTACATGTAGGTGCCATTCGTCACTTGTGAAAATGACGACAAAATGTTCTGTTTTCAAAAGTAGTGAATCAAAAATCTAAATAGCATTTGGTTTTCTACTAAAGTTAACCATTTTTGTGCTGTTTTCATTTCCCAAATTTTTGTGACATTGATATTTGATATGATGTTATTTTTACAGAACTGAAGTTGCTTGGATGCTTCATACTGAGTCAGTGGTGGTAAAAATGCCCATAGCATCTGGGTCTTTACCAATAGATCCAGCTGCCATGATCAACAAGTATCGAACCAATGTTTCCATATTGGCAGACACAAGGGCAGGTAAGCATTCACTTTGGAACATTTTATAATCCATGTTACCATTGGTTTAAAGTTTTGCACAATTTGCAAGGTAAATAGACCCTCCAAACGAATTATGTAAATTGCACATCGGGCGTGCGCACTAACACTTTGGTTGGCAAAATGATGGAACATCTTGCCTTTTTGTATGGGGCTGATGGTGGCGTGACACAGACGCGTTTATGTCTGCTTAGTGCACATCTCTATGGCTTTTGCCAACCAATAGTGTCTGTACAATGTAATTAGCATATTTCATGGGACGGGTCTATTGACTGATAGGTCTGAACCATGCAATTATGTGATTTTATGATAGAAATTTTCAATGTGGTAACTGTGCACGAAAACAATGTACTTTCAGATGAGATATCTACAAATCCTGAATAAAAAATAAACTTTTACTGATGGACAATATTTTTGAAAATTACAGTATTTTGTCTCAGTCGATTACAATTTTGTCTATGATTTCAGGATATCAAATTTTGTGGTTTTCGATGCATTAATTCTTAGTGCTGATATTTCTGTGCGTGAAACAATTTAGCGGTATTGCTCTGTGTTTGCGGTTAGCACAAGGTTCATTGCCGCCGAAAAACTGCAAAAATTTTGCTTAATTAATAAAAGGAGAGAGACCTGCAGGAAATGTTGCTTGGTCAATCATACAGCCCAGGCAGCATGTAGAAATTTAGCCAATAGGACAAATTTGTTATGCGCTTCATGTGAGAACTTGGCAAACATAAAAATATTACTGATAGTGATTTAAGAATGCTGGTTACACATCCTATCGGTAAATCACACAGCCAGAAACTTTCTTAATTCATCAGCAAAGAAGAAACACACCATTTAATGACTACTGAAACACAAGTCATGGATATCAAGGCAGTTATTTTTCACTCTGTAAATTTATTGAGATTGCGATAGTATTGAGTTGTGATAATTTTCTGGTGAAGCATTGTGGTGGAAACTTAATAAAAAACATTAAAAACATTCTAACAAGTAATTATAAGGCAATAATACACAAAAACCACAAAAATTGTAACTTTTTGCTGAGAGCGGAAAGAGTTAAATCCAATAGCATGATACTAGAAAGTATTGAATAAACAACATTGCTATGAAACAATCCTTGGTTGACCATCCTTTTGTGGTCTCAAATTGGTGTAATGATAGAGTGATGATATGCGATGTAGTGAGTCATTGGAATCACCATTGCCTTATTTGGATAATAATTTCTTCAACTTTCTTTTTTACTCATGTGTGGTAGAGTTGATAGTTGTTGAATTAGCTCCGTAAGGCATGTAAGTCAGTGGTTCCCTGACAATGAGTATTCAAAGCTGAAAAGATCTGACTACAAGCACCAAACTCATACATGCCACATTCTCACAATGGTTCTTTCTTTCTTGTTGAGTAATGTTTATTTGGTTATACTTATTCAGCTGATGACAACCGACTGAAGGCAGCACAGGAGATAAGTGAAAACTTTGAGGTACATGAAATCTCTAACCTTACTGAATCCTTCAAAGTCAACTGAAAGATTTTGATGATTTTCAAGGATTTAAACATTTATCCACATATGTATTTTATGAAAGCATTGGGGTCTGGGGATCCTAGGAAGTATCTAAGGGAACAGGGTTTTAAGCCAGATCAAATAAGTATTAGGTTTAGTAACTAATTCACGCATTTAGAATTTTATTTCACACACACAAAAAGTTGTACTATATAAAGGCATACTCGGATCACTTATAAATATTACCCTACCCTTAACCACTTAGGTTAGAAAACCAATGATATGGTAACTTATCATCACAATATTTCAGTCCAATAAAACTGATCCGTGTACCAGCCTCATGCAAAGCTGAATGGTTTGTTTGGCTGTTTAATCAAACTGATATGCCAGCCCCATGCAAAGCATGGCTGGTTTGGTTGGCTGTTTAATAAAACTGATTATCGGCCTCAATTTAACCATTTCAATCAGAAAGAATAATAAGGTCAATTTGCTCAAGAGCTTGTACTGCATGTATTGTAGTTACCTTTAATTTTCTGGTTGCTCTGTACATGAAGTTAGTTTTGTTGTTTGGAGTTTTGTTATGAATAGGATTACCCAAACAAGTTTTAATTGATTGCCAAAGTGAACATGTTGAAATTATATGCACTCTATTCAATATCATCCACATAGTTTTTAATTAGTCAATAAAACAGTGTGGGAGCCGGTCTTCACTGCATCGGCTTTATGCTTTGCATTATGTTGATTTCAGGCGCGTACCAGCTACCTTAAATTGATAAATTGTCTGCGCGTTCATGGTTACGTATGGTGGTATGCGCGTGCATGCAACACCATCTGTCCTTGCCAAATAACAAAAACATTATTCACAAGGATACCTACATGTAGTTCCCTGCATAACAAGCACAATGCAACTTTTACATAATATTGCTGTTAAGGGGCCATTTATTCACTAGTTCACAGAGGGTGCGTTCGATTAGCTTCCCCGGGTCGACCCCGGTCTGCTCATCCGGGTGAGCCCCTAACCATGAGCTAATCGAACGCCAACTTCCCCCAGCATTCACACCGATGCATCTTGGGACAGCCGACCGGAACTACTTCCATTTTGTGCCGTATGTCCGATACTTTCCGTGGATTCACGAAAACATCGTAAAATAATTATTCTCAAGGTAAAACTGCAACATTAAACAATTTGTACAACCCCACAGTGATACAAAGGTACCCGGCTTCGAATAAAAAAATACTTATTGCTCACAAAACGCTGTTGTAATGGCGAAAATGTGTGTCAAACTTCCTAAAATGTCCCGCTGAATTACAAACAAAATGGTGGCCATTGAGAAAGTTTTTTGCCGTGACGTCATGAACCAGGGGCAGCCCCAAGTGACCCGCTCCACAAGCAGGGCACTTGGGGCTGACCCGGGTGAGCCCCGCGAATGACGTCAAAGCTATTCGAACGCACCGGGGGAAGACCTGGGTCGACCCGGGGAAGCTAATCGAACGCACCCAGAGTCTGTCTTTATATCACATGCTACATGTAATACACCTCACGTGACCAGCCTTTGACCAATCAGAGAGTGCATACCATGTTTCTTTGTTATAGATGAAGTGCTCCATTCTGCAATCTGATAACATGTGGTGAATGCATTAGACACAGTTCATAGCAGATAGATGGAAATGTAGTTGTGTGCAGTTTGTGCAACCATTTACAACCCTTGCAGTGGAATGGTATTAAATGATTGGTCAACTCACTATACATGTTACCAAGAGTAGGTTGGCTGAACATTATGACATTATCCCTGCAGGTGATTTTATCCTCATCTCAGAATGGAGCCTTTCTAGAGAATGCAATCCCACTATTTTTGAAGGTTCTTAAGGATGAGAAACCATTCTTCATAGCAGAGAAGGCTCAGCAGGTTAGTTTGTTTGAATAATTGATCATTGTTACAAACTTTTTAAATGTCTTGTCTAGCTTGAAAGTGATTTTAGTATTAAGCTTGGTATGCTTAAAAGCACAAACCATTGTCCTTATAGTGTACATATAGGATTGGTAGTGTTTAGCCATTGTGGAAATGGCCATTTACAATGGTTACCTAAGTACAAAAGAACTTCTCAGTAAGGTGTTGGGATACCAATAAAAAACATTATTTTTTGTGTTGGTTCTGTGTTCTGAATTTAAACTTTTTCAGCAACGTGATTAATAAATTTGTTCTTAATGTATAAGCTCTTTTTGAAACATTATCTTATGGCAAGAAGTCAGTGTTGTAGGTTTACCAGACCTGTTTTTAGTCTCGGATGCCGAAGTTTTGGTTTTGGTCTCAGTCTTGGACTGGTTGGTCTCAACTGTACATCTTTGAACAAGATAATTTAATAACATACAGTATGAATATAAATATTTATCCATCACAAAAGATGCTCATGGCACAGAAAACAGGATATGTATTCTTCCATTATTCACTCTGTCTTTTTCCACATTTATCAGGACATACAGTTTTCTTTGTTTTACAATGTACATCCCAATAATGATTTGATTTTATCTGCTAGCATTTACGTAAGCTACTATTGGAGCTCCTACATCGTATGCCAACCAATGAAACACTCCGGCCTTATGTTCCTGCAATCTTGGATCTCATGTTTTCTCTTCTTGAGAGAGAGAATGAGGAGAATGTACTGGTTGCTCTACGTATCATCATTGAGTTACATAAACACTACAGACCACCACTCCAACCAGAGGTAAGCATTTGTCCTGTCAATCAATGTGTGTACATCGAAGCAACCAAATATACAGTACAGCTTGTCATAACCACTGCTATGGACACATGTGTGGTTTTGCAAAATTAACTGACCTACATGTTGAAGTTGTTCTGTTATGGTACATTTACCGAAACAGTTAAAGTGACAGAAATAAACGAAACATCAGGAGGATTTAATTTACCAGAGAAAAGGAACTGTACAACCCCAAAAAGATACCTAGACATAACCGTGTCCCTACATTTTGAATATGAGTGAAATGCTGGAAGTTACAGAAAGTCAAGGTTTAACCCTAACCTTTCACCATACCACACAGTGTTATATGCCCAGTCCAACACCATACAACACTTGTCAATGTGAGTGGCTTGCCCCATGCAACAAGATCCATATTTTAGCATAAGAATTCAGATTTAAATATAATTACCCATCCTTTATACTTACCCATCCTTTGTAATACTGTAGTCCAATAAGCTATATTTGTTTACAATGCAAGACTCAACTATGTACCATACCATACAACCATTGTATGCACTGACCCAGTGACCCCACACAATCTTCAAGACAAAAGATTTTTTTTTACTTCCCTAACCAACATTATCCAACACAGTTATACTGCTGTACACTATGGTTCAATTCCCTATGCAACAACACTCACACACACATGAGAGGAAACCATAAAATTCCCTGTGCAACATAGTACAACACAGGTTCAGAACTGTTGGATCTTGTTGTGTAGGGCAAGGTTAGGGTTAAGGCTGTAAGGACCTTGGTTTTTAACATAAAGAAATATTTTTACATTTTTGATAATTATTTTTCTTTACATTTGACTCTAGATACATAGCTTCTTGCAGTTTGTGAAGAACAAGTACAAGGAAATCCCCACAAACCTGGTAAGAATAACAGTCTTCACATGGTATGTGTATTAAGCCTGGGTGACTGGTGTGACTAGTCGTATAGTTGTGACTATTTATTGCATCCACTAGTCATGAACACTGCTTTGTCACTACTCCTGCGTGTTTCTGCGTATAGTTGCACTATGAACTGATATACAACAATACATCTGCAACATTACACATGGTCACGCGACCACACAGACCTAGAGAGACTTGTACTTGGCAGGCATTCAGTCAATTTCTTTTGCAAGGAAAAACATGCAAAATCTCTGGTGACTAGTCTTGGTTTCAAAACACTCAGTTGTAGTCGTCCTTAAAAAATCTCATTGGTAGTACACTAGGAACAGCCGAGCACCCTTTAGCAGTGACAACTAAAGCGTCTTGGAACCAAGACTACTGCTGAGCTGATTGGGAGCACACTTGTTCAGCAACCTTTGCACAGGAACATCCATATGCAAAGGGACTTTATGTGTGTTTTGTGATTGGTCCTGATGAGTTGTTGTAAAGCTATGAGGGCTGGACATAGTTGCTTTATATAATGAATTGAGCTAAACTACTGCACCTGTATTGTACTGTGGGTCTTCATTTGATGGACAAACTTGACATGCATGGCAAGTTAGTACTGTAATTAAATGTGTATGTTTCATTTAGGTGCTCTTTGATTTAAATATTTGCATTTTGATTTTGTCTTTTGCGTCCATCAACCGTGGGACCATATTTCACCAAATTTCCGACAAATTGCACTGGCACTGGCTTCCGATTAGACAGTAGATTATGTAAACAAAACTTTGTCTCGCCTACAGCTATATCCATTGCTACACACCAACATATTTACAGCATCTTTTTTACAAATAAAAGAAAACTCTGCTACCACTCACACTCTCTATTTACCTGTTCGTCAGTATCAACAAAGTCATATGGCCAGCGTGCTACTTCTACATCTTCTCCCACTCTTTGGAACAAACTCCCCCAAAACATCAAAGACGCTTAAACTCTGGATCAATTTATGCGCCTTCTCAAAACTCATTTGTTAAACTCAGACTAAATTTTTGTTTGAACCTTATTGACTTTGTACAGCGCATTTGGACTCTGTGTGTAACTGTCTTTATAAGAACGGTTTATTATTGTTATTATTTAAGTAGTATTGATATTTGTTTTCAAGCATGTGAGATAAGTGAAATGAACTAGAATTTGTTTATGTTGTTTTTAAGCAGAAGAGTCTGGATCCTGGTAGTGGGGTTGTTCCACCAGATCCTGCAAATATCCTTCCATTTGTAGATCGACCGGGATTTGCTTGCCAGACTATTATCACAGTTACACAACCAGACGGAACCAAAAGCCAAGTAAGTACATGTACATGCAAATACAAAAACAATGTCACTCTCAGCTGCTCTTTTTGTTGTTGTTGTTTGTGATATGTTCTGAAACGTTTTATATGGATTTTTTTGGTATCACTCGGCAGAACAAGATAAAGAGATTATAAAGAAAAATGTTGAATTGCATGAAATTAAATTGCATGAAAGTAAATTATCTAAAGATAAACACTTGCAAAGTATTTTTGTGCATCTTAATTCAGTACGTTACTCTTGGATGACTTTGCTTAGGACCATCTTTGCTTGAAACTTACTCTTACTTACTAAAGAGTCAATGTGTATTTAGGCAATTCATCAAACCAACAAGTCTTTTGCTTTTAAAGATAATGTTTTTTTCTAAAAGTTGTTATGACTTTCTAAGCCCTGAGAAACAAAATAATAAATTGAATGTGATTTATTTACTTGTAGCAAACGATACTACCCAAGGGGATCAATTCCTTGAAGGTTCTTGCTGAGTATCCTATGATTGTGTTGTTAATGTATCAACTCTACAAGCCAAGTGTTCATGCTGTAGTTACTGAATTTATCCCACTCGTTATGAACACAATAACAATCCAACCAAATACACAAGCAAGGTAGGTAGTCACATTCTAAACTTTAATTACAACAAAAATATTCATGTACATGCTTATTTGTTAAGACTGTATGAGACTTTATTTTATGGATTGTTTGACTGTTTCTATGCACTTTTCTTTAACACTATCCCATTCAATCTGTACAGGCTTTCCCCGACTTTCAACAAAGAGATGTATGTTGACTTCATAGCAGCACAAATCAAGACACTGTCATTCCTAGCCTACATCCTGAGAATATACCAGGTAACTTGTCTCTGTGCCATCTTCACCATCATAGGCTCCTTGTCATTGGACATGTTTTAGTCAATCTTACAAGACTAGTCGGAGGTAGCTGAACTGACAAAGTTTACACTTCTGAATGGTCCCACGTTATATGTGGCTATTGGGAGACCACCTGGTCAAATGCTGGACATACAACAATCCTGGGAAAATAACCTTAAGAGGTTATAAATTGCAGAGCTAAAACTGTTCATGACTCTAGTAAAGGATGTATGTTCAGAAAAGCCTAAAAGAAATTTGATCTCTTAGTTGCCTTATACGGAGTCTTGCATCTTGGTTTTTACCAGATTATTAGCAGTGGTGTGTCCCCAGATTCAATATATCTGTCCAATGAGTAGGATTCAAATTGTACCTGGATTTCACTGCTAGATTGAGATATTTACAATGGTGTAATGATCTTCTGCTAGCTTGTTTATCTTCTGTATCTGAAACCCTTTTATCATGCAGTAAAGATTGTGTCTGAAATGTTTATTCCCTTAATATTAATGTAGAGTATTTTTTACCCCAGCAGGAAACGGTGAACTCGTATGCCCCTCAGCTGGTCAAGGGTATGCTTGGGTTATTCACAAACTGTCCCAGTGAGGTTGCACACCTCAGAAAAGAACTACTTATTGCAGCCCGACACATTCTTGCAACTGACCTCAGAAACAGTAAGTACATCAAATTTGCTACAGACCAAAATAATAAGTCATCATTGTGTATTGTCCAAGGTATTTAATGTTTCAATGTGTGCACCCTTATGTGGGATATTTACACAGTGAAAACAATGATATTTGGGGGGATCAAAAGTAAAACATGGCATCAACGCTGGTACCTTCTCATGCAGGAATGAGCTGACGAGTGTGTGGAGCTCGCTTTCACATACAACATCTTTATACTTGTGCACAACCATACGCTCGGTGTGTTCATGTACACTGCGTTCTTAACATCCATGGAGGTTGTGCAATACTGTAATTGTTAATAGTACCGTGTAGAATAACAATGGCAGTATCCCCTGTCAGGTTGGGCTTGTTTCATACTTTCATCTACCAGTTCTCAAGTTACTCAAACCAGTCGATAGTAAGGCATTACAAGTGGAGGCTCTCTAAAATCAGCTAAGTTTGACATTTAATTTGACTTTAAGGCCAGTGTGAATCTGCTTATATGAGCTTATATCAGGATACTACTTAACAATGTTGTTCTGTCTAATTGTGCAGAGTTTGTTCCAACTATTGACAAGCTGTTTGATGAAGCTACTTTGGTTGGCAGTGGTTGGACCAGTAAAGAATCTCTCAGGTTAGTCAGTTATTGCTGAAAATATCACAAACTAAATTACATTGTGTTTTATTGAAAGATGTATTTGGCATCAACTATTTGATTCATAATAAATATGACTTACATCGCTGTACATCTGCAAACGGAAAAAGCACTTACATTATAGACATTTGTGTTGCTATCAATTGCCCCCAAGTCTCTTGATAACTGGGGGGGGGGGGGGGGGGGGGGGGGAAATATAACTGATTAATCACAGTTTTACATCAATTTTTGTATAGTGAAGTTAATGCTACTTAATTGATAGTGTGAGTTGCATTTATAGACTAAGAAGTGATCATAACTTTATAAATGATTAATGCTTAATATTATTAAATATATTCGAATCATAAGAACTGCACATTTCATAAAATTGTAGTGGGATGTATTTGAGGAGATTTTTGGTTACCAGCTCAATGAGTTGGTGAGATGATTGGACCAGATGAATTACTTGATACTAACTACCCTTGTTATTGCAGACCATTAGCTTACAGCACATTGGCTGATCTTGTACATCACCTGCGTCAACATCTCCCTGTACAACACCTGTCTTTAGCTGTGCACTTGTTCTCTAAGAATGTTCATGATGAGTCTCTACCGTGTAACATTCAAACCGTGTCCTGCAAGATATTACTCAATTTAGTTGAGTGTATCCGTCAGAAGAGTGAACAAGATGGTGCTAACGTAAGTCAAACTTATTGGACATCAATTTATTCATTATTAGCAAGCAATCTTATTGATAAAACTTTCCATATTTAACCAAAGTTGTTTTTGAAATTTGTTGTTTCTTTTTAAAAAACCTTATTGCCTTAAAAAATGTACCATTTGTCTTAATCATAATTTCAATTTGCCAAGTCCTTCTGTGTATGACAGTAACATTGAGTAATATTTGTTTGTTGTAGGCTCGTGAGATCTTAATGCATATGCTGGAAGTGTTTGTTCTCAAATTCAAGACTATCTCAGAAAACCAGCTGCCAGTAATATTCCAGAAATGGTAACAAGTGCATTTGTATTCTTTTGAATTAAACAATTTCATAATAATGGTTGTACTTCTCATCTAGTAAGATATTGTCCACATACTTCATGTATTGTTGACTAGCAATGTTTATGAAAACCAGTATAGACCATGTGACCTGTGACATCACATGTTTACAAAAGAGCCACAGAGCCTGGACTTCCTGCAGGCACAGTTTGAATGCAGCTCAATGGAAGAATACAATAAATCTTATATTTTATGGAGATTGCACTGTCTGATTTTTCTCAACTTTTGATATGAAGAAAGGGGGGCATCTCAAAAGCTGTACAGCTGTTGCTTTTGTAACTATTGAATTTATGTGAAAATTATGACACAAAATGTAAATTTTCCCGTATGGCCTGTGTAGTATCTTGCCCTTCAGGAAAAGCTTTATAATGTACAATGTCACATTTCTGTAAACAAAGGTAACATGGTCTTTAATGATTGTAAGGTGTATTGTGTTTGTTTATTGCCTTGCAGTCGTCAAACTCAAGAGACCAGTCAAGAGAAATCCTCATCCTTCCAATCTCACACTGTTGTTCCATTTGCCTCCAAGCCTCCACCTCTTACTATAACCATCCAGCAGCCTCCATCAACACCCATTACCCCTGGACCAACAACCCCAGCTCTATTACCACCACCTCCCACACCATCTATACCCCAGACACCCACAGTACCCCAAACACCCACAGTACCAAGTACCCCAGGGGTGCAACCTCTAAGTGCCATCTTTCCTGAGAAAGATAAAGATGACAACAAAGCAAAGACCTATGTGCCATCAAGCTTCTCTCAGTACAGTAACTACTCAGTGACAGACTGCAGGCATTTAGTGAAGACTGTGGTATGTGGAGTTAAAACAATCACATGGGGTGTCAGCTCATGTAAGATTACCAATGGTGAGTTTCCTGACATTATCAGGAGTTCTATTGTCAGATACATTGTTGTATACAAACCACAACACATGAATGGCGAGAATGATTTTTTATTATTGGCACACTTATTGTTGCATTCTCTTTAAAATATTATATCAAAGATATGGCCTTATATCAAACTGTTTTGAATGTCTTTTTTCTCTTCTCTTTTTGCCCATGGTAGAGTCCCAGAACTTTGGCCAAAACAAGCAATTTCAACCCAAAGAAACAGCAGTCTTTGTTGATCTAGTGAAGTATGGTAAGTCCTGCATATCTAGGATAGCTGTGTTGTGGTCAGTTTTATTGATATTTCATTTCAGGCATAATGGTTTAAGTTTATTCCTACCACCGTGTTGAAAAGGTTAATAACATTAGTGTGTTGGATTTTTGTTAATTTTTCCAACTATAGTTTAAAAGGATATTTTTCTAATTGCTTACAGCTATGAAAGCTCTGGACATCTATCAGATTCAAATTGGTTCCAATGGGCAGACTACCATCAGACCACCAGCTATGCAGGGAGTACGCATCAAAGATGAGAAAGAAGTTCTTGAACACTTTGCTGGAGTGGTAAGAATCTCTTCTCATTTTAATCAGTTATTCAATCTCGTCTTCAATATTGTCTTCATTCTTGTCTCAGGTTAAATCTAGTAACTGGACTTCACTACAACCAGACCATGGGCCAATTTCATCAAAGCCATTTTGCATTCCTTTTGAATTTATTTTCACTTTTTTAAAAAAACAAAATGATACTGTACAGGCTATGTGTGTTAAGTCTGTGTTTTTAGAAATTTAAATCCATTAGTATTTCAAATAATCAAGTAGTATTAAGCTGCTCCTGTAAACCAAAGCTAGTACAGAGCAACCTTGGTAACAGTGTGAAAAAATGGAGACAAGCTGACAAGAACCAAGAGATGTACCGGGAGGATCCGTAAATGAGCTAAGACAGGCATTGAAACTGCTTACTGATAGCTTTTAAATTCAGTAGGATATCATCTTAAATCAATGTCATTCAATTTTATGTAAAAAGCGTGTTTTGTTTTCAAACCTACTGTAGACAGATTTTTGTTTGCTTTTTTTGTATATACATAGTTTACCATGATGCATCACTTGACATTCCGTGAGATCTTTCAGACGACCATTGAGTTCTTTGTGGACAGAATATATCACAACTATGCACTGCAGATCATTGCCAACTCATTCTTGGCTAACCCAGCCACGTCTGCAACATTTGCTACCATCTTGGTGGAATACCTACTGGAACGTATGGAAGAAATGGGAAGTAAGTCACGGTCAGACACACTCAATTCCTTTGTGCCAATCTGAAAAGACTTTATTATATCAATTTTTATGATGTCAATAATCTTTTCTTCTCATAAAATACGCTAATGTTCTCAGCACCTGTGTGTTTATGATTTGTGTAATGTTACCAGTCTGATGTGCATGGTCCTTCATGGTCCTTCATGGTCCTTCATGGTCCTTCATGGTCCTTCATGGTCCTTCATGGTCCTTCATGGTCCTTCATGGTCCTTCATGGTCCTTCATGGTCCTTCATGGTCCTTCATGGTCCTTCATGGTCCTTCATGGTCCTTCATGGTCCTTCATGGTCCTTCATGGTCCTTCATGGTCCTTCATGGTCCTTCATGGTCCTTCATGGTCCTTCATGGTCCTTCATGGTCCTTCATGGTCCTTCATGGTCCTTCATGGTCCTTCATGGTCCTTCATGGTCCTTCATGGTCCTTCATGGTCCTTCATGGTCCTTCATGGTCCTTCATGGTCCTTCATGGTCCTTCATGGTCCTTCATGGTCCTTCATGGTCCTTCATGGTCCTTCATGGTCCTTCATGGTCCTTCATGGTCCTTCATGGTCCTTCATGGTCCTTCATGGTCCTTCATGGTCCTTCATGGTCCTTCATGGTCCTTCATGGTCCTTCATGGTCCTTCATGGTCCTTCATGGTCCTTCATGGTCCTTCATGGTCCTTCATGGTCCTTCATGGTCCTTCATGGTCCTTCATGGTCCTTCATGGTCCTTCATGGTCCTTCATGGTCCTTCATGGTCCTTCATGGTCCTTCATGGTCCTTCATGGTCCTTCATGGTCCTTCATGGTCCTTCATGGTCCTTCATGGTCCTTCATGGTCCTTCATGGTCCTTCATGGTCCTTCATGGTCCTTCATGGTCCTTCATGGTCCTTCATGGTCCTTCATGGTCCTTCATGGTCCTTCATGGTCCTTCATGGTCCTTCATGGTCCTTCATGGTCCTTCATGGTCCTTCATGGTCCTTCATGGTCCTTCATGGTCCTTCATGGTCCTTCATGGTCCTTCATGGTCCTTCATGGTCCTTCATGGTCCTTCATGGTCCTTCATGGTCCTTCATGGTCCTTCATGGTCCTTCATGGTCCTTCATGGTCCTTCATGGTCCTTCATGGTCCTTCATGGTCCTTCATGGTCCTTCATGGTCCTTCATGGTCCTTCATGGTCCTTCATGGTCCTTCATGGTCCTTCATGGTCCTTCATGGTCCTTCATGGTCCTTCATGTTGTAGATACTCTGATGTTGACACTCATTGTCTTATTTCCATCTAAGATAGCATAGTTGACATGTACACACAATTGTTAAGTCCCGTTTTATGATTGTCTTTGTGCTGATTGTGTTGAGTATTTCTTGCAGCTAACATGGATAGATCCAACCTGTATCTGAAGCTGTTCAAACTGGTCTTTGGTTCTGTATCTCTGTTTGCTGCTGAGAATGAACAGATGTTAAAGGTGAGATGATTATATTGATCAATAGAGTTGACTGTGGCCTTTAACAATGGTGTCGTGGTCTTGGCCTTTGTACTCTGTTGAAATACTTCCTGAGGTGTGCAGTGTAAACTGTGCATCATCCATTTAAAGAAGTAGTTAATGACTGAGCTGTGTTTATCCACCAGTCTGTATGTTCTACAATTACATTAACAGACATGGCAACAACAGTGTATTGCGCTGTTTCAACTCTGCTGTTGTGCATTTTTAAGCTGCACATCAAGTTTGCATTACCTAAATGTAGTGTGTCTGCGTCCCGTATTCAACTCGGCCTTTGCATCAGAATTATTGTTAGCATATTATGTAAGCCCACAGTACCCCTAGGCTATTGCATTGCATTACAAATATACAACATGCCTTTTCATTTGTATGGTCTATTACTAAAAAAAAAAACTACAGTCGTTTGACCAGTTCCGGATCACTTTTTGAATTCACAATGTTTTTGTTGCATTCACTTTAACATTTTAAATAAATAAAAGTCGATCAATTTACCTACACATGTCATAACATTCACCAAGTATCCATTGGCAAAAAATAAGTAATACTTTTGAAGTGGCTTCGAGAAAAGTATCGCCACCCGTTTGACCAGTTCCGGATCGGTTGAATCTATTCCGAATCAGTAGCGCGCCCTCTATTGCAAACCCATTGCATACATGCAATGTTATCGACGGCTGTTGCATGAAGTACATGTAGTTTTACATGCTTTGAAATATAAAAATGCACGCTTCCAGTGCAGCTGAAATGACTAAACTTTCTACAACAGCCGTATGATTTTAACTAACTGTACTGAGTGCGCCACCATTTTACGCACCAACATATTGAGTGATCTGGAACTGATGCCTCCCAACAAACGATTTCGGTCATTTTAACGTATAAAAACAAAAAAGCGACTGCTCAGTATTTACGTGAAATATTTTTTACACACTCTTAGCATTTTACATAAATGTTATTCGCCCTGGCGTTCAAATTTGAAAGGTGAGAAGTTTTAACAGCGTTTTTCAACCAACATTAAAAAAATAAAATAATGATCATTATCGCCGAAAAACTTGCCATAATTTATTTGTCGATGATGTTTGGCACCTTTTTGGGGGTTTGTTGGTTTAATGGATGGTATTCTTCACATATATCAACAGAAATTGGTGATGTGAGAAGTAATTTAATTATGTGGCTGTTGCAAAGTTTAAGTGATCCGGAACTGGTCAATGATCCGGAACTGGTCAAACGACTGTATATAAATCAAACATAAAACAAAGTGTTATAGATGTTAACTTTTGCATCGGGGATAATGAATATAATTTGTTTTTTACCCTACAGTGCTTAACACACATCGTTGTAGGGTAAAAAACAAATTATAGTGTTATTTGTTATTAAAACGTCTGTACACCATTGGTAATTACCTGACATATTTTAGCAGGCAGTAGAAACACATTTTGATGATGAGAATGGTTGCATTTTTTTGAATCAATTTGTATTTTTTGCAGCATAATAGGTTGCAAGGTAAACACTTTGCCACTCTGATGAATCCTTGAATGTACAGTTTACTAAATACAACTTACATACAACTTAAATACCCTGGATTAAAAGTCTTGGGGTAAATCTTTGAATGATAGGAAAGTGAATTGTAATAATGCATTACTTTTTCTTATGTTGTAGCCACATCTACACAAGATTGTCAATCGCTCTATGGAACTTGCTACCACAGCTAAAGAGCCATATAACTACTTCCTACTGTTGAGGGCACTGTTTAGATCCATTGGTGGAGGAAGCCATGACTTACTATATCAGGAGTTTCTACCATTACTACCTGACCTACTACAGGGTAATTGACTCGCTATGATTGATGTAGCATTTGATGATCCACTCCTTGTACCAAGAAGTATGGTTTGTCTTTCACAATGGAGTTATATCACTCTGCACGTTTTGTGCTTTACAGAGTACTGCAGATTGTTGGTTTTCTGAAGGGCCTTGGCACTAACATTTCTGTTCCATTTTGGTAAAAGTTTACCAAGAAAATGAGTTGATTATATTTCCAGGATGGTAATACATGTGCAAGACAGGGAATGGTACAATACCATGAATACTAACTTGAACTCCCTTCAACTAAACAAAGTGTAACTGTTATTTTGCATTCAGGATTGAACCAACTACAGAGTGGATTACATAAACAGCATATGAAGGATTTGTTTGTTGAGTTATGCTTGACTGTACCAGTGCGTCTGAGTTCACTCTTACCTTACCTACCTATGCTGATGGATCCTCTAGTATCGGCTCTGAATGGATCTCAAACCCTAGTCAGCCAGGTAACTAACTACACAACCTCAGTTTTATACATAATATACATACTGATCATGGAGATGTATTCATAATTGACATATACATTCACTTGGGTGATTTGTTTCATAATCAACCAATGACAATATTGTTCTTTCATGCAAGAAAGATTGGAGATATTCTCAAAACAGGTTTTCACGGAAGTAAATCACAACTGCTGCACACAACCCACAAATAGATAAAAGGAGATTTTTAGTCAAAATGAAGTGTTATTGGAGAGTGAATATAGACATACACAGTAGGATTCCAAGTATTGAATGATTGTTATTGTTTGTTGACATGACAGGGTTTACGAACATTGGAGCTATGTGTAGACAATCTGCAGCCTGATTTCTTGTATGAACACATCCAGCCTGTCAGAGCAGAACTTATGCAGGTAGGTCACTGTAGACACAATGTGTGCAATTATTGGTGATTGCTCCTCACAAACGCCTGGTGTACTGTATAATGTGAATACCTAAACCAGTTCTTGAGCAATAATGTTATAGGCATCTGCTATGAAAAGTGGGAATTTACTTCACTCCAACATCAAGTATACTGTCACAATTGAGCACTCAAGTGTGTGTTAATGTTACACACAACATTGGCTGGGTGCATAAGGTGATGTGTTACATGCTGACAAGTGGTAATGGAGGCAAACAACCAAAGCTTACAAAAGAGATCACTAAATGATAGCATATGGTGTAATAACAGCTGTACAATGGTAAAACAACATTGGCAAAAGCTGTACTGTCCTAAATAAGAAACACGATGTTTTCTTCAACAAAAGTGAAGGTTTTTAAGAACAAAGAGACATTCATATTCATGTTACCTTATTATTGTAGGCTCTGTGGAGAACCCTTCGTAATCGCAATGACAACATAGCCCATGTTGCATTTCGTGTTTTGGGAAAGTTTGGAGGTGGGAATCGCAAGATGCTGAAGGAACCACAGAGGGTAAGTAGCCATTGAGTTTCAACTTTGGTCTTGCTTACAAAAAAATAATTTTTAAACAGAGATGTTATTTATATGAAATAATAAAAGTTTTCATGAACTAGTGTTTCTTGGTATGGGAATGGTTGGATTGACGTTTTGAGGTCAATGAATTATTGTAATGATAAAGCCCCTGCCAAGAGTTGTTCCTGCTGGCCTGTACAAAGATCTAATAACATTTCATTAAAACAGTAATGATTAGTATTGTTATAACATTTGATTGCAGTTGATTCTATATTGTTGATATTGCAGCTTGTGTACAAAGATGATGAGTCTGAAGGTCCATGTATTACTGTATACTTTCCTGAACACAAGACACCAATACAACTACCAGTCAGTAAGGTATGCACTGTATTTATCAGCAACCAATCTACAGCAAAAACTCTGCTAAAGTATTTGCAGCTATTTTGTAATTTTCTATTTTTCCTATTCAATTGTTATGTATTTTATTTATCCCAACTGAAAATTCCTTACAGTTTACAATGGAGCTGGATAAGTAATGCAATCTCAAAATCTTAATTTGCAGAGAAAATGTATTTGTTTAGATTGTATCACTGCATCTACATAGCAGCTCCCTGGTGGTTTTCTCCATAAGTTATTGATGATCGCTGTCTCATAACACAGATATGATATATAGAGATTTGATTACACCACCAGGTTATGGATACAGCATTGAATAAACTGAAATCACCGAATACTGAGCCATACTATCGCAGGAAAGCCTTTGATGTTGTACGTCATTTCATTATCAGTATGATGAATTTAGATGATAACAAGCAGGCAGTACAACAGCTTCTGAGTCACTCAAGGTATGAGAAAACACCTACTATCATCTTTATCTAGGTTTGAATGTTGGGCCTTGTCAAGGTGTATCACTATCACTCGTCAAAGCAATGTATGTGGGAACCCAATGTTCCTCAAATTTTTGAAATCTGCTCCAGACTTGCTGTCTGTTTTGACTTGTCCATTTCTGAAGTTACTTTTAAATGGATGAATATAATTTTTTAGGATTTAACTGATTGTTTTAAATGAAGTGATTTGTTTTGGTTTATGAAGGAAGTGTAATCGGGAGGTAATGATAGAGTATCAGTGAGTGCATTATTTCAGGAATGACTTTTTTATTGGGAAAGCAGTGCACAGTTTGATATAAACAGATTGCAATTGATTGGATATTGTTTGCAGCATGGTGAATGGTGATATTCCTCGCACACAAGGACATGTGTACAAGTGTCAAAACACACTGTCAAGGAATGCTCTACAACATGCACTCACAGCAATGATTGGTAAATATAGATACTATATAACATGTAGACTACAAGTCCAGCCAAAATGTGTATGATCTGTTATTAACATGATTTGTTTAATTATATTATTCCCTATCTTTGTTTTGTTTTGAACAAGGATTCACAGACTACAAGCCTTTGCTTTTAAGGGTCATGCCACCATACAGTCTCGGTCTTTGTTAACTAATCCAAGTTTTTTATATTGATTTATGTATAGAAATAAGTGTTGAATGATTTGAAGACAAAAATGTGGACTGCAAAAAACATGACTATACTCATTTTAATCTTATTGGATGCCTGCAAAGACAACATGTCATACTTTAAGATGCTTCTTATTACAAGTGTAGGTTATTTTGCCACTCCTGTTATATAACCAATATAGTGTAACCATTATGATCAATAGTGTGCAATCATCGATATTGTGATTTGTTGTATGTTTAGTATCGGCAGCCATCAAGGATCTACGTGGTGAATCTGTATCCTTTATGCTCAACGTTGTTAGACATTACACCCTGGTAGCTGTGGTCCAACAAGCAGGTAATTATAGACAAACAGTATAGACCTAATGACATCACTGGAGTAGGGCATTTTCACATAGAGATTAAAAGGACGATGCTCATCGGTCCATCCTGTCCATCAAGCATAAATAGCTGTGAGTTGCTATTACTCCGTCATACAATTACCTCTAAGATGGCAGTATAGGCTTAAGTTTGTAACTGGTTCAGCATATTTGCTGATTGTAAGGGCTGTTGAGCATGACCTTGATTGGATCAATGTCTGCATTTTGAGAAAACATGAGTATGCGTTCACCGTGATTTGCAAACTCTGGGCCGTAAGCAACTGCTGATAATCTGCCATAGTTTGCTGGACTCTCTGACTTCTCAGACTTAACTCCCAATGAGCTGAATACAGTGATAAACAATGCTAGCAGCCTGTCTATTCTTGTATGCCACATTTGTATAACAAAAAGACAAAGATCTTTTATTGAAGATTACACAAGAACCCCTGAAAATGGAGATTCCAAGCATCAATATCAGTACCATCTGTCCCTCTGGAAATGAAGAGTAGCCCAGTAGTTGCATGGCTGTTCATGCTACACAGTGGAATGTTTGGGTGAATATAAACACCAGCCAGTCAATTGACTGTGAAATAAAGGAACGCTCCAAAGTTGTTCTGGGCGCTTATAAACGTCCACTATAAACCAGTATGGAAAAGTTTGGTGTTTGTATTTACATCATCCGACTTGGAAGTGGTTAACAAATTCAAAACATTAAGAGGTTCAAGCACATGTCTGCATTATGAATTACAATGACAGTACAGTTCTAAACACACAAAAATGTGAAGAATAATTATTGACTGGCCACTTCTGTTGACTCCCATTTCCAGATTGAAAATGTTAAGTTTATTATGCAAGGTTTTGTTGTTTCTCTGTAGGTCCTCTGCCTATATCTAATCGTAAGAATCAAAATGGAATGGATGCCCTTGTATTGATGGATGCAATAGCTGCTTGTATGGCATATGAAGAGAAGGAGTTATGTAAGACAGGCCATTTAGCCATGACGTTTGTTGTAGAGACAGCTGCTGTTGTCATGGGCTCTAAGTTCAGGGTAAGATATTCATAAATAATCACTTTGGTTTACCAAGGAACTTTCTTTCATCAAACCACCTGTAATAACTTATAAAAGCACATATATTTTTTGGCCTCACACAAAAAAATTCTTAGCCAGATATCAAAAGAAACAAAAACACAACAATCAGCCATACTGTGACATGTGCACCAATAGCAAAATCTTCAAAGTGTTTCAGACCGGATTGTGTGCATCATTTTTATTTGTTAGGGGGAGGCCAAAAAACTTCCGAGACAAAAAGGAACTTCTTATACAAGTAAAGGCATATTTATTGATAGTTTTTAATTGAACAAAGTATGATTAATGTTGTTACAACTGCAACATTTCCATCATATACAAAAAGTTGCACACAGAACACAATATGAATTCTTTTCAATTTTTACATAGTTAATTCATGTTAAAAGTTTATTTCTCTTCAATGTTCTTCTGATTATCTTTGAACTATTTACACAACATACAAAGATGAATCTAGTGTATAATGGATGCATGCTTTTATTGATTGATAGACACTGATAATTAATGTGATTGCAGGCATGTCAGCTGCCTCTATTTGAATACATGGCTGAACGGATGTGTGGTTGCTGTTATGAGAGAGCTTGGTACGCTAAGCTTGGTGGCTGTATTGCTATTAAGTTCATGATGGAACGGATGGATCTATGCTGGGTGCAGGCTCATCTCTATCAATTCCTCAAGGCATTACTCTTTGTTATGATGGATCTCACTGGAGAGGTAATTATCATCTGAAATCCCTCAACAGACACTTACACACCATACTAGACATGACATCACTTTCATTGAAGTCCTTAGGTTTGGCTGTTGAGTTACCATATGACATTTGGTTGTGTTGAATTGGAAACTATCCTAGGATCTATTGATGTACACCATGGGACTACCTTAATTGATGTAATAATGCAACTTTTAAGATCAGTACCATGGGTCATGTTTAAGATTGCTAGGTGTTTTCATTTACGTAGATATTTAACTTGACTTTTCATCTTTGTTTGCATAAGAATAACAAACATTCACAGGTATTTTATTGATGCAAACGTAAAATGATCTCTGAAAATGTGAAAATATACCTTAATACATTGAGAGTGATGAGTTACAGGCAATTGGTATAAGATATGTGTTTATTTACAGGTGTCTAGTGGAGCTCTTGATATGGCTAAGAGTAACTTGGAGAACCTTCTGAATCTATGTGCTAGTCCATTAGAAGGAGACAATTGTGATAATGCTAAGCTGAGTGTAGCTCAACAGAAGGCATTTCACGATGTAACTAGAGAGTTAGTCAGAGAGGTAACCTCACCCAATGAGACAGTCAGACACCAGGTGAGTCAGTTTCTTACTCTAAAACTAAGATGGTAAAATACTCTCTAATAACCTGCTTACTAATAAGGGAATATAAGAGTGAGATGAGGTCTTGAACATTCGTTTAAAAGCGGCAGGGTTGTGGCTGTGCTAAACTGAGCCAAAGGCGAGGTTCTGTATCGCATGGCCATGACCCCGTAATGTTTTAAACAAATATTCAAGACTGAGACACCACTCTTTTATTCTCATTCATAAATAACTTTCTCAAAACAACAAAATACCTTCAAAAATTCGGAACAAATCTGGACAATTAAGTTTCGGCTCACCACGACTCTGCTGTGGTGATTTTCGTAAGCTTTAAGTTTAAGGAGCCCCTTGCCCAAGTTTCGAACATGTGTGGTTAAGTTTCAAACTATGGGACCCACCAACTTAAATTGGGCCTTAAAATTTGCACGCTCCACGCAATCACTGATGGCGCCCTCTTTGGACACAAAGTTACCAGTCTATTTAAACACTCTGACCGTGTTTTTATTGTACGTTTAAACATGGCCATGTGATCTCCTCAGCCAATCAGAATGGATAAACTGTCCCAGGTATTTATGAATGAGACATTAACCAGAGTAATGTTAGGTTGTATTTATAACTTAGATCCTGTATTACGATGAGAAAGTGATTGTTGTAATGTTATGCTCTGTTTGTTTCAGGCAATGGATTCTCTTGGATCGCTGGCTAAAATCACAGGCAAGAGAGTGACTGATATAATGGAGCCACATCGTGAAGTTTTAGCAGATATGATCCCACCAAAGAAACACCTGTTGAGACATCAACCTGCCAATGCACAGAGAGGTTTAATGGAGAGTAATACATTCTGTACTACACTGGAACCTAGGCTCTTCACTATGGATCTCAGTATAGCTGAACATAAGGTGTTCTATATGGAGGTTAGTGCTCTCTGCATGGGAGACTTAGCATTTTACTTGCAGTCTTTATAGATTAGCAATCCAACTTGATGGTGTTCAGGTAATACTTTTTTTTACCTGACGGTTGATCACTGTTGTGCAAATTATCAAAGGTCAGCAGCCGTTGTCTGCAGCAACTTCTGCTTTCTTTTTATGTATTATCTTTGATGTTTGTGTTTCAAATGATAAACTTTCTAAAAATACATTATGTTCAATTTAATTGAATTGTCTCTTATTGCTCGTTAGAGAACTTACTATTTGTATGACTTGCTATTATTTTGACAGTTGGTGAATCTTTGTGAAGTTGAGGATGCAACGTTGGCAAAGTTGCCATGTTACAAGAATGTCCCTTCACTAGTTCCTCTACGTATCAGTGCACTGAGTGAGTGGAAGTTCTTGATTCTTGAATATCTACATCATGATAGACTATTACATGGCTGGACATCACTGAGTGTGAATGAGCAGTTACCAAGCTCACTATTCCATTGACCACCAAAGTCTACCAAAACTATTTTATGTAACAGATTGTTCAGTCAGTTACTGTAGGACAACATACATTTATCGGTGAAACGTCCTCACATAAACACAAACATTTACGCAATGTTTATGGCTACAAACGCCATCGAACTTGAAAGAATATTTCCACAGAGTATTGTTTGTAGAGATGAGACCCTACATTGTGGCTGAATTGTACCACACAGGTTGATTTCAGTAAATTTAGCTTGAAATATGGCTTCCATTAGTTTGATTTTTTTTTCCAAATTGTGACACAAATTTTCTACCATTGCAGACAATTATGCCAACACTTGCATTATTATGTAAATTTGATGGCCAAGGTGCAGCGTCAAGTTTTCAATGTATTTTGTTTGGGCTGTTTGATCGTATTAATTGTGAGTAAAATTCGAGAAGATAAATACATAGAAAGGTTGTTTTGCATATCTGAATGGTGTTTAATTGTATTGATTGTATTGTAGATGCCCTGGCTGCCTGCCATTATATCTGAATGGTGTTTAATTGTATTGATTGTATTGTAGATGCCCTGGCTGCCTGCCATTATATCTGAATGGTGTTTAATTGTATTGATTGTATTGTAGATGCCCAGGCTGCCTGCCATTATATCTGAATGGTGTTTAATTGTATTGATTGTATTGTAGATGCCCTGGCTGCCTGCCATTATATCTGAATGGTGTTTAATTGTATTGATTGTATTGTAGATGCCCAGGCTGCCTGCCATTATATCTGAATGGTGTTTAATTGTATTGATTGTATTGTAGATGCCCTGGCTGCCTGCCATTACATCTCTCCTGTAAGGGATAAGATCTTCAAGGTGCTTTATAACTTTCTGATGTCTAAAGTACCAGAGCTTCAGAAAGCTGGAGCAGAGTGTATGAAGAAGTTTATAGCAGGCCATGCAGTAGACATGGAGTTAGTTCATACTACAGTACGACCATTACTACTCAAGCTGGGAGATCATCGTACATTGAATCTCAATGTCATCCAGAGAATACATAGCCTGACTCAACTCTTCCCAAATGCTTTCAATGAAAAGCTGTGTGAACAGATGTTGGTAAGTCAAATAAAAACAACTAATGATCTGTAAAATCAAATTAATGCGCATGGGTTACTTCAATGGAATTGACCTGAGTTCTTTTTTGTCAATATTGTAAATTCTAAAATTATAAAGATTCACACATTGGCAAATATAATAACTTTTCTCTGTGTATATTTTAAATAACTATATTTTGTTGTACTAATCAGCGGGGGCAAAAATAAAGGATAAAACATAATTATCACAATTAATAGGACTTTCATACTAGGCTGTTTTGAAATTTGTTTTAATTTGATTGAATACTTCCTGTTCATTATTTGATAAGCTCAGTGTTAATATTTAATATCTTCCTATTTTCACTTAAATCAATGTGTGTTCTTTGTGAATAGACACATCTGAAGAAATGGATGGAGGTTTCTATCGCTGCACAGCGCAGTAATACAAGCATTCAAACCAAGGCTACAGAGAGTATCAAGATCTGCTCAGCTATTATTAATATATTCCATGCTATACCTGCTGCATCAGCTAAACTACTAGATGCCCTAGTTACACTCACAATCAAGGCAGAAAATGCTCTGTGCATTGAGGTAAGATAAATTCTATTTTCATAATCAGAAAGTCATTGCATGCTGTGTATTTAAAGTAGTAGTTTTAGCTGTTTTGACCTGTTAGTCAGAACAGGTATTGTTTCTGTCAAGAAACTGTCAACTGAAAATAAGAACTTATCAAAGGTTCTTGAAGCACCGACCTATTCATGACCAATTTATAAAGACAAGATCTGGGAAAAATGTTAAGATCAAACTTTTTGAGTACCACAGCCCTTTGTCCTTGACTTGTTATGGTCCATATTTAGTTTGGAAGTCTTGCGACTATCACAGAAACTTCTACAGAATAAGGTAGTCCTATCTGCAGTACCCTTGAATTGAAACTTCTACAGAATAAGGTAGTCCTATCTGCAGTACCCTTGAATTGAAACTTCTACAGAATAAGGTAGTCCTATCTGCAGTACCCTTGAATTGAGACATTGTTTTCAGTGTATTTATGTAAAACCAGGATTGTCCAATGAGTTGCTTGATGTACACGTATGGAGTGCAAAAAGATGCTGTGCTGAATAACTTGCACAATTTGTTATGACTGATCTATGTAAGTTGCTTGTAAGTTGAAAAAGCATTGGTCATATTGGAATGTTGGCCCTGTGAATACATTTGTTGTTGTTTTCATGTAATATTGTTTCTGGACTTTGTTTAGGTTGGTAGTCCATTCCGTGAGCCACTGATGTTGTACCTACTAAGGTATCCAAGTCAAACTATTGACTTCTTCCTGACAGAGACCAACCTTCGTAACAACCAGTTCAGTAGCCTACTAGCAGTAAGTAGCTTACAATGTGGCTTCAAGTGACTTTAACAAAAGGGGATTCTCCTGTGGTGTGAAACACCAAAGACCTTTCTGTTTGATGTTGTGCACAAAACCATTTGGGAGTCCAAACAAAATTCCTTGGTTTACCATGTTACAAATGTGGGTCTGTGTTTTTGAAAATCCAAGTTGCAAAGCCTGAGAAAGTGTTAAACTGTACATTCTTATACTGAAATTTACTACCTCTATGTATTGGAATTCGATAGAATGCTTATTTTTAACTGCATTTAGATACATGCTAGAATCAATGTAAAGAAATAGTGCCATTACTGTTATTGTTTGATGTTGTACGTTTGTATTACAGTACCTACTGAGACAAGATGATGCTAAGTTATTGAGGGATGTGTTACAGACTAACACTATTAAACTCATCAACTTGGCTTTCAACAAACCACAGGTATTTACTCATTCATTAGATTTAGTTATATGAAGTTTTCAATATAAATGATTCTGTAGCATGAGAAATAAAAGAAAAAGGCACAGGTAATTTCACGATGTGTTTAAAAAGTGAAATTTTTTCTTTGTCATGTCTTTACTTTACTGTTCCAACACACTTTCATTGGCGATGTTTTTTACAGTGTAACCACAAACATGTTGCTTTACTATATAATGGGTGTAAATTGTTTGATTGACAGCCTAGTGCCAGACCTACAAGTCCAAACAGCCAAGCTAAGCTGGAGCTTCAATACCAAACCATCTTAATATGTAGCATTCTAGTCAAACATGACCCAGCATGGCTTCCTCAGAAATCTGTTTTGGTAAGATTTATTCTTTGTGTACTTATTGTGTAGATTAGATATGACATGACATTGAGTGATCAGTGATAAGCAAGCTCTTTAATGTAAGTTTTAGTCCACTGTGAGTGGTGACCAATCATCTTCCAGTGCTTCCAAACAATGCCAGTGCTGGCTCCTTGCTCATCATTTAAAACTTGCATTCTTGTGCTGTGTAAGGGATTCAATGTATATTTTATCTCTACAGTCAATGATTAACAGGATTAGGGTTTTTAGTTTTGTTATATACTGTTATCTGGAATGATTACTATCTCAATTCTACCTACAAACCTACAAACTAATGTATGCACACCATGCAAAGCTTCAAATCTTACTGAATGATTTACATAATGTGTTTCTTTGAATACAAATGTATAATTGGCAAGTGTTGATTGCATTGCATCGTGCAGTCTTTAAACCTGACTGACAGTGACATTGGTTCGAGTTTCCCAGTGTAAGCATATTTGAGTTGTATATTATACAATGTTCATTTCAAGTCCAAAAATTTCAATTAGTGATACCAGGCTGTGTAGTCAGTCAGAATATCTAGAATTAATTGAGAACAATGTTCACCTTGCTGCTATACAATGATGTCATGTTTACTTCTCATACATTAGTTTTGGTTGTTCATTTGACAGTTTGGTCACTTACGACGAATCTGGATTTCTGATGCATTTCAAGACCAGCATCATACAGATAATGTAGGAGTAGCACATTGGAATGAACCGAAGTTGCTGGTAGAGTGCCTCCTCAACTTTGCACAGTGAGTACAACTTTCATAACGGTGATCATAGTTTCAAAGCTCCCACAAGGGGATATAAACACCAAGCTGGCAACAGCCAACCTCTCTCATTTGAACATTGGTTTAACGTCTATGATTATGAATTTACACAAGTCAATCAATTATGATTCAGTAACTAGACGACAATATTTAGGGAACCCTATTCTAGTCCAGGCCTTCATTTTAATAAATCCGAGGAGAGCTGTAAATTGCTCTCCTTAAATCAAGAAAGTGAATTAAGGAGAGCGATTTGAATTTACTGCGCATGTGCATGAGAATAGGCGATAACAAAAAATCCGGAAAAATCTAACGCTAAAAATTTTGTCCGGATTTTGGGCAAAGCCCGAATTTGTGGTGTCCGGAATTTGGGCAAGTTGACTCGTGCGTCAGCGCCGCAATCTGTGAACCCCTCGGGCGTTATTGGGACCATAGATGGGACCGGGGACGAGTAAATAGGAGGAAAATACTTTTACAAAAGATGAAATCAGACGTATAGTGTCTAAAAAAATATAATCATAATGATCTTCCGAAATATCCACGAAAATATGAACGGAGCAGTCATGACGTTTTCAATGGTTTTTGTTAAAAGAAATTTTGATGTTTGGGGTCTTTACCTGTGTTAGTGAATCATTGGGTTAAGTGTTGCCTTTTGGACATTGAAAATTGTTCTTGAAACACATCCTCGAAGATCACAAACCAAATCATTTTGGAAAAATAATGTAAGACGTCAACTCAAACGTCGTCGACGAATCGAATCCCCTCACACGTGTGTGACGCACACTCATTGCATGAATTATCTCGAAGTTTCTTCCAGGTCATAGTTCAATGCGTAAAAATATCTCCAGCCGTAAAACACATTAAACGAATCGAAGAACTGGCGCTTTTGCCTATGAACGTGGATAGTGACGACTGGTGAAAAAAGTCTAACGTTTCGCGGGTATCCACACAACACACCGTGCGTTGTTGTCAGTAGACTTTTCAATGTCTCCACACATGTTCCTTTGCTGCAGCAGTAAACATACATGTGTACATGTACTACGGTCAAACTGTACCGCGAATGAAGCTTGGAATGAGAGAAGTCTACACATATCAATAGATCTAGCTGCATACAATATATAATACACGACGCACATGGAAGAAATAAATCACCGCATGGTGGTCCGGCCGCCGCCGGGCCGCAATTTATTTACGAACGGTGAAATAAAGGTAAAATTAACGGGGGGAAAAGAAAAAGCGTGCAATCTTTAGATGTTGCCACTGCCAACTCCGAGATTCAAGCGGCTTATTTTAATCAACAACTAGGGTTTTGAAAAAACATACTCTTGTTAAATTTGTAAGGAGCGCTTTTTTTTGCTCTCCTTGGAAAACATTAAGGAGCGCGGAGGAGCGCGAGCGCGATCGCGCTCCTTTAAAATTATGGCCTGCTAGTCATTGTAAAATCAGCAATTAGCTTGGTAGGATTCAAACCCACAACCTTGTAATTGCAAGTCCTGCAGTCTAACCACCTTAATACCACGGTGATGGATAAATGAAAGTTCAATTTTAACAGTACACCTATCCATGTCTGTAATTGAGTTATATATTATTTGACTTGCAGACATCACGCAACTAATGTGGAGTTGTTATTCCAGTTACTGCGTGTCTTCACTAATAGATATCTACCAAACTTTCAGTTTCTCAGAGACTATCTTGAAGAGAAGGTTGCTCAGGTATGTATCTATTGTACCTATTTAGTCGATAGAATGAACTCAAAGAAGATACTGAGATCTTAACAGCTAATGTTGAAGGTAGTGCTATGGACTCTTGTTAATTACCCCCATTAATATTGGTAAACTCGCCTGCTCAACACGGCTGTTCCACAAACCTCCACAGGAGACTGTGGAGACTTAAGTTCACAGTGCACAAGCCATGGTGTTTCCTGTTTAGCACCAGTTGTACAAACAGAAGAAATCCGTGCATGTATTGTACTTTGTGGCAGTCTGTGGTACCAGTGTATAGGAAGAATGGCTACAGTCAGAGGTTCTGCAGTAGCATCCCTTCTACCAGACTAGTAGAGCCATGGTATTCTCTGTAAAGGGGTAGTTGATTGTTGGATACTGAATTGGTTATTGAAGGAATGAAAATAGTACATCCCATTTTATTCATTTCTCATGAAATGTCTTATGGTCATAGTTTTATTAAAGAGATTGGATGTGGGGACAAAGTATGTGACTGTGATTTGCCAATGACATACATTCTGGCAAAGCCTTGTCTGTACAACCATTAATGCAACCTGAGTCATATCACCATCCAATATTTCAACCTTGTTTTACACCATTACACACAGTGCTTGCTAAACATCTCAGACCTTATCTGCATATAAATCATGTGCTGATGTAAAAGTAAAAATGATACATTGTCTGCGCGTTTACGCATACGCGTGGTATGCACCATCTGTCGTCCAAATAACCAAAAACAGTACGCGCAAAGAAAACAGTTTTGATAATTTCCGCACAACAAGCACGGTGCAAATATAACTTTTACACAGCATTGTGCTTGTTAACCCTCCCACTGTTCGCAACATTTTCAAGTGAGTTGCCCAACCATTTGAAACCATTCAACTGCCAAAGTTGTGTATGGTGGCACAACTGTGCACAGAACTAACTGTGTACTGTGTACATGCATTCCCTCATGGTATCATATTGCAAGGCTGGCATAGCTTATCTATCATTCAAAACCACAGTGAATGGTATTGAATGGTCAGACAGCAAGAGGGTTAAGGGGCCATTTATGTGCTAGTTTACAGGGCAGGTCTTTATTTCACATGTTAATACACCCCCACGTGACCAGTCTTCGATCAATCAGAATGCACAAACTCTCCAAGGTATTTATTAATATCATGTATAAATATCTTAGTCGTATCTTAAATTATCAGTTGTGCTGGTGTGTTATGGTATACAGACCAATCAATCATTCACTATCTATGTATGATTTCTGATGATATTATTTAGGGATACACAGTGGAACAGAAGCGTCATGTATTCTTCAAGTTTGTGGAGTTATTTCATGACAAGGTGTTCCCCCAGGATCTAAAGGCTAAAGCTCTACAGTATGTCATCATTCCTATGTTTGCTGCATCATTTGACAAGGGTGAAGGTGAAAAGGTACAAATCATGATATCTTTATTACCCCAGTTTGTCATGATTCCAATGTTGATCCACAGTTTACCTCTCAGAATAATTTTAGTAGCAGTGTTTGTGTGACAAGGTCAACGTTTTAGTTTTAAACACAATAATACTACTATGCAGTTTTTCTATAGCACTTTATCTACGCCTGGTGGGCATCTCAAAGCTTATTCTATTTATCAGGCCTGTGAGATCTCCGCTTTAAAGCGGATATCCGCTTCTTTTTTTTATTTCCGCTTTTTTTTTCGTGTAAAAAAAGATTTTTTTTATTTTTTTTATTTTTTTTTACTTTTTGGCCTTATATCATGTATATATGCTTGGCAACAATAATGTACAACTACAATAATGTGAAATAAGCCTAGTTACTGGACCAATGGGGTGCCCCAATTAGACCAGCGTAAATGCGTTACGCGCGCTCACTTGACGTTCCACGATCATTCTTACATCATGTAGTGTTTCAGCTCTTTTTTTTAGGGTCCACTCACAGGCCTGATTTATGACAGGCATGCAGAGCTACGTTTGAATTATTTAGACCCATTTATATAACCTTGTCATGGTTTACAAGGAGATGCAGCACAATCTGCAGTCAATCATGCCTAGAACACTGGGGCAAACACCTTTTAACGATTAGTGTACTGGATTCTTTAACATGCATTACACAACACATTGGACCTACGTCATTACGTCCCATCTGAAGGTTGAAGCAAATAGATTTCTTGCTTTAAGTGCCCTGATGGGAACCCACACTCTGACAACACTAGAACTTGATTCCTGTGCGCTAGATAGATTGTCCATGACACTTCAAGTGGGGTTTTCTGTTGATGTTTGGTGCAAGTAGACTTGAATGTTAGATTCTTTATTCTTTAAGATATACAAATAGACATTACTAGTTATCAACTCATTCTTAGGATTATTGGACAGTTCATAACAAGAAGTCTCAGCTGAAAGCGATACTGGCATATTCACATTTGATATTGTTTGATAGATGAGTTAGCTGGTACTGACATATTTTGTTTGTTTATTTTAGTTGATTGGAGGTCCACCTAACCCAGGACAGGATAGTGCAGATAATCTAGTGAGTGTCTTCATCAGTAAGGTCATTGATCCTGATAATCCATATAGAACATCAGACTCAGTGCGTATTTTACTGCTACAGTTTGCTGCTCTATTGGTAGAGAAGGCAGCACCACACATCCATGATGCAGCAGATAAGTAAGTCCCTTTGAATGCCATTTGTATTCTTTGTTTTAAAGTTGTTAGTTTATAACAAAATCTCATAATTTACAATGGAAGTATGCATGTGTGTACACACCACGCACAACTATCGGCCAATGAAAGGTCTTTTATTTACCTCAGTGAGGGCGCTGTTTGAGCTTGTGATGTCATAGGCAAGGAGTCTATTCCTCTGAACAAGATTATGTGTTATGTTATTACAAGAAGATCTCTTCATAGATGTTGATTTTAATTTTAATTTTTTATAATCACTTCACCTTTATAATGCAGTTCACTTGGTTGGAATTCCAGTTTACATACATGTGGATTTGTTTCAATAGGACTTGGAAAGCACTGTACAAACTGCTTATTATACATTATTGTAGGGAAAAACCAGATCACATGGTTTATCTTTGATTCAATAGTTACATCAGTTTAATACTCTTTAGGCTATTGGTTTGTTGTCAGATTTCTACCTGTGATACCAAATGATATCACAAGTAGAAATCTGATACTATGAGATATAAGTGTACTCTGTTGTCTTATTTCTACTTGTGATTTCACTGCTTGAGATATTTTTAACTGTGAAATTATCATTGATAACAGGAAACAAGGCACCAAACTACGACGTCTGATGACATTTGCCTGGCCATGTCTGATACAGAAGAACTGTGTTGACCCAACCACAAAGTATCATGGTCATCTTTTGTTATCCCATAATATTGCAAAGTTTGCAATCCACAAGAGAATAGTGTTACAGGTTTGTTTTACTCAGTCTTTAGTTGAAGTCAATATGCAGACACTGTGGTAGAAAGATAAGATCAATCCATTTAGCCATCTACTGTGCATGTTAGTTAGGAACATGTGAGAATCTGTAATACTACCCTGATGCTACCTGCATGCCCATTGGTACACATCACACATAAATGGGTTAGGACATTCAACCATTCTACCAATTTAAAACAGTTATACTATCCTGGTTTCCAATAACATAGAAGAGAATGGCAGGGTGGTCATTCAGACTTGATATGGAGATGCGGGTGACAATTAAGAAAGGTAAATTTTTTAATATGTTTAATGTTGTACACTTCCCTAGGTTTTCCATAGCTTGTTAAAAGCTCATGCTGTTGAAGCACGTACTGTTGTGCGTCAAGCCTTGGACATTCTAACCCCAGTATTACCACACCGTATGGAAGATGGTTATGCTATGCTTACCCACTGGACTAAGAAGATCATTGTAGAGGAGGGATACACAGTCTTCCAGTTGGTACACATGCTGTAAGTTAAACTTACCACAGTCCTCCATCACTCAAGCTCAAGGCCAATTTACTCAAACAGTCTAATGCTACAAAACGAGTCATTTAAGATCATTGACTACAATTCCATAGCTGTTAAATTTGCATTGGGGATAAAGAACATTATTTTGTTTTACCCATACATTGTGTGTGAAGCACTGTGTACTCATTACTCCCCCCCCCCCCAGTCCCACGACCTTTGTATATTTACTGAGTTTAAAGTGCTTTACACACATCAATGTATGGGTAAAATCTAACATCTCTTAAATTGTTGTGATGCCCGCTGCTAAAATAGGATTCAACTGCCTCTAGCTAACGAGCAATCTTAGGTCTAGTGTTAAGACATCTGCTCGAGAATGGCAGAGGTCATATAGTTTAAATGCCATGCAAGTAATATGCCAGTGGATTTGTTTCACAGGACTAGGAAAAGTACTGAGTATATAGTACTTTACACAATCAGTGTATGGGCAAAACCAAATAATAACATTGAGACAACTAACCTCTGTCACTTCTTTGTTTTCAGTACACTTCTTGTTCGACACTACAAAGTGTACTACCCTGTGAGACATCACCTGATTCAGACAATGGTATATTCCATTCAGAGACTGGGTAGCACACCTAGCTCTACCATAGAGCACAGGAAGCTGGTAGTTGACCTGGTTGAAGTGATTATCAAATGGGAGGTTCAACGAATCAAAGAAGATGACACTGTAGTAGAGGTACTGCTGATTAAACTGCTTGTTGCATCTTAGATTGATGATTCGGCATCACTTTGTTATCAGCCCAATTTAAAGAAGTTGGAAATTGCTTTTCCTAGGAAATCTAAAGGCTCTGCCGATGAATATAAATCAAAATCAGCTCATTAGATCCTTTAAAACGTTTCAATTCCCCAAGAGGTGAACCAAAATGTGTTTCAAGAATTCAAGACAACTGAAATGAAGTCGATAGTGAGCATGTTTACAACATTTTATTTTAATGAGCTGAAAATGTGTGTCCAACATAAAGAGCAGCTGCTTCATGAAACATGGCCAATACTGTACTGTGAGTGATTCTGAACAACTCTTATTTAATATGTGAATCATACCAACGTGACCAATTAGTGTGACTAGAGGTTATTCATGAATGTAAAATGATATTGAAATATGTTTGTTATTTGAAGTATCCAAGTACATCATCTGATGAGAGTAATGTGACAGCACCAGGAGGCTTAAAGCGAACTGCATCTACTGATCATATGCCTGATCCTAAACGAGCCAGACATTCATCAGGAACAGTGAGTCAATCACCACATTATCTTGAAGCTGTTGCAATTCTTTATTGGTGTGATTAAAAGCTTTGGGTTACAAGTAATGAATACTGATTTGGTCTTTGCTGTTGCTGTGTAAGGATGAGTCGGGAAGTGCTCCTGTGTCCTTTATCAGACCCATTGATCATGGTTATTGGGGGATCAGGTTGGCTCAGTGGTTTCTTTCCTGCCTTTCACCTCTGTGGACCCTTGGTGTGAGTACCGCCTCAGATCGGAGCCTCAAATACGGATTGAGTTTTCAGTCCGAGCCTGATTGCCTGGGTTTTCCCTATTTGTTGTTTTCCTTTTTCTTCATTGGCTCCTATTAATAATAATAATAATAGTGGATTCTTATATAGCGCACAATTCCGTCATGCAGTGACGCTCAAGGCGCTCAACAATAATTGGCACTTGTGCTGTTTGATGTGTGATCAAATCAACGAATCTTTGTGTGAAACTGCTGCCTGATTGTACACACTGATGAAGGGTTTCTTTCATGAGCTCATACTAATCTAGGCTTTCAGAATATAGAGGTTTTGGGTCTGGAATCTTTGAAGTCAAGTGTAGTTGAGCTAAACTAAGATTGGTACTTGTTTATATATTTGGCAGAGTGTTCGCAGCATTTCTTCTGAAGCCAGTAAACCAATTGACAAGATTTATTCGGACGCTGTAGTGAACTTCCTGCTGCGTGTAGCATGTCAAGTGATTGAATTGGGGACAACGAGTGCAGGTTCACCTGGAGAGTTGCTGTCACGTCGTTGTATAGCACTACTCAAAATTGCACTTAGGACTGATGTATGGCCAACTAGTGAACTCAGACTCAACTTCATGGATAAGTTATTCTTATCTGTTGTAAGTATACAATCATGTATTTCACCTTATAACATTTCATCCAGAATGGAATTGGTGTCTGTTTACCTTCTTTATTCCCTAGTCTTAGGAACCGATAATTTGTTGTTATTTGTTGGTTTGTATAGGCATTACCATAAAATGTCTGGCTTGTGTATTGTGAGTTGTAGTTTTGACATGAGATATTGTTGCTATTGATTGATTGCAGGATCAACCAGCTCAAGCTAACTTTGGTAATATTTGTGCTGGTTTGGATGTACTCAACTTCCTCTTAGGAGTTATGGTGAGTCATTGTATACAACAATATACCGGTTGGATATTACTGATGGGTTTCAAATCTGGAGCTATTTTGTTGTGGATGAAATCTAAAATCTTTTGTTATGGATTCATATACAATAGTATTTTAGAAATTAATTATGCTTTTAAAGTGCCTTAGTACATCCATGACTGTACCTCAAGGCGCTATACAAATTAAAACAGTGCCAAACAAAAGGATGAAATAATCAAAGAGCATTAAAAGATGACATAAAATATTAAACCAAAAACTGGACCAGCCAACAATGAGTTATCCACTACACACATGGCTTGTACAAGTAGTATATCCTCAAGACAAATAAAGTATTGCTTTGAACATGTGTCCCGCATATGTCATGAAGTATTGAATGAAAATCAATGCAAGATGAATACTGTCTTGAGTTGACGTTTAATATTGAGTCGAATTGTTTGTACATGAGTTTGTGTTTATTGATTTCAGACGAAGCAGTTGATCCTGACGAGTTTGAAGCCATTACAGCGGGGTGTAGCAGCATGTTTGACCTGTGCTAATACTAAGGTCATTCGATCTGTACATGCTCTGCTTGTCAAACTCATGAACATCTTCCCAACAGAGTCAAGTTAGTCATTACCTTTCATCTGCAAAGTGTCTTTCTATGTGTACATTTAGTATTAGTGTCTAGGAGTGCATTGGAAAAAACATTTTGAGATAAAATCATGAGCACTCCTTGAAGTGAATTTGTTTAAACTTGAAGATGAATTTTTATACTTCTGCTCTATGTTCTAGAAAATTAACTTTAGAATAATTGTTTACTATCAAAGTGTCAAGTTGTTACACACCTGGTTCTTTTCAAAACCACTACTTCACAATAGTGATATTGTTGACTTAATTGTACTATAAACATTACTTTACCCATATGATTTGGTTCTTGTTTTCGATAAACCAATCCTTTTAAGCCACTTTGTTTAATTTTAATCAAGCAAATAAGACAGCATATATTGACCATGATGACATATTTGTTAGTCTTGATTACTTGTCTAGGTACATCTAATGTGGCATCCAAGTATGAGGAGTTGGAGTGTCTGTATGCAAGTGTTGGCAAAGTCATATATGAAGGACTTACAGCCTATGAAAAGTAAGGACAAATATCAATTAATGACAATACCCTATCTGAGACTTGTTTTGGGTTTTTTATAACTTAAAAGTGCAAAAGTTGTGCTTATTATTAATTATTGAAAATCAATCATTATGAGATTAATCTTTTTTTTAAAGCTGTCATTGAAACAATTCAACCAAGTTTAAACCACGAGTTGATTGTAGTTTGTTGTATTTTCTTGTTTTGTATTTTTATATTTTTTTATATTTGTTGTCCTCAAAGTAACTTGATATTGACTAAAAGGCCCAGAATGATGTGGACTTCATGTGTGTTGGTTATATTGAGTGTGTATGTGATTTGATTACAGGGCATCTACTGGTACACCTACTACTAGTCTCTTTGGTACATTGATGATCTTGAAAGCAGCTTGTACTAATAACATTGCTTACATTGACCGCTTGATATCCGTATTCATGAGAGCTCTACAGAAGATGACTCGAGAACACCTCACACCAAGCAGTACAGAGTCAACATCATGTAAGATCTAACATGTTATCAGTAAACCTTATGTTATACATTCCACCTTCACACATCAGATGTACGATTCCTATACTGACATTATCAGGTACTTGGTATGTTGTTAAAAAAATCCCCACAAAGGTGAAGTTGATTTTCTTTTGTCTTTGCTTACCAGAGAGCTTGCTCAATAGAAGAGCTAGCAGTTTAAATGCCAAGTTGAAGCACCACTGATTGTGGTCAATAATTGAATGGGAAACCAGTCCTTGTATTGTCATGGATGGTGGCTTGCCTTGGATGTGATAAGGCTCCTTAGCATTAAGCCTATGTCTGTGGAATGGGATGGGATGCACATAACACCCAGGACACTTTATATGCCATATAGAATTTTGCAATATAATTATTTATTTTAATTTTTTCTTGTTTGTCATAAGTCTGCATTTTCTGTTACCATGTATGATGATTTGTCGACAGTGGCCTCAGAGCTTCTAATCATCAGTTTAGATCTGGTTAAGAATCGTATTGGTGTAATGAGCACTGATATGAGAAGAAACTTCATCCAGATTGTCTTGACACAACTCATAGAGAAATCACCTGATGCTAAGGTTATGAAGACTGTGGTCAAGATGGTAGAAGAATGGGTCAAAGCAAAGGTAAGATTCTTGTCTCATTGTATCTGTATGTAGTTAACATTCATTGGTAATTATCGTAGAGAGTTTGTAGTCTCTAATTAATGAGTCCAACCTGTTTGGGAAATATTGAATAACCAGCATACATAATGATAACCAGAATACCTAGGATGTATAAACTGTTGCCAGTATGATTGCAGAGGACCTCTATCACCATGTACGCAACCAGCAAGCTGGTCCAGAGGAACAGAAAGGTCAATTTCTCATTGATGAGCTGTGCCAAAGGACTGCAGGAACAGGAAGACTAATCAACTACAAGAAGGCATATGACATGATTGTTACACACCTAGATAATGGAATGTCTGACTATGATAGGGGTGGCTGATACAGTAAAACTCTGACTTGGTGAGAGTATGAAGATACAAAGACCAAACCTGATGGCCAGTAATGAATGTCGGGGCATAAGAGAAGAGATTTGTTAGGATGAGTTTTGTCTCCAATGTTGTTCTGGCATTGATTCCCATGTTGAAGATTCTGCAGAAGGTAATTACTGGCTATGTCTTGAAGAAAGATGGGTGCAAGATCAACTGTCTGCTTTTAATGGATGATATTTAAAGTTGTTTGCAAAGATTGGGGCTGGCATTGATTGGAGGAACAAACTACTTCCTGAATAGTTGATGAGATATGGAGACAAACCATGTGAAGATCATCTGGGATTTCATCGCTCTTGGGTGATTGGAGAATATCTAGGTGAGATGAGCACCTGTGAGAGTATCTCTACTGCAGACAATGGGGCTCTTGGGAACAGTAAGGATCCTGCAAAAGTTCTAAGACTGTGGGATGTAATCTGACACAAGGCATTACCACATAGAAAGGAAAATCTGATCTTTTGCAAGCCAAAATATCCCAAAATAATAATACAAAACATTTATAAAGTGCTGATATGCAGCTAAAGACTGCTCTATGCTGAAGAGCATTCTAAATATCATGAATAGTAACAGGCTGTATTTAACTGCTGTGTATATTTTGACCCCACAGACTCCTCTATTGATGAATCAATCACCATCGCCCAGGGAGAAGTCAGTCTTACTAGTCAAACTTATGCAGTATGTAGAGAAGAGATTTCCTGATGATTCAGATCTTAATGCACTGTTTTTGGAGCTTGTTAACTGGGTATACAGGTAAGATATACAACAAGGTCTGAAGAAATACTGGTTTCTAAACTTCAGTTTAGTAATTGAGGTTACAGAATTTATTGTTTAAAAACTGTAACAGAAACTCCATCTTATAAAATTGTTGAGACTAAGACTGTTATTTTAAAACAGAATTATTTTGAGGAGTTACTAACAATGTAAACGTGAATATATTACACAGAGATGAGTCCTTGATGGGTAGTGAATTAACATCTAAGTTAGAGCCAGCTTTCTTAGCTGGTCTAAGATGTCAGCAACCACGTATACATCAGAAGTTCTTTGAGGTGAGTTTAGCTTGATATTATCTGACATTACATGATCAGGCCTCGAACTTCGTGTTCAAAAGGGCACGGCAATAATTGCTGTGCTTTTTCTAGAAATTGAAGGGCATCGCAGCAATTTCGTAAGAGTAAAAAGGGCACCACGGCATTTTTGTCGAATTCAGGGAGCATCACGGCAAAAACAAAATTTTTCAAAATTTAACAAGACGAGTGGAAAAACTAAGGTTGAAAAAACTTACACAACCACGGATCTAATCAAAAACAATGCGTCTTCACCACAGCGTTTTGAACTTGCACAAACACCCCGCCAAAAATTGCCCAGAACACATTTAAAAAGAAACAAATCTTACGTTTTACAGTAAAATAATCTTTCTGTTGATCCAAAATGTCCTAAATGGTGTCATTTTTGTAAAATAAAGCCTACACGTGCAGTTTTTCGTAAACAAGCTAACATTTCTGAGGAACTGTGCTTTGAAGACCATGCTGTCGACGACTTGCGTGGATACCAGTGGCTCATACTCCGTGCACCTTTTTATCGCGCACCCAGCGATGGTGATTATTGCAATTCGGATCTCATTTCGGGGGAAAACCGTTTTCCCCCAGCATGCACAGGCACGTAAAGTCTTTGGTCAAGGCGTTCAAATATGGTGTTATCTTTCGCTTAGTACATTTTGAACATTTCACCAATAGAGGGCCTTTCCTTCAATAGTATCGCATTGTTTTGTAGCGCCCTCTAGAGTTCAATGTTTCCTATCTTTATTGTTGCACCCACAAAGGAACAATGTCAAAGACTACAAACCTGAAAATTGGAAACGACGTGACTGCGTGCGTTGTGTCAAAATTGTGATTGCAATGCGGTCAGTGTTTTGAAGAACTTTCGAGTGAATTTTTCGACGCTTATCGGAACCGTAAACATGTAAACTAATAACCGGATATTTAGTATGCATCTTACAATTTTACTAAGGGCACCGACGGCAGTTGGATAAAAAGCGCACGGCAATAAATTGCCGTGAATTGTCAGTGATTTCGAGGGCATCGCGGCAATGGCATAGGGCAACGACGGCAATTGCCGTCGGTGCCGTCGGTAATTTCGAGGCCTGCATGATTCAATCTTACATGATTCAATCTTACTTGATTCAATTTTACATCTTCAACCTTACATTATTAAAAGTTTACATGATTCAATCTTACATGATTCAATCTTACATGATTCAATCTTACATGATTCAATCTTACATGATTCAATCTTACACCATTCAATCTTACATCATTCAATCTTGTGTAATGTTACATGTGAGTTCACATGTTTACAAACATTTTTTTAAACATTTATTGAATTTTTTAAAGAAAAGTATTGCATATTTTTGTATCAGATTTGTAAAACTTGTTTTCTTTTTTCTTCTAAACATTTACAACAACTGACGTGATAAGTGCTGAATTGCAATAGCAGTCTATGAGAAACATGTGACAGGAAATATCTTCATACTTTGACTGTATGGCTTTTATTCAATCCTATATAATAATGATTGATCAAGTAGAACAAATGCCTTAAGTCTCCTCATTAGCTTGATAACAATAGAGTGAAGCAACTTGTCAATACACTCAGTTCTTGAGATAATGAAGTTTTGTATTGATTTGTATGTATGTAGGTATTCAATGGTAGCATCAAGAGACGCTTGTTTGACAGATTGCTGTACATAACAGCTTCACAAAGCTGGGAAGCTATGGGAACTCACTATTGGCTCAAGCAATGTATACAGGTATGTTACATGTATGCACTCTACCTACATGTCATAATTCAAAATCGTTTAATCTTTTGAGTTGTTATGTATTACTGAATTATGTGATAATTCTTGTGGTGTGTCCTGTGGGCCTTTTTCACCGTGTGAATCATAGATACAGCTATTATGTATGTTGTTTGTCTTTGCAGTTGATCATGGCAGTTAGTGTGACTGGTACATCAGTGACTAGTACAAACTCAGCTCAGCTTCCATGTATCTCATCAGTCATTGATCTGGCTGATAGTCAAGAGAAGAAAGCTTTCTCAGTAGCTATCAACATCAAGGAGGAACCAATGGATGTACAAGTAGATATGGAATCCCATAAAGATGAGGTAAAACTCTTTACATCTTCAAGTGTGTTGTCAACAAGTCAAGTATCGTACTAGTTGGTTTGATGCACTTAATGATTTGACTTACTTGTCCATTGAATGTAATTGCAGACAATATTTGGGGTGGTCAGGTTGACAGGGTGGTAAGGTTGACAGGGTGGTATCTTTCCTTGCCTTTTACCTCTAGAAGTTCAGTTCAAATCTCGCACGGGGCACTATGTGGATTGGTTTTATATTCCCTACCTGATTGCCTGGGTTTTTCCTGGGAAAAATCTCTTGGATTTTCCTCTCACATCTATAACTAAAACTTCCTACTCTGTCTTCTCTCCATTGGGTTCTTGGCTGGTAAAGTGGTTTTATAGAACTTAAAAGTTCTATACTAATAACTTAACACCAACCATCAACAAACCTAATAATAACGAAAGTGGAGTCAAACTGATATCTCATTCAAAAATTTTGTTTTCAAAGCTGGTTTCTATGTCCCATGTTGATATATTCTCACAATGTCTTTCCATAGGATATTGAAATAGACATTGAAATGACTCATCCAGAGGGAGGGAGTACATCGGAAGGAGCAGCTACATCATCAACCAAGAGAAGCAATGATCCCAAGCAGCAGTTACAGACAGTGATTACTAAGGATGCCAAGTTTATTGAGTCACTCACTGATGTCAAGGTATAAACATCGTACAACTTGTTATTGTAATATTCCTTGTGGGTTATTGTATAGGTATCAAAGTGTTCCTCTAAACACCTAAAACTCCAATGCGTGTCATGGCTACGTGGCTGGGCAGATAAGAGCACCGGACTCAAGCTCTGGTGCTTCTAATCAGCAGGGTGTGAGTTCAAGTGCGTGTCATGGCTACGTGGCTGGGCAGATAAGAGCACCGGACTCAAGCTCTGCTGCTTCTAATCAGCAGGGTGTGAGTTCAAGTCCGTGTCATGGCTACGTGGCTGGGCAGATAAGAGCACCGGACTCAAGCTCTGCTGCTTCTAATCAGCAGGGTGTGAGTTCAAATGCGTGTCATGGCTACGTGGCTGGGCAGATAAGAGCACCGGACTCAAGCTCTGCTGCTTCTAATCAGCAGGGTGTGAGTTCAAGTCCGTGTCATGGCTACGTGGCTGGGCAGATAAGAGCACCGGACTCAAGCTCTGCTGCTTCTAATCAGCAGGGTGTGAGTTCAAGTCCGTGTCATGGCTACGTGGCTGGGCAGATAAGAGCACCGGACTCGAGCTCTGCTGCTTCTAATCAGCAGGGTGTGAGTTCAAGTCCGTGTCATGGCTACGTGGCTGGGCAGATAAGAGCACCGGACTCAAGCTCTGCTGCTTCTAATCAGCAGGGTGTGAGTTCAAGTCCGTGTCGTGCACTTGTGTCCTATAGGCAAGACACTTAACCATTATTGCTGCGTCCTTTGGATGGGACGTAAAGCCATTGGTCCCCTGTGTTGTGTAATGCACGTAAAAGAACCCAGTGCACTTATCAAAAAGAGAAAGGGTTCGCCCCGGTGTTCCTGGTTTGATTGGCTGCATATTGCGCCACAGCACCTTGTAAACCATTACACAGCGCTATGTAAAGGAATAGGTCTCACACTTCTAAAACGTAGCTCCACATATCTTGAAGGATAATACTGAATGTTGAAGTGCCTTGAGCGTCACTGAGTGATGGATATGAGCGCTATATAAGAAGCCACTATTAATATTATTATAAATAGAGAGGTATAATGCACGTGATTATAGGGTACCCAATGAAGGGTCTATTGAGGTTGATAGACTGCTACCCAGTGGTTTCTAGTGGATGCTGGGGTACAAATAGACACCTGACAAACTGGTGCTATTTTTAGCCCAAGGGTATATATAAAAAGGTTAAGACCAGGGGCCATCCCCCAGAGCCATGGGGCTTTACTAGAGACCCAGGGGTCTTTAGTCAGTGGTTTACTAGAGACCCAGGGGTCTTTAGTCAGTGGTTTACTAGAGACCCAGTGGTATCTAGTCAGTGGTTTACTTTAGACCCAGTGGTCCCTTGTTAATGGTTTACTAGAGACTCAGTGGTCTCTAGTTAGTGGTTTACTACAGACCCAGTGGTCCCTAATTAGTGGTTTACTATAAACTCAGTGGTCTTTAGTCAGTGGTTTACTATAAACTCAGTGGTCTTTAGTCAGTGGTTCACTAGAGACCCAGTGGTCTTTAGTCAGTGGTTCACTAGAGACCCAGTGGTCTTTAGTCAGTGGTTCACTAGAGACCCAGTGGTCTTTAGTCAGTGGTTTACTAGAGACCCAGTGGTCTTTAGTCAGTGGTTTACTATAGTTACATCGTTAGCCTGTTAGGTCCAAATACTAACCAATGTTGATTGCTTGTTATTGTTGCAGACCTTCAACTTGTTATCAGCTCTATCTCAGCTATGTCACAGTGATACTGACATGACTCACCATCTCTGGATTGATCTCTTCTGTCGTCTCTGGAAAATACTCAATGAAAAACAACAAACGGTTAGTGATCGTCTTAGTTTCACTTTCCTAAACTTAAACTGTTTACTCAAAGTAACTGTGTAGGTATTTCAAGCATGAATATGTGTTGCTTTATTGAAGATAATAGTGCTTGTAAATCACCTTGGGCTGAACTGTAGAATAGAATGTGTGATTCCTTAAAACACATGGAGGAATATCTGAAGGAAAACGTATTGAGATATACACACAAGTTGAACAAGTTGTTTCTTTTTGTTTTTGTTTTATTATTATTAAACTCAACAGAAACTACTCACTTTCAGGAAGACACTGTCTTTGAAGGTGAAATAAGAACATAGGAAGGGATTTTAGAATGACTGTGAATCTGTCATGTGTTCAACATAACAGTCGTACACTTATCATTAAAGACTCAATGTTAACCACAGTATTTGAATGTTTGGATTACTGCAGTTACTGGCACAGGAGTTGAGTCCATTCCTATGTAGTGGAAGTCATCTATATCAGAAGGATAGTACACCTAGCGTTATTAACACGTTTTTAGAAGCAATCTCTGTGTGTGTACCACCAGTCACCTTACGTCCATGTATTCTGAAGGTAATGATTTGTTTAATACCCCTATTGTATTATATACAGCATTTTCATCATCATTACAATCACCTGATGTATTTTTTATGAGTAGCAATTGGTAACATTGGGACATGTTCAAGTGCGCAAGTTTGTTTCCTTTACGCATTAAAGCAATATTTGTGGGACCAAAGTGGTCCCTAAATTGGTTGAATGTGTGCAAGATTTGCCCGGTCTATTGTTTTGTGAAATATTTGCAAAATTCTGAATTGAAAGTCTTTCTGAATTATTTTGATATCCATACTGTCTGTTTTCCTCCAGTCTTATGAAGAACATACAATTTACCAATTTGATCTCCTTACATGCTGACTTTAAGTACACATGTTTTGATTGTGATGTTTTTTGTAATGCTTCAATGTTGTCATATTTTATACTTGTAGTATCTTGGTAGGAATCACAACTTGTGGCATCGATCAGCCCTGATGTTAGAACAGAGTGCAATTGAGAGTGGCTTCAGTACACAGCATCGACCACGTACTCTCAATGTATATGACTTCTACGAACCAGATAATGCATCTACAACACAACAGGTTGGCTATCCTCACCACTGTCACAATGTAAAGCAGATTGGCAAATAATACTGATTGTAATTGTACATTGTTTATAACATATTTTTTTTTATATACTCTGGACAGACCTTTCTTTATGCACTCAGTTCTTTTAGAGTATATTAACTGGAAACTTTAAACTGTGATAAGATGTGTATGCCTTGTGCCAAGCACTGTTGATGTAGCTGTGTAGCAATGAGCTCACACTAAACAGTGGATAAGCGATGAAGAGTTGTACATACTGATCCTGTTGTATGTTTGATGATACAGGAGACATTGGATTCATTAGCAGAGATTTATGAGAGACTTCAAGAGGAAGATATGTGGGCTGGACTCTGGCAAAAACGCTGCAAGTTTCCTGAAACATCAACTGCCATTGCGTATGAGCAACAAGGTTTCTATGAACAGGCTCAGGCAGCCTACGAAGGGGTAAGAACTGTAAACCTACCTTATGACTTAGGTCAGTCTTAGCTTCATATATGCTGGTTAACCCATTAGCCCCTGTATCTAACTCTATAAAACCCAACAAGCAAGAGCATGGCAGGAAAAAAAAACAGCGAAAGAAAGTGTAACCTGCATTTCTAGTTAATACAACAGCAAGTTTTTCATATAGAACAAAATAGTTGTGAGAAAAAAATGAGGAACAAATGGATTGAAATTACCTTAAGCCTAAAATACTTGACAATATATTTGTTTTGTTTTCATAACCAGTTAACATTTCTTTCAATTTGAGTTGCATCTAATGATCTACTTACTTATTGCTTTTCTTTTGTGTGCCTTTGGGTGTCTTTGGCAGAAATGAGCCAATTTATACATTTTATTTATTTCATAATGTCACAGCATTGAAAAGAAAGATGACATTTTCCTTTGTGCCGGTAACTCCTTGAGTCTGGTTACAATCGGTAGCCTTAGAGTCTTTAGCAGGATCCTCGCTGTTCCCAAAAGCTCCACCTACCGTTGTAAATCTACCCTCACAGTTGTGGCAATCTCATCTGTTAAATGATATTAATAAATACCTTTGATTGGTGGAAGACTGATCACAAAGCTCATAGTATTTTTTTGAAAATGTGCATAAATAGTTAAATATGTGTGAGAGATAAGGTCTCAGCGCAAAAAAACAGCATAAAGAATGACCCTTGAACAGGAATCGAACAACTCAAAAAAATACCTGCGAAAGAAATTGTTTGTTGTTTTTTGGGGGGAGAGGGGGGGTTTCATTAAAGGTCTTTATTTAATGACAATAACAGGTCAAGGAGCTAGTCTTACTGCATGTTAATGATTGGTTGATGGTTAGCTGCTGTTAAAATAATAATAATACACAACATTTATTAGGCGCTTAATACGGATGTTTCCAAGCGCACCATGGTCTGTCTACAAAATAAATACCAACCAAAACTTATAGTGAATACAAAAAATTAATAAATCAGAACATTTATCAATAAATCATACATGTATAACAATAATAAACGGGCATAAGAACAAACAAACAAGGAATAAGATGGTGTGCACCTCCTTTGACCGACTCACAACTGAGCCCGTGAAGAATAACATTCATGAATTAAAAAGGTGCGTTTTCAGCAAGGTCTTAAACTGATCAAGGGATTGAGCATTATGAATATGCGCTGGTAATTTGTTCCAAAGGATAGGGGCAATTACAGAAAAAGCTCGGTCACCATATCTTGTCACAGTACGAGGTCCAAGGGTTAACTGCAAGGTTGATGATGATCGAAGAGGTCTTATAGAACTAGAACAACGTAAGGAAATCAAATCTGACAGATATGTAGGGGCTTGACCATGGAGAATTTTGTATGACAAAAGAAGAACTTTAAATGGTATACGATGGTGTATGGGGAGCCAATGAAGAGAACGCAATATTGGGGTTATGTGCTCACATTTTCTTGAGAGAGTTACAAGCCTTGCAGCAGTATTCTGAATTCTTTGAAGTGGAAGTAGGTATGAATGAGGAAGGCCAGAAAAAATTGAATTACAATAATCAAGGTGGGAGAAAACAAATGCATGGGTTAATTTTGCAGTTGTGGGTCGGTCAAGTAGTTTCCTAATTTTCCCAATTTTAAAGATTCCAAAAGATGCAGATTTACATATGTTTTTAATATGCTGCTGAAATGTAAGGTTTTTGTCAATTGTAACACCAAGGTCTCGTACGTATTCACTAACCTTCAGTAAACCATCTCTAGTGACCAAGTCAGGGAAAGAATCAGTGTTTCTGAATTTGGAAGTAATGTGAATCATTTCAGATTTTTGTTCATTAAGACAGAGTCTATTGTTAAAGGACCAGAACCTAATGTCTTCAAGGCAACTGCTTAGTTTCCGAGCTGCATCATCCTTCCCGTTAGGCTTCAGAGTTATATAAATCTGAGTGTCGTCGGCGTACATCGCATGCTGAATCCCCTGGTGAGAATCAATGACCTTAGACAGTGGGCTGGTGTAGAGAAGAAAGAGAAGCGGGCCGATTACGGAACCTTGAGGAACGCCGCAGATCAGTGGAAATGTTGCAGAAGGCGTGTCGTTGATGATCACACGTTGACTGCGATCGTGAAGATATGAACGTATCCAATCAAGCACGGTTCCGTTGATAAAAAAGTCATTTTCCAGGCGATGAAGTAACAGGGTATGGTCGATGGTATCAAATGCAGCCGTGTAATCCAGGAGGATGAGTACAGCTTCGTTGCCCTTGTCTATGGCCAGGAGGAGATCATTTAAGACTTTAACCGAAGCAGTTTCTGTTGAATGGTGGTTCCGGTAAGCAGATTGATGGACAGGAAGCATGCCAAATCTCTCAAGGTGGGCCTTCAACTGAGCAGCTACAATCCTCTCCAGGACTTTACCTAGGAAAGGTAGATTTGCAATGGGCCTGTAGTTGTTCAGTCCATTGGGATCAAGGTTTGGCTTCTTGAGAAGAGGAATGAGTAGGGACGTTTTAAATGGTTCCGGGACATGGCCGGAGGACAAGGAGAGATTAAACAACTTGGTGATGACATGGAGGAGTTCGTCAAGGGTGTCCTTCAAGAGCCACGTAGGAATTGGATCCAATTTACAGTGTTTAGATGGAAGTGATTTGATGAGCTTCTTGACTTCCGAATCAGATACAAGACAGAATTTGGAAAGTTCATGATCAGACGGAACAGCGCAAGTTGTGATTGCTGGCACCGGAACTGAGTCAGTGAAGGAAGATACAACATTGGATACCTTCTCGCTGAAGAACCTAGCAAACCTGTTGGCAAGTTCACTGTCAGATGAGTGATCCGGAATAATTGGTGATTGATTTGGTGATGAGAGTGACTTTACAATGCTGAACAGTTGTTTGGTGTCGGCCTCTGCAATCAGATTCTTGAGATACGTTGACCGAGCGTTGTAGATGCATTCGTAGTAAGAATCGCATTCTCGACGATACAGTTCCCTGTCAACACAAAGTCTTGACTTGATCATACAGCGTTCCGCCCGGCGCCTTCGTCTCTTTGCCTCCTGCACGTCTTCGGTGAACCAAGGCGCTTTAGGTCTAATTGTGACGGTTTTAACTTGAAGAGGAGCATGCCTATCAATCAAAGTACTCAAAGAGGAGTTGTATTGATCCGCAGATTTAGAGGGACATATAGCTTCAGGAAGTGGATGGAATATCAGTTTAATGTCGTTGCGTAGAGAGTCCATATCGATTCTTCAAAATTTTCTGAAACTCACTTCCTTCTTCGGGTTCTGTGGCAACAAGTGCAAAATGATCAGAAGGGAGTGAAGACAACAGCTTTACATGGTCGATGTCGTCTGAATCTCTAGTAAATAATAGGTCGAGGGTATGGCCAGCTCGATGGGTAGGTTCATGGACATGCTGCTTAAACCCAAGAGAATCCACTCCGCCCATGAAGGATTAATGTTAATGGATCGAGCCAATTAACAACAGCCAGCCACCACCAATCAAGGTCCTTACCACACTCCATACACTATTATTGCCTAATTATTACTAATGTTGTGTTGTTAGTAGAAGTACTGACTTATGTGGACGTAATAAGAAGGGACACTGCGTTTGTGACAGCAGATGAAATATCTACATGCATGTGGGACAGGGAGATCTGGGGACGACTCTGCCGTAACATCATTGACCGAGGACACCACTCGAAATAGAAGAAGATTATATAATCCCAACATTGCTCACTTGTATATGTAATTAGTATGTTTGCATGAATTCCTTTGCAGGTGATGTCCAAAGCACGTGCTGAGCATAACTCTGGGCCAGCAGCCCCAGCTGTATTCTCTGAATACCAGATATGGGAACAGCATTGGATACGCTGCTCTAGAGAACTAAGTCAATGGGATCTACTGATGGATTATGGAAATGCTAAGGGTCAAACTAACCCTCATCTTGTCTTGGAGAGTGCCTGGAGGGTGCCTAATTGGGCTGCAATGAAGGAAGCACTAGCTCAGGTAATATAACTTGTATACCTCTACCAAGATGATCACATCCTGTAGTCATTTATGTGACAGTAGTGTACACGTCACAATGAATAGTCAAATAAACCTGATGAACCCTACCAGTGCCTTACATTACATGCATTTTAAGCTGTCTTTTACAAATTGTTCTACAAATGCCAATAAAAATGAAAGAAACAATAACTGAAGTCAAGGCGTACACTAGTTCAAAGCTGACTTTTAAGATCACATGGTGTGTTGCATCCAGTAGCTGATTAAATTGGCCTTGCTAATACACAGACCCAAAATTGACTTAATCAACCCTTGACACTGCTAGCATTAAATCCATCCAGTCCTAGTGATTGACACATTCCTGCGTCAATAGATTATCGCAATTTATTGGTGAAGCTTAGATGTTAACAAAAGTGTATTGCCACACTTAATTGTTACCTGTTTAATGTTAGATGTAACGTACACATGTTTATTTCTGATATATGAAGTGGTTATAATGAATGTTTGTATATGACAGGTGGAGCAGAGCTGCCCTCGTGAGATGAATTGGAAAGTCAATCTGTATCGAGGCTTTATAGCAATCTGCCATCCAGATGAAAAGAATCTCACTCTGGTAAATCGCTCATTGTTATCCATTGTTGATTCAGAGACCTAATTTGCATAGTGATCACATGCCCATACTGCCTTCACTGACTGGTAGAAAATGGCATCCTATTTTTTTCAAAATGGTAAAAGCCAGATTTCAAGCTACATTTACTAAATTCAACCTGTACGTACTACTCCAGTCATTAAGACGTATTGTCTCATCTCTGCAACTGATTGTCTGTGGATTTATTTTAAAGATGCACAAATTACGCAAATAGTTTGACAGGGTTCAATTAAGACTTCAACTGTCTATTGCATTTTGCTTAATAGTGATTAGGTTTATAAATTGGTAGTGGAAACAACTTGCCTTCTGTTCTTAAATTGTGTGAAATAAAGCAATCTGTCTTGAAATGACACTAACATGTAAATAGGTTCGCTTTTCCAAACATCTTACAGAATGATTCTACTGAGTAAATTAGAGAAAAAAGTTGTCGCTGCTAGGTGGCACTCTATCCAGGATGAGTAGAGTATTAACAAATTGATTTCATTGTTTGTTGGTTTGTATCAACTGCCCAGACGATTCAGTCTGTCATCAGTTATAATCTCTAGTATGACCAAATTTATTCAGGATGACTTTTACTATTATCATTGAAATGCTCTGAAACTGTTCTTTTGAATCTAATTAAGATTGAGCGTCTTGTTGAGAGTTCAAGCAGTCAAGCTATTAAGGAATGGCGTCGTCTACCAGACTATGTGACTCAAGCTCATACTCCACTCTTACAAGCAGCACAGCGTATAATTGAGCTTCATGAAGCATCTCAGATTCATCAAGGATTACAACCAGCTAACCTTGGAAGAAATCAAAGCCTACATGATATGAAAGCTATTGTGAAGACATGGAGGTAATGAGAATTGTTTGTTAATGCATAATAGTAATGGAATAAGGAGCCAAATTGGAACTATTTGAAAGTAATACTTTGCCTGATAATCAGAATTTAACATTGCATGGTTCCAATATTAGACAATTACGGGGGGATTTAAGGAAGATTTCAAAACTGATGATTTGTTTTTGTCAGGAATCGTCTGCCCATGGTGTCTGATGACTTGACTCATTGGAGTGATATCTTTATGTGGAGGCAACACCATTACCAGGCTATTGTGAGTGCCTATGACAACCTGAATTCGCAGGATATGGTACGTGGACTTATGATGCATGATCTCACATTGTAGGGCTGGTTTAAGGAACTAATACATGATAGAACAATCAAGATGATTAAACTGAATTCACAATTAAATATAACGGTAATAATAGTAATAATAATAATAACAATGCCTCAAATCTCATATAATAATAATAAGACAGTTTTTATGTAACACATATCACCTAGAAGTCCCTATGTGCTGAAGAAAAGAATAACGATAAATAAAAACTACAGTTAAACAAAAACATGATTCAATATGACACATAACAATATACATGAATTAAAAAGACACAACGATTTACAAGAATCAATACGACACATAACGATTTGCAAGAATCAATGAGACACAACGATTTACAAGAATCAATACGACACAACAATATCCATGAATCAATAGGACACATAAAAAGGAAGGAATCAGGTTTTCTTTAGATTTCTGATTTAAATATTGCCTGACTTTACTGTTTTCATGAAGAGCAAATGATCCTACACTGACTGGTTATTGTGATTCTGCAATCTACATCAGTTATCTACGTCTTGTTTCTCCATCAATGTAATAATGATGCAATTTTATGTCAGCAATACAGGTTCAAACCCGTTGGTTAAAAAAAGATGGGTTTTTTGTGTGTGAGAGTGAATATTCAGTTGTTGGAACAAGCCTTTACTTCATCATGTATCGTTATAGCAAATGAATAGGTGTCATTTCAAATGTCTCTTCAACCTACTTACATAGTATTCCCATCTTACAACCTTACATTATTTGTGGTCTGTCGTCAATACATTCAACGCTCGGAAGATACGAGACGCCGGTTTATACCGTTTTTTCACCGTTCCTGAACTGTCCCATGCGTGTTTCTATGTCTTAAAAAACGGAAGATACGAGCACGGTCGTAACGAGAACACGGATAATACAAGGTATTTTTGTATTGTTTTTCATATTTTTGTAGCGAGACCTGGAATAATTGTGTAACAAAAGCTAACCTTCGTCAAGGTTGTGAAATGTCATGAAGTCCTCAATCCTTCAAAAGCCTAGGATCACTAGAGGTGATAATTGCACAGTGCCCATAGTGCCACCTGTCTATTCAACTGACTGTTTACCTAAGCAGACAATAGAGGGCTTAAGTTGCGCTCGTAGTTCAAAACCACCAAAAGTTAGTCAACGACAATCCTTCTCAATTTCAAACAGATTCCGCTTTGTTGGCGATAGCGCACGGCAGTATTGTGGGGTTTATGGATTCTTAATCCTTGCTCGTATCATCCATGTCAAAACTTCAAAAACGTAACCGCTGTTCTATGGGCATTTGTTATATACTTTGGGTAGAGACTTTTTTCAACTGAAAATAGCGCCAAACAATCAATTTTTTAATACCCACTCCTGAATGAGCTGCACTTCTAAAAATTTGCCGCCTCCAATGATTATAAAAAGGGGTAGATTTTGGAAACATCTCTCATACGTTCTTTATTGAAAAATAAAACAATATTAAAACGAAAACTGCTAAGTAAACTCCCCAAAGTAAGTTCTTTTATACAATCATAAAACTGAAGAAGAGGAGGAAGAAAAAATGGTCCTCCACCTTAATATTGAGTTACAAAACACTCCCTCCATCCATGCGCAACGTAACGCCAGAAACATTTCGCTGGTAACTCGCGCTTGAAATGCTACTTATCGTACACACTATGGCAATTACCAACGAAAACGAACGTTCAGCATGCCATGCGCTACGCAGTACCGAATCTGTCACATGAGCGGCAAGTTTGACATCTCTTTGCTATTTTGTTATCATGAATTGTACAAAATATTAAATTTCTATGATTAATTAGTCAATAAAATGCATTTATTATTGATATCTTTGTATACAGGATGCTCGTAATATCTGTTCTGGGAAGCAAACCGTTCCGTGGTAGTCTAGCATAATAATCTGTAAAGCACTACACATGTACATGTACAAGCATACAAGTGTATACACATGTGATGTGCATGCACTATGACGACATGTGTATCTATATTTAGTTCGCTGCGTTTAAGACGAGGTTCGGATAATACAAGGAAAATGGGCCAGTCCGGCGGATCTCATATTAACGAGAGTCAACTGCATAATGCAATCTGAATCTAAAGTCTGCATAGCTTTCTTTATATACCTTTATTTCTGTAACAGAAGAGTCGTGCCAGTCTTGAAGCTAGCCAGACACCAAGAGGAAGTCTAGCCAAGGAGGTGAGTAATATTACCATTGGTCCTTCTAGTCAGTTGTCATGTCACTTATACATACAGCAATTTGTTATGTTCATAAAGGTTTGACAAAGTCAATGGCATCTGTTGATTTCTAGTGCACAATGTTTAGATATTTTAGGAAGTGTGAATTAATATGAAATGATTGATAAGTGATTATAATATGATTGTTACAGCAGCAGCAACATGCCATGTTGGGTGTCCATGCTTCAGCACAGTCTATTATTAACTATGGTAAAGTGGCTCGTAAACATCATTTGATTGGCCCAGCTTTAGACTCACTCAGCAGGTATGTAGCTCTACATCATGCATCTGGCATGCTAGGACTGATTGTTGCCCATTCGCCCTGAAAATTTATATTTGAAATTTAAATATTATGTATTTGTATAAATTCAAGTAATTTATAAGCCTTCATTTATAAAGGTATTGCACACACACAAATGTGCCAGTGGTAAAAAATTAAAAAAAATTATTTTCAGAATCCCGACATTATCTCATATCCATTAGTCATGTACAAACAGCTTGTTCCTTGGCCTTGATCTCAATTTCTGCCTCTTGGATCTTGCAAGTCTTCAGCATGCTTAGAGCTGGTCCTTGAAGCGCCTTTTTGGTGCACCAACTTGACGTGAACCATCTGCAAGTTCCTAGTTTTGTGCTGAAAATTTTGAAATCAAATGTACAATTGACACAAAAATAGCTGCAACATTAACATGGGTGCATTGGTTGAGTACCACATGACTGGATTTCATAAATAGATTCTTTGTATTCTATTAGATCTAATTTATATCTTTATGTTGTTGATTTATTGTAATCATTTTGATTTGTTGATTTACCATTCATGTAGGATCCACACAATACCTAGCGTTCCTATCGTAGACTGTTTTCAGAAGATCCGTCAACAAGTCAAATGTTATCTTCAGATGGCAAGTACAATGGGCAAGCAGGAATTACAAGAAGGTCTAGAGGTCATTGAATCTACTAACTTGAAATTCTTTACTCGTGAGATGACAGCCGAGTTCTATGCTCTGAAGGGAATGTTCCTTGCACAAGTTGGAAGGTATTTTATTCATCACAACCTGATGACTGTAATTATTCAACATTAAGACATAAAATAGTTGACAAATGGCGCACTCCTTCCATAATGAAACAGTAAAGAGGAAACAAATACTCTCAAAGAAATACATTCATACATATATTTTGTTCAAACACATGTACATAAACTATTCTCCCATGGATCTCAGTGTTTAAAGAGGGCACAAAATGGTCCAAAAAAAATTCACCATTTTGAGCATTACACATTTATTAGTACAAAAAACCCAAACATAGTGGTTTCATAATTTTTATTTACCCCGAAAAAAATTATTAAAAAGTGCTTCGCATGTGCCTGCGCGCAGCAGAAAATGAAACAAAAGCCGTCGGGGACACTTTCCGAGAGGCTTTCAGGATGACGTAGCTGGACGTGTGAAACAACTAAACGACTGTTTACTGCGCTGCGTCGTGTTGTGTTGGTTGGGATACAAGAAAATAGCATGGGTGTAATGGGAGTGAAAGTCGTCACACAACCGACTTTTAGCAGCACAAAACAACAATAACTTTCCTAATTTTCATGTGAAATTTACTATACAAAAACTTACATTCAGTGAATGAAATCCTTGAGTGAATTTAACACAAGTTTCAAGGTGTTCTAAAAAATTGTGTCGTTAAAATTTAATACATTTCTGTGATATGGGGGAGAGTAAGGATTCGGAAATACGCTCTGATCCTCCTCATCATCGCACCGCGGAAATTCACAAGATTCCCGGCCGTACCTATAAATCCTCAGATAACTTTAGTTGTGATTATTTTCTTGCGTTACTTGTAGGGCTTATTTGGGGTTTTTTCCCCCAAATTGATGCCTTGAGGTTGAAAACAAAACAGATCAACACAAATTAAAAACATTGTTGTTTGGAAGGACATGAAGGAAATGTTACGTTGCAAAAGTGATTTAAAATAATCACTACATACCTTTGGAATTGAAAAAAATGCCTCTGTTAACAACAGATGAAGTCTGTACCTAAAACTCTTGGTAAAATCCCTTCAAATTCTGATATTCCATATGTAAAAACACACACACGTTGATCGCGAAAAGCGGAACGTTGCCATTTTTACTGTGTGTACATTTCACGTGTGAGAGAATGGTGGCATGGTGGTCGTCAGGTGTATACAACTCACACACGTAACACACGACAACGAGTCGTACATGCACGCACACACAGAACGTGTGTGCGTTGGTGATATAACTGCTGACCTTTCAACCTTTTGAGGTGCACAGCCATGTGGGAACCATGTGTTATTTTAAGACTAATGTCGTCTTTAGATTGCGCTCTATCTACGACTGTTTGCTGTGTTTTAATCGCATGTGTAAAACTTAAAATATAACTTGTCAAACTTCCAGCGCGGTTGCAGGCAAGTAATAGTCGTGTTACTGGCTCACACGTCCAGCTACGTCACTATTTTGATCAATATGTTTGCTGCCACCATCGGTTACAGGCGCTTATGTTTCTGGACGGCTTTTCTGTGGAGTGTTTTTTCGCCGCGAATTTCGTGTTTTTTTTACAATACAAGAAAAGTTTTAAAATCCGGCATTAAGGTAATGTACTTATAAATACACGATGTTTAAAATGGAGAGGGGTGGTGGGGGGAATTTTGTTTGGTCTTTAAGGACAATAATACAAACATTACATGAGGTACATTTACCAGTAATATCACAAAGTATATACTATTTCAAACTTTATACAACCACAAAGAGACCCCAGTAAAGTATATACTATTTCAAACTTTATACAACCACAAAGAGACCCCAGTAAAGTATATACTATTTCAAACTTTATACAACCACAAAGAGACCCCAGTAAAGTATATACTATTTCAAACTTTATACAACCACAAAGAGACCCCAGTAAAGTATATACTATTTCAAACTTTATACAACCACAAAGAGACCCCAGTAAAGTATATACTATTTCAAACTTTATACAACCACAAAGAGACCCCAGTAAAGTTTATACTATTTCAAACTTTATACAACCACAAAGAGACCCCAGTAAAGTATATACTATTTCAAACTTTATACAACCACAAAGAGACCCCAGTAAAGTTTATACTATTTCAAACTTTATACAAAACCACAAAGAGACCCCAGTCAAGTATATACTATTTCAAACTTTATACAACCACAAAGAGACCCCAGTAAAGTATATACTATTTCAAACTTTATACAAAACCACAAAGAGACCCCAGTCAAGTTTATACTATTTCAAACTTTATACAACCACAAAGAGACCCCAGTAAAGTATATACTATTTCAAACTTTATACAAAACCACAAAGAGACCCCAGTAAAGTATATACTATTTCAAACTTTATACAACCACAAAGAGACCCCAGTAAAGTATATACTATTTCAAACTTTATACAACCACAAAGAGACCCCAGTAAAGTTTATACTATTTCAAACTTTATACAACCACAAAGAGACCCCAGTAAAGTTTATACTATTTCAAACTTTATACTATTTCAAACTTTATACAACCACAAAGAGACCCCAGTAAAGTTTATACTATTTCAAACTTTATACAACCACAAAGAGACCCCAGTAAAGTTTATACTATTTCAAACTTTATACAAAACCACAAAGAGACCCCAGTAAAGTTTATACTATTTCAAACTTTATACAACCACAAAGAGACCCCAGTAAAGTATATACTATTTCAAACTTTATACAACCACAAAGAGACCCCAGTAAAGTTTATACTATTTCAAACTTTATACAACCACAAAGAGACCCCAGTAAAGTTTATACTATTTCAAACTTTATACAACCACAAAGAGACCCCAGTAAAGTTTATACTATTTCAAACTTTATACAAAACCACAAAGAGACCCCAGTAAAGTTTATACTATTTCAAACTTTATACAAAACCACAAAGAGACCCCAGTAAAGTATATACTATTTCAAACTTTATACAAAACCACAAAGAGACCCCAGTAAAGTATATACTATTTCAAACTTTATACAACCACAAAGAGACCCCAGTAAAGTATATACTATTTCAAACTTTATACAACCACAAAGAGACCCCAGTAAAGTATATACTATTTCAAACTTTATACAAAACCACAAAGAGACCCCAGTAAAGTATATACTATTTCAAACTTTATACAAAACCACAAAGAGACCCCAGTAAAGTATATACTATTTCAAACTTTATACAACCACAAAGAGACCCCAGTAAAGTATATACTATTTCAAACTTTATACAAAACCACAAAGAGACCCCAGTAAAGTATATACTATTTCAAACTTTATACAACCACAAAGAGACCCCAGTAAAGTATATACTATTTCAAACTTTATACAACCACAAAGAGACCCCAGTAAAGTATATTTCAATATGCCAAAGCCCCTTCAACCTTACAAAAGTCTTGCACAGTTATAGTCATAGGGTGAACAATAAATGTGTTGAATGAAAAGTGTGGAGTAACATCAAATTAGGCAATTATTACTGATTACTATAAAAAAAAAATTGATTATTATTTGTTCTATATCTGTAGTCGGTCAGATGAAGCAAATAAAGCCTTCTCTGCTGCAGTTCAGATGCATGATACGCTGGTCAAGGCATGGGCTCTCTGGGGAGATTACTTGGAACAAATATACTGCAAAGATAGGTGAGTACACATCATCCATCCGTTCTGTGATTGACACCATTCTGTGATTGACATGACATATACCAAGATGGTGTAACTATTTTGTATTTATGTTCCATTGATAGACAAACTCAAGTTGGTGTGTCTGCCATTGTATGCTTTCTTCATGCATGTCGTCATCAGAATGAGACCAAGTCACGCAAGTATTTGGCTAAGGTATTGTGGCTACTTACCTATGATGATGATAACAACTCACACCCATTGGCTGAAGCTGTAGACAAGTATTCTGTTGGAGTTCCACCCATTCAATGGTTGCCATGGTAATTATTAAACATTGCTTACAAGAGCTTTGAAGAACTATTCAATGACCCAATAGTATGGTAGTATTTCATGACCTTGCTCAAAAACTGGTCTTCATTGTACACTCAAGCTGCTGTTTGTTGTTATGTATTATTGGATCCTTTTACCAAACATATACCTTACTTCTAATTTTTATTTGTCAATATATTTTAAGACTTCTGAACCTTTGATGAACTAATCATTGAATAAAACTGTAAACTGTTTCATACTATAACATGTTATTAATAGCCATGTAATTGACAGAATGATTGATTTGGATTGATGTTAGGATCCCACAGTTATTGACGTGTCTGGTTGGATCAGAAGGAGACCTAATCATTAATGTGTTAATGAATGTTGGCCGTGTCTACCCACAAGCACTGTACTTCCCTATTAGGACACTCTACTTAACCTTGAAGATAGAGCATCGAGAACGATGTAAGTAGTCTTTGCATCATGAACTAAAATAATCTATGCTTGGTCTTGTAATGGTTCTCTTTATAAAAGATCTGAGTATTTGTTTGTGTCCTTAGATAAAAGCAGTGAATACCTTGGAAGTCTGCGTAGAAGCTCATCAACAAGTAAGCCAGGAGATGGTACAACTACATCTACACCAACAACCACTACACCACAATCCTCAGGTACAGTATAGGTAGATAGTTCAGTAATATTATCATGTACATCTAGTACAACTACATCTACACCAACAACCACTACACCACAATCCTCAGGTACTGTATGGCAGGGATGAGATTTGTCCGGATTTTGAAAGATTCTTGTTGCATCTTCCGGATTTTTGAAGACTATCCTATCCATTTTACAGACATATTTCATGGCACATATTTCATGGCACATAAAATGTAGCCAGATTCTTTCATGGCACATCTGTATGGATGCAAGGGTCAGTTGTCAGAATGCTCTTTTTCTGGAAAAGCACATTTTCTAGATACTGTTTACGTATTTTGTGGCTTGAGATAATTCTAGGAATTGACCCACAACCTGTTAGAAACTTAAGGATGATGTGTTTGCTGACAGGAGTATTCTCATTGATGCTTGCATCTACCCGGCTGTTAAAGCTCGGTTCAGACTTCATGCCCAATTCTAATGTGAAGCGATTTTTCACAAGTTTGCAACAAGCAATTTGCGACCAAGGTCTAGCACCATGGGGTACACACCGAGTATGGGCGCTGATGTCTCGTCACCTTGCTTAAATTCCAGATAATGGCATGTTGTCCAAAATCTGGACAAGCATTTTTCTACCGTAAACATTTTCTGATTTTTTCTGGATTGATAATTGTTGTTCACTCTCATCCCTGGTATGGGTAGATACAACAGTCTCATTTATATCAAGTTTAATTGAATTCAATTCAAAACAACATTTGTACATGTATATCAAGTACTACATCCACCACTTATTGCAATAAATCTCGCTTTTTAATGCAAGAGATCATTGTATTTGTGGTGTTTACGGGTGTTCCTTCTTCATTCACCAAAATTTGATGAGTAAGGCATTACTTTTGCACCATGTTTTAAACATATACATTTGCCCGATGCTGTGAAATTGATTTGACAAAGTGACTTTACTGTTGCCAACTATGCTATATAGTTCCATAAATGTAGTTTAGGATTGATAAATAAACTGTGAGAAGGCTGTAATTTTAGCAGTAATTTGTATTGTAGATTCCAATGGGTCAGGAACTACAGGTGCTCAGTCCTCATCAAACCAGCTAGGATCAAGCTCGGCATCCAATCCTGGTCCCATTAGAGCTTCTGTCCCTATGGTTAGATGCAGTCGTATCATGCAAGTACAGAGAGATTTACATCCTATTCTACTATCTTCACTGGAAGGTATTGTTGATCAGGTAAGGTCATTGTTTTGAAGATTGGTCTTTTCTGTTTCAGTGACAAAAGTAAGAATCTTTTCCTTGTGCCAAAAGTGTTTCTTATTCAGTATGTTATTAAAAACATACCCTTAACCAGAGCTGCCAACTCTTCCGGATTTTGCGGAAGACTCCCGTATTTGACGGCAATCTTCCGACATCCCGCAAGCAGTCAAAATCTCCCGGATCCCCAACCTACTGATGGAAAAAATAATAAAATTTACGAATTTCCTAGCCCTCTGTCCCGTGTGTGTTTATAATGGTTGCGCCCGTGCATATTTAATTGCCATAGATGCGCAGAAAAAGTTGTTCTAACCGCAGTTTCGTCTTCTGCGCATCCATACATGTGCTATGTGTCGCACTGATCAGCCTCGCACCATGGGCAGCACGCTATATCGATACCTCTCTTCACTAACCCCTGGAAGAGATACTTACAGTGTTTACTAGTGGTATCGCTACGACGCGCTGCCCACGATCGAGCAAATGACGCTGCAAGATCGTACACTACTGGGAACGAGGTTGGAAATATAAAGCAAAATGGCGCCGCCCTGCAGAGCAACCGGTAAGTCGCTGGAAAAAAATCAAATATGCGCAAAAATACAGAGACGATGACCACAAAGAATGGCCATGTATTAAAAAATCAACTTAGGATGAAAATCAAGCGTTCTGTACCACGTGTATTTCAGATGTTTCAGTGAAATATGGCGGACGAAATGACATTTTGCGACACATAGATTCCGATCCGACAAACATTGCGTGAACAGTACAACAGCACGCCAGGAATTACAGATTTTTTAGAAAATCGGGCACAGATGACAGCATAATAAAGGCGGAAACTTTGTTCACATGTTTTCTTATCGAACATAACTTAAACTTAGCATCGTCTGACCATGCTGGTCCTCTATTTAGGCAACAATAGGATAGGATTAGGAAGATAGGTCAGTGCTTCAAAACTAGAAACATGTGCAAAGCATTTAAAACATAAACAGCAATATTTGTTGGTAATATTTCAAAAGTATATCTGTCTGTACATGAATATTGGTTTTTATTTCAGCAAAAATCGTCGTGACGCGCGCTGAGATCGAGTCTTTCTGACTTAAAAAAAAAATCTTCCTGATTTTCAAAAACCAATGTTGGCAGCTCTGCCTTAACACATACAGTATGCATGACATAAGGAAAGCTATTTTGTGTATTGTTATATCACAGTGAAATCCTTTTATCATTATTGTTATTATTATTGTTATTATTTATTCGGCATATCAAAAAGTACAAACAAAATACAGAAAGAACAAAGCAATACAAAAAGCAAATGGCTCATGCCTGGAATTAAAAAAGTTATTTAAATAACTGTGACTCGAAAGCCTTCAACTCCGATGCCACTGGCTACAAACGCACATGAAATACACAAAATCCACAATCCAAGAAAATTGAAAAATTAAAGTTTGTCAAGAATTTTTAACCAGTCATAGGTAACATTGAGGAGTTGCGCAATGGGTTCAGTTGTTTTCATATTGTTAAAGACTTTCTCTTCCAATGACTGAGGTGATGCCAAGGTCAAAGTACACAAGTTGTAGATCTATACTCTAACATACATTGTCGCCATGTCTCATTTATAATGTGATTATGTTACAGATGGTATGGTTCCGAGAAACCTGGAATGAAGAAGTCTTGAGACAGTTACGATTGGCTCTAGCTAAATGCCAGGCTGTAGCTTTTGAGAACAGAGGAGCAGGTGAGATTAATATAGCATTCTACTGCTCTATGCAGATGTCATTATTGCCATTGATTACTGTGGATTCATTTCTACATCTATCTATTGTATGCTACTTGTGAAAGAGTTTGTAGATATCACCAAAGCATTTTCATCATTCAGTTATCGTTTGATTGTAAATCCATATTGAGTGCAATGTATATGTACAGATTAGAGTGACATGTGAAAGTTGGGTGTTTTAGATAAAGACTGGACGGATAGTTCGGATATCTGGATACCTAGCTGTGGATAATTGTTGGATTTGCTTGTAGAAATATGTTATTGATGCACATTGTTTAAAACTTGGTTACCCATGCAGGTGATGCTTACTCTGATTGACAAAAATAACTGCTTTTAGAAACGAGATTATTAGACTAAGTGTCAGCTTTGCATTGTAGCAATCAAAAGATTTGCAGAGAACTGACCTCCAGATGACTGCACTGTAAGGTCTATTGAGACATTCTTCATAGTTACTTTACATCACACATTTTATTTCCATTTTTCATTCTATATATTGAAATAGTGCATGTGGTTGTAATTATTGATTCAAAGTCAGTCCATACTTGATTATATTGATCTCTCCATCTTACAGTTGTTGAAGCTAAGGTTACTCCACATACTCTAAGCTTCATTAAGAAGCTAGTCACTACATTTGGTGTTGGTATTGAGAATGTCAGCAGTGTAGCTACAACCTTCTCAAGTGCAGCCTCTGAGTCTTTAGCTAAGAGAGTCCAAGCAACAACTCAAGATCCTGTCTTCCAGAAGTTGAAGCCACAATTCACTACTGACTTTGACTTCTCTTTGCCGGGGGCAATGAAGCTGCATAACTTGATCTTCAAGCTCAAGAAATGGATCAAAGTGATGGAAGCAAGAACCAAACTGCTACCCAAGTGAGTCTTACAAACAATGATGTCTATGCTTGTATTTTAACTTTAATTGTAGAGATTGTTGATAATTGGCTGAGAAGTTTATGAATTTTGTGAGAAATCTGATGTAACAATTGAAAATTTCAGTTCCAACTTTCTGTTTTTACTGTTTTATTTTCAGAAATCAGACTTTCACTTTAAAAAATTTAAAGTCTGTTTTGTAATGTTCGCAAACAATCTTGGGTGGATTTCCAGTTCAACTGAGTTGCACAGCTTTTTTGTTCTTTGTTCCAAACTAAACCAAGAAAAAATTTCTTTCCAAGAAGGAAAAAGACCTATAGATTAGTGTGGAGTTTTCAATTCTTAAATAAAATCAAATGAAACACAATGCATGTTAATCACTCATTTACATTGCAAGGAAAAGGCTACATAGAGGTACATGTACTTTTGTGTGTACACATAAGCATGTACAATCTGAATTTTTCTGATCCCTCTGAAAGTATAGTACGTTCAGACCTTTTCATTTTCTTAAATTTTCATTCCCTGAATTTTATTATGACTTTTGTTTTCATTAAATGCTAAAGTATTAGTTCTGTTTTTAATCTCTGGGAATTTAGCTCAAGGCTTTCGTTTGTGCAGTATTACCTGCTGTATTGCTAAAATGCATTGGTTTGCTGTTAAGAAATGAGGTATTTGGAACATGGATTGAGTGATTGAAATATGGTTATCTCCCCAGGTTCTTTCTGATTGAAGAGTACTGTCGCTTCTTGAGTAACTTCTCTTCTAGTACAGCAGATGTTGAACTACCTGGTGAATTCCTGACTCCTCGACACAGCCATTACAGTGTGAAGATAGCTCGGTTTATGCCCCGGGTAGAGATAGTACACAAACACAATACAGCAGCCAGAAGATTGTACATTAGAGGCAGTAATGGAAAGGTAAGCATCAGGATTAGGACTGCAGGACCATAACCTGTCCAAAGATAACTAGGATATCTCTAGAGAAAATGTTAATTCCGTGTAGAAAAAAATAAAGATAATATCAAAATAGAACAAATAATCAATAAGAAACGTTGCCCTTGCAAATAAAGAAAAGATTCAAAGTACTGGTAATGAGCACACATCCTGTGGTGTTCAAGGAATAAGACATTTAAGTTAACTCAATAAGAGGAGTTTAGAAATAGTTAACTCATTGAACAACCATTAATGTCATCATAATTATGTATGTTGTTATGATTACAGATTTATCCTTACCTAGTGGTAAATGATGCCTCAATGGGTGAGTCACGGAGGGAGGAGCGAGTATTACAGCTACTCAGAATGCTCAATATCTTCCTTGGCAAGAGAAAGGTCAGTTTCCATTTGTATACATTAATATTTCAATATTGTAAATTTGTTTAATTTATTATTCTTTGTTTTCCTATTGAATATGTGTCTGTTGTTTGACTGTTGTTGATTTGGTTGTAGGAGACTACAAAGAGACAGCTTCAGTTCACAGTGCCTAAGGTCGTTGCTGTATCTCCACAGATGAGGCTAATTGAAGATAGTACTTCCTCTTTATCCCTACTGGACATCTACAAACAGGTTAGTATTACACTAGATAACATTCCAACTACTATAAGCCTGCAGGATATACTCACTGTATAGTTATCAATCAAGTGCATTGTATCAGGGAATATTGATTAAGTCATGTAAAGACATAGTACAGAATTATCAAAAAAATGAGTTAGTTTCAATCTGAAAGCTCACTTATGATGAATTGTATATCTGCACTGATCATCCAGAGCAGAAATATTTTCATCTGAAACATTGACTGTGGTTTATTTTGATTGCTGCACATGCCCTAATGTTCAGTAAATCCAAGACAAAACATCAAGTTTCTTCCTTTTTTGATGAACGTTCAGAGATTGGTTGGATTTACTCTCCCTAAAACCACTGATGTAATCAAGCTTAAATCTTATTTACATCTCCAGTATGATAGTCAATTTGTTTATCTTGACGTAGACATTCCAAAGCTTCATTAAATATGCTATACAGTCAAGTGCTGAAACTTACCGAGGCATTTTGTCGTTTCCATGATGCACAGTTCAAGATTTCTTTCTTAACTGTGACTTGAATATGTCAGTTGGATCTTTATCCTATTGTGTTTATTTAGAGGTAAAAATTACTGTGATTATTTGCTGATGATGTAATCTCTTTGTGTTTGTCTAAACAGCGTTGTGCTAAGCACCAGGTGGAATATGATGCACCCATTAACCGTTACTATAAGCGTTTAGCAACTGTTCAGTCAAGAGGTTCCCAAGCTAGCCACCAAGTACTACGTGACGTTTTGAAGGAGGTACAGACTAATACTGTGCCTAAAGGAATGCTCAAAGAATGGGCCATACATACATTCCCTGATGCAACTGACTACTTTGCATTCCGCAAGATGGTAAGTTGAGAAACACCTGCTCCTACTTAGCCTTATAAACCTGAATACATTATAACATCATCAATTATAGCATCAATTATCAGGCAGGGATCCAGGATTGTTAGAAGCGAGGGGCAACACCTAACAAATTTAAATGTTGACCAAAACATCTATTCCATGCTGAGACCCGCAGTTTCCATTGGTTTATGTACATAGGCCTACATGACCAAGTTTGATGTTGTTGTCGGGCCATACAAAGATGCAGCAACTGAGTAATATAAATTTTACAAAAATATACAATCCTTTTACAACTGGAGAGGTAGGCACTGGTAGTGCAAGTAACTACCTGTAAATTTTGTTAATGGGGGAGGGCATCAATACTTGGCGAAGGAGTGATGATATGAAATGATACAACACTTGCCAAACAGCATTCTAGCCATGATGAAATTATAGCGTACGACTTTCCTTTATATGAGACGAGCCAGTGGGCGTGAAGTACAAAACCTTTATGGCACAGGGTCCAGGGCCTGCTTTAGGGCCCAGAAAAAAAATGTCTAACTTTAGATGCTCTCAAGTACAATTTATGAGATCTCTGAGACGTTCTATACTATCAGTATTTTTAAAATAAGGTTTTGTCTTTTTGTTATTTTTTAGTTATTTTTATTATTATTTTTTTTATTTGGGGGGGGGAGGAGAAGTCGTTTGATTAAAATAAGGGGGCCACATTGTTTGCCTCATATGTAGCAACAGCATTCCAGCGTAGGAGGGGCAGTTCACGAGATGGGTTTCAGGCAGTTTTAGAGGCAGTTTGCATAGTTTTCTACCCATTTTAAATGTTGTTTTTTTGTTTTTTGTTTTTTCCTGGTGAAAGTAAGGGGGAGCGTGTGTCGATGGGCCCCCCCCCCCCCCCACCTTTGATCATTAAAACAAATAAGTAGAATTCTAAGGGCCTTGTCACACAAAGCAACTTTTACAGGCAAATAGGAGGCAACCAACTGCAGTGCATGCCACACGACCACTTTGGTAGCACAAGAGTAATTTTTCAAACAATGTGTTACGATCTCAAAGAATAGTATGTAAATATTGAAATGTGAATGGATTCTCTTCTTGGAGATTGCCTGTAAATTGCTTTTTGTGACATGACCCTAAGGTAACCACCCAATGCCTACTTATACTGAGATGTGTGCCTGATCATGTAAGGTTGGAGCTTAATGTCAGTTTGATATATTGTCTATGATTGCAGTTTACTACCCAGCTTGCATTGCTTGGATTGGTGGAGTTTGTAATGCATCTGACTCGACTCAACCCTGAAATTATCCAAGTAGAGAGGAACTCTGGGCTACTCTCCATCTTTTATTTCAGATTTGATATGGATGATGGAACAGGTACGATTGGCATCAAGTTTAATTTGTTTCAATAAGACATGCTACTCATGTTATGGTCTACAGCAGCTAGACCAATAACTAATCAGGACTTCCTTAGCCTGTTTAAAACTAATACTATATCTAGTTATCATCACATTTGTACACTTGAATGTGTGATTTGAATGGTTCAGAACAATTTGTAACTAGATAAAGGATGATAGAAAGTTATGATAAACCTCTGTCTGTAGTGTTTAGAATAAAATAAATGGTAGGGATGTCATTGTTGATTGTTGTAGTAATAATTACTGTCATGTAAGTTATGAATGTTGCGATTGATTGTTGCAGGTGAATTGGATGCCAATAGACCAGTACCTTTCAGATTGACACCAAACATCACTGAATTCCTGACTACAGTAGGAGTCAATGGCATACTGACAGCATGTATGATTGCATCAGCAAGATGCTTTGTACAACCAGCTTTCCAGACTCCTGCCTTACTCCGAGCTATACTGAGGGATGAAATGATTGCATGGGATAAAAAGGTACAAGCAGTGTAGACTGGTGTATTACAGACAGTTTTAACCACTTCCCAACGGTAATAAGAAATCTGTACCGTGCCTCTGCACTTTATTCTTTCTTTTGAACTTCCGGAATAATTTGTTTTTGTTTTTGAGAACATCATTCTTCCAATGAAACCCTGCCTAAACATCGTAAAAACAAATGACATTCTCATGGAATGACTTGACCTTGAATAAGCCAAACCTTGGCCCTAAGCCACAGCTGTTAATCGACCATGGTATGCTGGATTCTGGGAATTGCCTCTCATATGCCGAATACAGTGATATGATAAACAATGGTGGCAGCTTATCGAGTTTTCATTTGACTCCATTTCCTCAGGCCATGTTAAAACACTTCTCACTGTGTTTATATCGCACGCTTTAATGTGGCCATGTGATTCCATGTAAAGGAGCAACTTATTATGAAGGCACTTAACAGTCAGAAATCAATAACAAAGAAACAATTGCAGAACGTAATAAGCATTTGTGAGGAAAAAGCTGAGTGGGATTTGTTTGGTTGAAACCTAAGAATCCATTAATCCTGATCAATCTAGGTGATAAAGTAGTGAAAACAACTAGTATTATACCATACAGCATGATACATACAGATTGCTCACAGATCTTTGTTACTGCATCTTCTTATCTAGCAGAAGCAAGATGACACAAGTGCCCCAGGGTCACAACCATCCAATATGGACAGTGATGTATTAATATCTACAGTCAATAAAGCCTGTAATGCCATCATGACTAGACTACAGAGTAAGTACTGCATCATGTAGCCATTGACTAGGGATAAAGCAGTAAGTACTGCATCATGTAGCCAGTGACTATACTAGCAGGGATATAGCAGTAAGTACTGCATCATGTAGCCATTGACTATACTAGCAGGGATAAAGCAGTAAGTACTGCATCATGTAGCCAGTGACTATACTAGCAGGGATATAGCAGTAAGTACTGCATCATGTAGCCATTGACTAGGGATAAAGCAGTAAGTACTGCATCATGTAGCCAGTGACTATACTAGCAGGGATATAGCAGTAAGTACTGCATCATGTAGCCAGTGACTATACTAGCAGGGATATAGCAGTAAGTACTGCATCATGTAGCCATTGACTATACTAGCAGGAATATAGCAGTAAGTACTGCATCATGTAGCCAGTGACTATACTAGCAGGGATCAAAGCAGTAAGTACTGCATCATGTAGCCAATGACTATACCAGCAGGGATATAGCAGTAAGTACTGCATCATGTAGCCAGTGACTATACTAGCAGGGATATAGCAGTAAGTACTGCATCATGTAGCCATTGACTATACTAGCAGGGATAAAGCAGTAAGTACTGCATCATGTAGCCAGTGACTATACTAGCAGGGATAAAGCAGTCAGTACTGCATCATGTAGCCATTGACTATACTAGCAGGGATATAACAGTAAGTACTGCATCATGTAGCCAGTGACTATACTAGCAGGGATAAAGCAGTAAGTACTGCATCATGTAGCCATTGACTATACTAGCAGGGATAAAGCAGTAAGTACTGCATCATGTAGCCAGTGACTACACTAGCAGGGATCAAAGCAGTAAGTACTGCATCATGTAGCCAGTGACTATACTAGCAGGGATATAGCAGTAAGTACTGCATCATGTAGCCAGTGACTATACTAGCAGGGATCAAAGCAGTAAGTACTGCATCATGTAGTCAGTGACTATACTAGCAGGGATATAACAGTAAGTACTGCATCATGTAGCCAGTGACTATACTAGCAGGGATAAAGCAGTAAGTACAGCATCATGTAGCCATTGACTATACTAGCAGGGATAAAGCAGTAAGTACCGGTACTGCATCATGTAGCCAGTGACTATACTAGCAGGGATAAAGCAGTAAGTACTACATCATGTAGCCAGTGACTATACTAGCAGGGATATAGCAGTAAGTACTGCATCATGTAGCCAGTGACTATACTAGCAGGGATCAAAGCAGTAAGTACTGCATCATGTAGCCAATGACTATACTAGCAGGGATATAGCAGTAAGTACTGCATCATGTAGCCAGTGACTATACTAGCAGGGATATAGCAGTAAGTACTGCATCATGTAGCCAGTGACTATACTAGCAGGGATATAGCAGTAAGTACTGCATCATATAGCCAGTGACTATACTAGCAGGGATATAGCAGTAAGTACTGCATCATGTAGCCAGTGACTATACTAGCAGGGATATAGCAGTAAGTACTGCATCATATAGCCAGTGACTATACTAGCAGGGATATAGCAGTAAGTACTGCATCATGTAGCCAATGACTATACTAGCAGGGATATAGCAGTAAGTACTGCATCATGTAGCCAGTGACTATACTAGCAGGGATAAAGCAGTAAGTACTGCATCATGTAGCCATTGACTATACTAGCAGGAATATAGCAGTAAGTACTGCATCATGTAGCCATTGACTATACTAGCAGGGATAAAGCAGTAAGTACTGCATCATGTAGCCAGTGACTATACTAGCAGGGATCAAAGCAGTAAGTACTGCATCATGTAGCCAGTGACTATACTAGCAGGGATATAGCAGTAAGTACTGCATCATGGACATCTTGGATAAACACGCACCTTGGAAAACAAGATCAGTCAAGGTCCGAACTGAAGTCTCCTGGTTCAATGCTGATATTCGAACCGCGAGAAAGATTTGTCGTCAACTTGAGCGGAAATGGCGGAAAAACGGCAAACTGGAATCACAACGACGGGAATACCGCAACCAATGTACTGTGGTAAGGAAATTGATCAACCAGGCAAAGATTACACATTACTCATCCCAAGTGCATGAATCCTCAGGAGATCAAAAGAAGCTCTTCAAGATAATTGATAAGCTGTTGCTCAAACCCAAAACCCCTGTCCTCCCATCAACCAACAATGATCAGGAACTGGCAAATGAATTACAAAAATTCTTTGTCACCAAGATTTCAGACATCCGCTCATCATTTTCGTCAGTCCCTTATGACGTGCTGCAGACAATGCCAGATCTTCAACCAGAGTGTTGACTGTCTGTGTTTGAGCCTGCCACTGTTACTGAGATTAAAAGAAGTATCATGAAATCTCCTTCAAAATCCTGTGAGCTGGATCCAGTGTCGACATCCATGATAAAACAAAACATTGATGTATTTGCTCCGTACATCACTAATCTTGTTAATGAATCTCTTAGCTCTGGTTGTTTCCCCGATAGCCTAAAAGTTTCCTACATCAGGCCGCTCATCAAGAAACCAAACCTGGACAAGGAGGTATTCAAAAACTACAGACCGGTTGCGAACTTAAAATATCTTGGAAAAGTCATCGAACGAGTAGTTTCATCACGCATTAGCGATCACATTCATGCTTTCAACCTGTCCGACATGTTCCAGTCGGCATACAAGCCTTTCCATGGGACAGAAGCTGCACTAGTCCGTGTGAGCAACGATATTCTTACAGCAATGGACAATGGCAACCTTACAGCACTAGTCCTATTAGACTTGAGTGCTGCCTTTGACACTGTTGATCACAACATCCTTCTCTCTCGGCTCCAGAATCATCTTGGCATCCAGGACACAGCCCTGGCATGGTGCAAATCCTATCTATTCAATAGAACTCAGCATGTGTGTATCGGCAATGTGGTATCAGACCCTGTTGTCCTAAATTACTCTGTGCCACAGGGGTCGGTACTGGGCCCACAGTGGTTTACACTGTACACTTTACCGATTCGTGACATCATCCTGAAATTTAACCTGAATTACCATGTGTACGCAGACGACACTCAGCTATACATCACGTTTAAATCTACTCAAGAAAATGCCAATACCTCTATTGAAAGACTTGAGAATTGCATCCAAGAGATTCGACGTTGGACCCAACAGAACTTCCTGAAGTTGAATGATGATAAAACAGAGTTCATTCTTTTTGGGTCTCGTCAACAATTAACAAAGGTTTCAGTGCCATACATTTCCATTGGTAATGCTCGGATAGCTCCCTCGTTGCAAGCTCGGAACTTGGGGGTTATTTTTGATTCATCAATGACACTTCAACCACACATCAACAACATCATACGTGTGTCATCATTTCACATCAGGAATATTGGTAAGATACGCAAGTACTTGAACAAGAGTGCCACTGAAAAAGTCATTCATGCATTCGTAACTTCTTGTCTTGACAACGGCAATGCTCTTCTCTACAGTCTTCCTAACAACCAGATTTCCCGCCTTCAACGCCTCCAAAACACCGCAGCCCGCATCGTGACACTGTCTAAAAAGTCTTGTTCTATCACCCCCATTCTGAAACAACTTCACTGGCTCCCTGTCTCTCAACGTATCATCTTCAAGCTGATGCTCATTGTCCACAAAGCACTTAACGGCAAGGCTCCCCACTATATCTCTGAACTGCTTCAAGTTTACACTCCGTCAAGGAATCTTCGATCCAGTACCATGCTTCTCCTCAAGGAACCCAAGTCTCAACACTCCTGGGGTGACAGGTCTTTTTCTGTAGCTGCGCCACGCATCTGGAACTCTCTACCACATAATCTTAGATCTTGTCTTTGTACCACAAAATTTAAATCACTTCTCAAAACTTATCTAATGTCACAGGTTTTCAAGGAATAATTTAGTTGTTTCTGTTTTTCTTTTGTTTGTTTTTTTGGTTTACTGCGCCTTGAACACCCAGCAGGGTGGATATGTGCGCATAACAAGTCTTTATTATTATTATTATTATTATTATTATGTAGCCATTGACTATACTAGCAGGGATATAGCAGTAAGTACTGCATCATGTAGCCAATGACTATACTAGCAGGGATATAGCAGTAAGTACTGCATCATGTAGCCAGTGACTATACTAGCAGGGATATAGCAGTAAGTACTGCATCATGTAGCCAGTGACTATACTAGCAGGGATCAAAGCAGTAAGTACTGCATCATGTAGCCAGTGACTATACTAGCAGGGATATAGCAGTAACTACTGCATCATGTAGCCAGTGACTATACTAGCAGGGATAAAGCAGTAAGTACTGCATCATGTAGTCAGTGACTATACTAGCAGGGATCAAAGCAGTAAGTACTGCATCATGTTGCCAGTGACTATACTAGCAGGGATATAGCAGTAAGTACTGCATCATGTAGTCAGTGACTATACTAGCAGGGATATAGCATCATGAAGCCATTGACCATACTAGCTTGGATATACATGTAGCAGTAAGTACTGCATCATGTAGCCATTGACTAGGGATAAAGCAGTAAGTACTGCATCATGAAGCCATAGACTATACTAGCAGGGATATAGCAGTAAGTTTAATTTACTTAGTTTTGATTAATTTCTAGTATAGTGTATTTCCATTTGTTTGTTTTGCATTATTTTCTTCAAACTTCAAATTCAGTTAAACCTTTCAAAAGTGACCTTCAAGCTCCATGAAAGAGCCTCATATTCCCTTCAACTGCAAAATGTTAACTTATCATAATTAAATGTGTCAAATCCATCATTACTGAAGCAAATCAACGCATGACACATTCACTATCAACTATAACATGGACTTGATGTTTTGTTTGACTCAATTAATTGTTTTCTTCCACTACAGATCTTGCTCAGTTTGAAGGAGGTGAGAGTAAAGTGAGTACATTAGTAGCAGCTGCCAATAGCCCAGATAATCTGTGTCGTATGGACCCAGCATGGCATCCATGGTTATAATACCCAATGGTTCCCATGGCAGTAGACAGTCTCACAAATAAGCAGTTAATATCACAGTACAGATCCATGGACAGACACATCAAAAAGAGAGCAAATTGTTAGACAGCAGATATCCTGTTTGGTAATTTCATACTTTCAATGCACTCCAAGAGTATTTTGTAACATATTTTGTAGTGATTTATTTTTATAGTAGCTGTATATACGGGAATGACAAATCAGACTGATACAAAAATACTGACTGCTTTGATCTTTCAGTATACTAAACATTTTAAGACTCTTACTTCCAATGAAGACTTTTGTGCTGTATTTGAACTACTAACTGTGAAAATTGCATTAACAATGATACTTTGAATGATATCAATTGAGTGTTGCAAGTGTTGGTTGTGTTTTGGTTTCGGAAGGATGAAGAATGTATCTTGCTATTTTATTTCAATAATGCTGACAATAGACTGTGCATGTCTCGCATGTTCTGAAATAAAATCTTTGTTTTAAATGATATATATGAAAAAATCTGAACAACAGTTTATGCTTTTATAATAAATACACAAATAACTTGTTATTGAAACAAAATTAAAACTCTGGGTCAGGGATGCTCATTTGATCTAAACTTTCTGGAAATCGCTTTGGTAAATCCACGCCTAAATATGTGCATCGCTGAAAGCTGGTGTATACATGGATGTGTGATGCAACTTTTAGAGGCTTAGCATCTGGCAGTTACAGCGCCTGGCAATTATCATCGCATTACCAAAGTAAGCGTTTACAAAAGTTTTCACTTTCATTTTTCTTATTAGTTAGTATTACATTTCCAACAACATATATAATTTTCATAGCCATAAGTTAGTTGACAAAACAATATCTTGTCCATGTTGGGAAAATTTGAATGCGCGCGAGACTTGCACAGTCTATATTGAGTATATAAATGAATCTACTGATCTTACTGGGTTCTTAAGAGGCGATATGCCATTATGTAATCCCAAGGAAACTTATATGTATCATTAGTTCAAGCTACAATCAGAATATCAGTTCATTTATACACACAAAAGGTAGCAATAGTCCATATCCTAGTTGTTTTGTACCATTACACCTTTTACTCAAGTTCAATTGACTACAAAAGTAGTGGAAAGTCCATTTAGCCAACATTCCAACCCAACCCTAGTGCAGAGTTTCTGTGTGCTTGATTCTACACTTACTGATGCCATCATTGTGCGGCATGGGAGGGGCTTAATCATTGTGCGGCATGGGAGGGGCTTAATCATTGTGCACCATGGGGTGGGTTTAATGTGCACCATGGGAGGGGCTTAATCATTGTGCACCTTGGGAGGGGCTTAATCATTGTGCACCATGGGAGGGGCTTAATCAACACTAATTTAAAGGCACTGAACACCTTTGGTAATTGTCAAAGACCAGTATTCTCACTTGGTGTATCCCAACATATGCATAAAATAACAAGCTTGTGAAAATTTGGGCTCAATTGGTCATTGAAGTTGCAAGAAAATGATGAAAGAAAAAACACCCTTGTTGTACAAATTAGTGTGCTTTCAGATAGGAATAAAAGGCTTCTGGCCAGAAGTCTTTTATTATTTTAGTGAGAAATTACCTCTTTCTCAAAAACTACGTTACTTCAGAGGGAGTGGTTTCTCACAATGTTTTATACTATCAACAGCTCTCCGTTGCTCGTTACCAAGTAAGTTTTTATGCTAATATATATTTTGAGTAATTACCAAACGTGTACAGTGCCTTTAAGGTATTTATAAACCAAAATATATAGTGAAGTTTGTGTATGATTTTAGCATTATGAACTTTTTTGCATTGCATATTGACACCAAGAAGACATCTCTTGGATGTAACAGAGAACATGTAGATTGCCAACATCAAACTATAGGGACAAGTAGCATCACATTGGGGGAAGTAGAGTTTTGAACAGCTGCAAGTTTAGGTTTGTAAGCTTCATAATTGTCTTATGCAAGCTTTCTTTGTGTGAATTTACTTGGAATTTACAGTGAATTTGTAATTTCTCAAACAATTGCCCCCTTTACAATTTTTGAAAATGTGCAAGTCTCTTCTTGCACTTTCAAAAATCATTTTCTTATTCAACTTCTTTTGGGGGGGGGCATTGGTTCCTATATTACTTACATTGGGAAGAAACAAAGTCGCTTTATGGGTCCAAACGCACAGCCTATTATGGTTAATGAAAACAGATTTTTCATTTGAATTTATTAAGATAAATTTAACCCGATATAGTCGTGTGTGTTATGCGCAGTTGATACGTGTAAATATTTGCAGTTTTCCTGCAAACAGTCCATTGCATTTATTTTTGTCATGGATACAAGAATGTGTAATTTGTAATAATGTAAATACAATGTCTTCAAAATCATATGAGTGATGCAAGAAGAAACAAACTAAGCAGTAGGTATAGTCCCTGTTTCACATTCTGTAGATCAAGACTAGCAGCATAACTGATGTAATCTTATTGCAGGTCTTGTATTCAAACTGACCATACCTTAGGGTAGATATAGTAGATATGGTGATTAGCAGCTTCTGCTTGCTTCTAGTGTATAGGTATTGGCCTAATTGGCTTGATTGAACAATAAACAATTTGATTTTAAGAATTTGAGTTCGTTGCAGTTTTAAAGCTGTTTTTGGTGTAAATGTCTGTGATATCATTGGGTTTTATGTCCATTTCTCTTCTCAAAAAACCTGTGAACATTGCAGAAATATATCATAAGGGAAAATCACTGGGAAAAAGTTTATACAAATTTAGCTTCAGATTGAAAATTGTACATTTAAAGGGTTTTTCTCTATCATGAACTTTTTCAATTTTTATTTACCACACCTTTAAAGGCAATGTATATAATTGTAATTTTCAATGAAGACATCAGACACTTCTGGTCTTATTTTAGTGAAAACATCGAACATGTTTTGTCACTGACTGTGCACATATTGTATTTATTTCATTGTGGCAATCAAAATAAGAATGGCATGTATGGGGGTCTTCAAATATCATTGACATATTTTGAAAACAAAATAATTGATTTGTTTACCACTAATGCTCAAGAGAACCTGGACTATGAGAGATAGTAATCTGGGCATAAAGATACATGTGTAGGTTGACCATCTCGAGTCTTGCCCACTATACTTAGAAAACGATCTGTAACAGATCAGAGGGAGATTTTTATTTGACATATACCTGAAGAGCGCTCTTCTGCCAGTCTTCATCACATCTCATAATCCTGCTATCAAGATAGAGATAAAACGGATCTGTATCACAAAATATGTGTAGTCCACAACAGCAAGAAATAAGCACAGAGCTCCCTTGTCTATGCACTTGAGGCAAAATATTGTTTTTCTGCAAGTGAGGACATGGGATCAAAACTGAAGTATAACCCACACTCCACCGACAGGCTTGAGGAGTGGCACATATAAGTGTGAACTCCATCCCTACCTATAGAACAAGTTACAACACACAATGAATATTTTTGTGAATGAGGTAGCCAAGTTGACATCAATGTAAAACAGGCACACCCCTGGAAGTCCCCCAAAACAAAAGTTCCAAAAGTTCCAAACAAGTCACATTGTTCAATCAAAAAAGCCCCGAGAGCTAGCTGTCAGAATCAGAGAGTGAGATGAAGAGCAAAGATCTCAGTTATCCAGCCTACTGAGAATGGATTATTACAGGTTTTTGGCCATTTTCAGAACTTCAAACAATAGATGGTTAACAACTCTCCTAACAATAAGCCAAACTTAAAATGCACAAAATACGACTGAAGGAAATTTGTATGTGTTGTAAACATCCTTCTAAAAGATGTCAAGAAAGACAACCTGATGTCCTTATCTTGTAAAACGGTGAAAGCAGCATTTTCCCAATGGCATATCAACCCTGATTGTCAGAATCATCATTTTCAGAATTACCATGGTCAGAATTACTATGGTCAGGATCAACATGGTCAGAATCACAATGGTCAGGATCAACATGGTCAGGATCAACATGGTCAGGATCACCATGGTCAGGATCACCATGGTCAGGATCACCATGGTCAGGATCATCATGGTCAGGATCACCATGGTCAGGATCACCATGGTCAGGATCACCATGGTAAAGATCAACATGGTCAGGATCAACATGGTCAGGATCACCATGGTCAGGATCACCATGGTCAGGATCACCATGGTCAGGATCACCATGGTCAGGATCACCATGGTCAGGATCACCATGGTCAGAATCAACATGGTCAGGATCATCATGGTCAGGATCACCATGGTAAAGATCACCATGGTCAGGATCACCATGGTCAGGATCACCATGGTCAGGATCACCATGGTCAGGATCACCATGGTCAGGATCATCATGGTAAGGATTAATAACCATTGAATGGTGAATATATAAATGTAATGCGCTTACCCAGTGTTTTTACCCAAATCAAGATGGCTACCATAGTTCAAACCATGACATTATAGAAATCAAACAAGGCAGTATACACTAACCAAGAATCAGAATCAAAGTACAGTATACAATACAAATCAACCTGTCTTGGAAGTTAATTGACTTTTATTTAAATACAAAAACAAAACCAGCCCTGTACATAAACTATTTATATAAAAAAGGACTCATAGGGATCTTGTAAATACTAAATAGTGACCATATTGATGTACACAGTCCCATTACACTATAGCAATCACATGTAAATAACAATGGGTATTATGATTTAAAGGCACTGTACACGTTTGGTAATTACTCAAAATATATATTAGCATAAAAACTTACTTGGTAACGAGCAACGGAGAGCTGTTGATAGTATAAAACATTGTGAGAAACGACTCCCTCTGAAGTAACGTAGTTTTTGAGAAAGAGGTAATTTCTCACTAAAATAATAAAAGACTTCTGGCCAGAAGCCTTTTATTCCTATCTGAAATCACACTAATTTGTAGAACAAGGGTGTTTTTTCTTCCATCATTTTCTTGCAACTTCAATAAGGGAATAAAAGGGTAGCGACTCGTTCTTAAACGGCCGTTTAAAACCGGCAGGGTCGTGGCCGTGCGATAAAGGCCCGAGCCGAAGGCGAGGGCCTTTATCGCACGGCCACGACCCTGCAAGGTTTTAAACGGCCGTTTAAGAACGAGTCGCTACCCTTTTATTCCCATTCATAAATGCCCTTTTGGTTAAAAGGCGTAATAAAGTAGGAAACTCTGTAAAAACTTATCTGTTTTCCGACGTCCTTGAGCTCTGTACGTGAGACAGTTTTCGGATATGCATTGTGCGCGTAGTAACGCACCCTCGTGTCCATGGACTAAAATGGCGCGGCGAGATCGATCTCCCCTGAGAATGGGGTTGTGAGCTAACCCGCACAAATGCTATCCGAAAACAACCGGTCTTAAACAGCTCCAGCTATGTCTTTATCAGCCGTTTAAACACCCCCACGTGACGTGCTCTCCACCAATAGGAATAGCGAAACTGTCTGGGGTATTTATGAATAACCAATTGAGCCCAAATTTTCACAAGCTTGTTATTTTATGCATATGTTGGGATACACCAAGTGAGATTACTGGTCTTTGACAATTACAAAACGTGTTCAGTGCCTTTAAATCTATTCAGTACATCATCACTTATTGATTTGATTAAAGTACAAAACTGATCTACAAATGGTTGTTTAAGAAAACCATCTCTTCGACAGGTGGAACTCCATGGTTAATCATGTACTGTTTCAGAAATCTGGGGGTTTCCTAAACTACAGGTATGTTTTTGACTTTACATGTGTATATATGTCAAGATAGGCCTGATAAGATTATCAATAAGATATTTCAATATAATGATAAAACCAGATTGTTGAAACCAGCTCTCATTATAACAAGAATAATAATGGATTTGCTTAATGAGTATCATTTGACCATCTTGCAAACATTGGCAGCAATCTTGATATAACAGATATGTACATGCCCTTTACCTACCTCATTAAAAATACTGTGCAAATTACAGTCCCATCTGAAAATCACTGACTTGAGGCAAAACAACAACTATGTTACATAAAATTCAAAGAACAAATAGGATGTAAATAATGTGAGTGTGTCTAGGGCTGAACATGTTCCAAAAATTATTAACCACTTCGCCACGGTATTCCAGAAAAAAATTCTGTGCCTATGTGTGGTATTATTGTTTGGAACTTTTTGGAACTTCTGGAGTAACAGTTTCCTTTGAAAAAACCTTAGCCACAATCAAACCCTGACTTGACAAAGGACAACAAAAGGTTCTCATATAATAAGCACCAGGATTTTGACTTGTGAGAAAACATGAGTATGCACTCACAGTAAATTGTGGAGCTTTAGCCATCATAAATAGAATATTACGAGCATCATTTCAAGTACCTTCTATCCCTCTTCGTGAAGGTTCACTGAAACAGAATGTTTGTGCAAGGTATACAATGGAATATCAGGGTGGATATATTCACAAGTTTTTCTGTGATTTAAAAAACGTCCACCTGAGGCCTGTCCAGAAGAATTTGGCAAGTATACGTCATTTGACATAAAGTGGTTTACAATCTTTTGAGTTGTCTTGGATGTTCATACTGTATGTTCTTAGAGCAGTCACATGACTTTCGTTCTATACCTAAATACTAGTACTTTATGCAATATTAACTTGTCCAGTAGATATATTAATGTACACTTTGACAAGACAATGTTATTTAATTATTAACAGTTCACTTAAATCTCATTTTCAATTCAATAAGTATGCATAGCAAATTTGTTGAACTTGTACTTTAGTTAACATGGAAGAATTATTGTTAAATTCTAAATATTTGTACAGGATGTTTTACACTTTAATGTACAAGTAAATTCACAGTGCTAAGAAAGTAAGTGCAAAAACTCTGCATTACAACACAATGACTGCATTGAAATGAAAAAACTCTCTACAGTGGACTGTTGGAATGCCTGCCATAATCCAACAGAATAACTGCAGTGATCCAACAGAATAACTGCATTGATCCAACAGAATAACTGCATTGATCCAACAGAATAACTGCATTGATCCAACAGAATAACTGCATTGATCCAACAGAATACCTGCAATGATCCAACAGAATAACTTCATTGATCCAACAGAATAACTGCATTGATCCAACAGAATAACTGCATTGATCCAACAGAATACCTGCAGTGATCCAGCAGAATACCTGCAGTGATCCAACAGAATAACTGCAGTGATCCAACAGAATACCTGCAGTGATCCAACAGAATAACTGCAGTGATCCAACAGAATAACTGCATTGATCCAACAGAATAACTGCATTGATCCAACAGAATACCTGCAGTGATCCAACAGAATACCTGCAGTAATCCAACAGAATAACTGCATTGATCCAACAGAATAACTGCAGTGATCCAGCAGGATGCCTGCAGTGATCCAACAGAATAACTGATTGATCCAACAGAATAACTGCAGTGATCCAGCAGAATAACTGCATTGATCCAACAGAATAACTGCATTGATCCAACAGAATACCTGCAGTGATCCAACAGAATAACTGCAGTGATCCAGCAGGAACCTGCAGTGATCCTGATGCCTGCAGTGATCCAACAGGATGCCTGCAGTGATCCAACAGGATGCCTGCAGTGATCCAACAAGATGCCTGCAGTGATCCAACAGGATGCCTGCAGTGATCCTGATGCCTGCAGTGATCCAACAGGATGCCTGCAGTGATCCAACAAAATGCCTGCAGTGATCCAACAAAATGCCTTCAGTGATCCAACAGGATGCCTGCAGTGATCCAACAGGATGCCTGCAATGATCCAACAGGATGCCTGCAATGATCCAGCAGGATGCCTGCAGTGATCCAACAGGATGGCTGCAGTGATCAAACAGGATGGCTGCAGTGATCAAACAGGATGGCTGCAGTGATCCTACAGGATGCCTGCAGTGATCCTACAGGATGCCTGCAGTGATCCAACATGATACCTGCAGTGATCCAACATGATACCTGCAGTGATCCAACAGGATGCCTGAAGTGATCCAACAGGATGCCTGAAGTGATCCAACAGGATGCCTGAAGTGATCCAACAGGATGCCTGAAGTGATCCAACAGGATGCCTGAAGTGATCCAACAGGATGCCTGAAGTGATCCAACAGGATGCCTGAAGTGATCCTACAACATGCCTGCAGTGATCCAACAGGAAAACCTTCAGTAGTGATCCACCATGATTTATTCAGTGATTCAACAGGATTCCTACGGTGGTTGTACATGGTGTCTGGGTGTGTTTTTAGATGCCCTGTATTATATTAGGGCATCTAGTGTCATCTGTATTGTACATGTTAAAGAACTGATAGCAAGCAATTTGGACTTACGAAGCTGGATGCCAATACAAATGCCTGCAAACTGACTACAATGTACAAACAAAATAGCTAAAGATTCAACAAACTATCAATACAACTTTGTTTGCTAATGCTGCTACTTCATAATCTTACCTTTTGAAAAGTTATTGCTTACAATAGGACACTGAAATATTATACCAGTGTCCTCAAAAATACATTTTAGTGTTGTATTCAATGTACAGTACATGTATGTATTCTCCCGCATTTAATTGATTCATTTGGTCAGATTCCTTGGATCACACAAAACAAACAGAATAAAATTGGCCTTTGAAGTAATTCGATGTTACATGCAATCTCAGAAGCAACTCATGTCATCATGCCTCAATCTTAGAGGTAAAACGATGATGAAACAATGAAAAAACATGTACAGGATGGGCCAATGAGCAACCTTCTTTTGACCTCTAGCCAAGGGTGCTCTACAAGCACAGAATGGCAGTCATGACATAACAATGTGTACATTGTACTCCTATTGCCATTGTTACTTGTATCGTTTTAACTCCAGGTTGTAATGACAAAAAGATTTTACTCGCAATTATGGAAAACAAATAGATATCATTTAAAGCACTGAAATATAAGAAACAGATTGCATATTTGAAAGACCCCTCAAATTAATATAGTTGTAAAATACATTACTCTGCAATATATTCCTAATTGATGTATATGTAGTACATACATTCCATTGTAATGTAGCTCTAGTTTCCAAATTGATTTAATATTCTACAAAATACACTTTCACTTTTAAACAGATAAAAAAAAACTTGAAAAGGTTATGAAAGACTTCTCCATGTGTATCAATAATTACCACACTTACAGGTAAAATATGTTTTCTTCTGGAAATCTTATCACAAGTGTGCAATAAAGTTAAGTTTAAATAAATTTACACTGAAAAGGAAGCTCATTCTAAGTAGGAGTATGTGTAGCAAAGGTGGTTTGTTGAAGCTGAGTTACCTTGGCTCTGCACACTACACATCTAAGAGGTAATAATCTTTGTGATACAGCCATCTGAATAGTCTTGACAAAACAGCGTCGACAGATCACCTGATGACCACATGGCTTGGTACAAATAGATGCCCGACTACTCATACACACTACACACTGAAAAACAAACAGTCAACAAATTAGTATCCTACATTTATATGACAATAGGATAGTGTGACTCAGTTCAGAAACAACAAAAATATCAACTTCCATGAGCATATTGTATTATATGAAACCCTTGCCACTAATTCAGGTTTCTTAAAAACAAGTGAATCTTTTTGAATACTGTTGTTGTACATTAAAACTGTGAATGTCCTAAGAATGTGCCATACAGAGTAAATCGTGGTGCTTTGTGAAATCAAGCCCTTGTGACATAAGTTACATTAAGTTGGCTCATACAAAACAAAAAATTCCAAGTCCATCAATGAGAAAAGACTCATTAGCATACCTGTCTCAAAACATATTAAGCGCTTTGAGTCGTCCAGAGATAAAGCGCTATAAAAACTGATTATTTTTATTAGTAAGGGAATAAAAGAGAGGTGGCGATGTCTTTAATTGGCAGTTTCAACCGGCAGGGTCTTGGCCATGCAAAAAAAGGACTGAACCAAAGCAAGGATTGTTGTTGCATGGCCACAACCCTGCAAGGTCTGAAACTGCTATTTAAGAATAAGTCACTACTCCCATTCATAAATTCTCTTTTGGTTAAAAGTGTATAGGATAATCTGTTAAGTTGGTCTATTTTGTACATTTTTAATTCCTGCCATGTTCTCAGGCTCCAATTCAATAGGAGTCAAATTTCATGCGACACTCAGCTGTTGAGCATACATGCGCGTACTTATTGATTTTACATTGACTAATGCTTTATATTGATTGGGTTAGCATTATTAGCACCTGTGTAAGCTTGCATGGCAACATGCATATGGCTATGAGCGCCAAATGGGCGTAATAAGTCAACTGGTCTTTAAAAACAACACGTACAACATAAATATTTAGTAAACTTTGTCCTAATGCTAAATTTTCTGGATAGTGGCCAGTGGTACAATGGATACTTTGACGGTAAACAAAGTTGGTTTTAAGCTAAGTGAAGTATGCTGATATGGCTATATATGTAAAGAGGTTCATAACACCCTTTTGCTCTGAGTATTATGGTTGAGTTGTTCTACATACGTAGATGTTGCCATGAACTATGGATCGATGTGGTTGCAACAAATCAAACATTGCCTTTATAGATTGTTGAATTTGGTCCAAAACTGTGCCTGGGATTGTTGACATTGGACTCACTGACTGTCCAATATTGGAAGTATTATCGGTGTTGAACATAGGTCTTGAGACTGGTCTTGGTCTACCCCTCAGTCTTAGACTGTCATGTCACAACTACAACACTCTGCCTTCTTTTCCCCTCTATCGTAGTGATGACTGCTGTCCTGTTTTGCTACTACATGTACATGTAATAGTGGCTTCTTATATAGCGCGCATATCTGTCACTCAGTGACACTCAAGGCGCTTCCACAGTCAGTATTTTCCTGAAAGGTATGTGGAGCTACGTTTTGAAGATTCCTTTACATAGCACCATGTAATGGTTTACAAGGTGCTGTGGCGCAATATGCAGCCAATCAAACCAGGAACACCGGGGCGAACCCTTTCACTTTACGGTAAGTGCACTGGGTTCTTTATCGTGCATTACACAACACACAGGACCAACGGCTTTACGTCCCATAGCAATAATGGTTAAGTGTCTTGCTTAAGGACACAAGTGTCACGACCGGGACTCGAACCCACACTCTGCTGATCTGAAACACCAGAGCTCGAGTCCGGTGCTCTTATCCGCTCGGCCACGACACGCCATGTATGGGGACAGGTTCAGGGCCTATGTTTACAGTGTATGGAGTGAAGGTATGTACTTATGTACAGTGTATGGACAAACCCCATGCAAGTAGATCCGCTTAACCACTTCTGTCACTGCAATAAGCCAATCAGAGTTGTGTTGTTTTGGTCGCCATGGGACTGTATTTAGATTTGAGCCTCTGTGTTGAATTAAAAATGACAAATTAAGATCTTGACATTTCTCATCAAAGTGTATGAGTGCTAAGACTCCATTCCTTCCTTTGGGATCATCTGTAATGTACTGTACATTGTTCAAAATGTTTCATTTCAAAATGTACCCATTATTAAATGTTTCTGTCTAGTAGACAATTGTTTTAATCATTGTTAATAGAGCTACATGTACTATGTATGTATTTTGCACATTAATTCTCATTTTTGCCATCTTCTTTCGATGCCATTTTCCCTTGTTTACAAAAACATTTTAAAAGTGACCACAAATTCATCATTTATCTAAATAAAGCAATCACAGACACTACAGTTATGATGACAAGATTGAACCAAAAACTAAAAAAGTCTGTGAAAATGTTTGAAGGGGCACCAAGGCAAGACCAGGGCCTGTAGGCTATGGTCTCCGTGGCCTCCGTTTAATTTCAGGCCTGAAATTGTTCAAATTGTGTACTACACACATGTACACGTGTATGTACCATCGTCTTGCACCAGAGGTTTATGGTCCTCACAACTTTTCACACTGCAGGTGAAAAAATGGCGCAGGCCGGAGCAGTGGCATAACCAGATATTTTCATTTGGGGCGAGTGGAGGGGGGGGGGGGGTAAGGGTTCCAGTGCCCCCCCTTCTGGTTACGCCACTGTTTGGGCAGTAAAAGCATTGGCCTAAGGCCCTGATACCCATAGTTGTTTACACAAATCAGGTCAGTATGCATGGTGAATTGGACAAGCTGCATAAAATGAATGTTTCAAATAACGTGCTCCACTGCACTCTTTTTAGTAGACTGAGCTCCCATAAAATTCACCCTCCAGTATTATAAGGCGTCTAGGGTCACGCACAAGGTGACTTTTCATGGCAAGAATTTGTCTGTTGTTCAAATGATAAGTAGTGCCTTTAAATTTCAAGTGGCCTGTTAAATTCTGTCACGCATACCAAGTATGGATTATTTTTTGTCTACATGTATGTAAAATGAATTTTCAAGGTAATGGTACATGTTTGTAGGCCTACTGTACTCAACAAGTACATGTACAGTATGTAGTTTGTCTACAAATTATCTACATTGTACAGGGTACATACATGTTACGTATGTACTGTACACAGAGAAAATTACCTATAATCAAGAGAAATTAACTTAAAACTGGTTTCACTTTCTGCTAAATCTTTAAAAGATTTTTTTTTAAACCAATGAATTACACTTATTGATTCACAATGTAAAGTGGAACCATTGATGGGTTTTGTCTAAGTTTATCTGCATACATACATGTAAGTTGAGAAAATTCACAATGTCTGTGACGTCCTGATGAGAACCAGTTTTAGAGCAAGACCTCATCTGACAAACCTCTAATTAAAATTTGTGTAACCTCAGACATGACAGCATACCCAATTTCAATTTATTTCTGAAGAGCGAGTGCTTTCACAGCTGCCAGTACTGAACTGTACGTATTTAATAGTGATTTTCTGTGAGTTCATATTCACACATTGAGTTTGGAATTACACAAAGTTCAAGTCTGGCATGCACCGGCCTAACAGTAACATTATGCTTGACCTAAATGAGTGTCATTCTGCAAGTGCAAGAGCACAGCAAAAAGAAAAGAATTAATGACAAACTGTAAACAGTTCAAAATGCGTTATCACATTTTGGTTTGATTTCAGGCTATTGAAAATGGCAGAACCAAATGAAACCATGGTCCACCTGAAATTTAGTTTTCTGCAATTGATGCTAATTGAACAGTGATCTGAGGAAGGTGAATTGATTTCAATAAAGAGAAGTCAGTGCTTTAGGGAGTATTACATGTATGTACCTCTGTTCTTCCACATATCACACGCAAATTGCCCTGATATTATGTACATGTAATGGGTATTGATGGTATTGGTACACACTACTTGTGACTCACTGCCATTGCTCATTTCAACAAACACTCTCTACAGTATTCCTCTATGCAGTAATTAATGCGCTTTCAATATGCTTGGTGTTCACACATCCATTTAATTGGGTTGGATTCAATTGAATTAACTGGCCTGTTTGCCATTAGGACCAGTATAATGTGATGGACTTGCAATTCTAGTGTACAACACTTGAAGGGCTTACCATTTGCCAGGCTGCAATGCACACAGTCCAAATATGTGTGTACACTTGAAAATCATGTATCTAGACTACATTTGTTTTTCTTTCGTTTTTGTCGGTCAAAACATGCAAAATCTTCATATTTTTGTACATAAATTCAATAAAAGTTGACTACATAAGTACTGTCAAAAGTTAGAATTGCACTGGAAATGTTCTCATTTCAAATGTTTTGCATGCTTTATTATTGAACGTAAAATAGTACAAAATTACCTTTTCAAAAAAGTTCAGTTCTTTTTTATTTTTATTTATTTATTTTTATTTATTTTTATTTATTAATTATGGTTTTGAAGCCATGGACTCTCAGAAAAGCAAACTTAATCACTATACTAGCCAAGAACCCTGTGGAGAGAAGACAAAGAAGGAAGTTTCAGTTTTAGAGGAAAACACCTGAGAATTATTCCAGGGAAAACCCACACAATCAGGCAGGGACTGAAAACCCAATCCACATGGTGCCCCTGGTGGGGTTCCGTAGGTGGAAGACTAGGCAAGATACCACTACACCAACCTGACTTTAGCCATGCATGTATAACATGCTATACATACATGTACATTGACAAAGTCCCTTATCAACTAAATGGTCGGCTTATATTTGTTTAAACTTCATTGTGAAGTTACCATTTGTTTTCTTAAAATGTTAAACAACTGAAAATAATTCATATTTTTTATTTAGTCCATGTTTAAAGTAAAAATAGTCCATGATACTCTAGTTTGAAAGTTCAATAATTATAAAGTACATTCCAGTACCAATCCTCTCTTTTTGGGTGGGATATTATTAGCGTAATTTGCAAAATTATTATACCACAAAGATTTTCGTTCTCGAGGCGAAGCCAGGTGAAATTGAAAAGCCAGATTTCACTGAGTGACTATATTATTATTATTATTATTATTATTTATTCGGCATATCAAAAGTACAAACAAAAACAGAAAGAACAAGACAAAACAAAAAGCCAATGGCACATGCCTGGAATAAAAAAAGTTAACTACTGTGACTCGAAAGCCTTCAACTCCGATGCCACTGGCTACAATTGCACAAGGAACACAAATATATAAATATAGAAATAGACATTTATAGTATGTACATATAAAATTACAAAATTTTACTGTAAAAAAGTACATCAAGAAAAAATACAAATAAATAAAAAAATAAAAAATTGACCACCCCTTTATACAGGATTGGTAGAGCTGACAAAACAGTCACAAACAAAGTTCATGCTTTGTGTGATCAACCACACACGTGAAAACTTCAGCTCAACTGGCCACCGAGGCCACGAGAAAACAGCGAAAAGAGACCCCATGTGCTCTCCGTCTCTCAAACATCGAGTCCATCATCACGCGCGATAAAAACCACTGCCTCACTCACCCCCCAGAAACGACAGCATCCCAGGCAGAAACACTTCAAGGATCCCCCTCCACCACCACCCACTCCAAAACATGCAAGTCACGTGTGAATCCGTGAACACCTGTGTTTTTCGATCTTACCAATAGTGAACACCCAGACCTCAACAAAACAGGCAGTCCCCCCCCCCCCCCCCCCCCCCCCCCGGAACAAACATATATTAGATATAAAAATATACATTTTTAGCAAGTACATAATATACATTTACACAATTTTACTGTATAAAAGTACATCTAGAAAAATTTAAATAAAAAAATTTTACTCTGGTTATTCGACAATGCTCGATGAATGAAATGCATTCAATATAAATGATATTTAACTAACAATTTTCACAATAAACACAAAACAGACATATGGAAACTCGTCCACCCCACTGTCTCAACATTTTGAAAAACCTTAGACACCAACATTGTCCGCCATGACACGACCTTGCCTCATTTGGGCAAAAAGGTGGGAACGATTGTTTTGAAAACGATGCTGCGAAATGCCCTATAATTATGCTTTTACCAAACTTCAGCTTAGGCTCCAGCTCACAGTGAATTACAATGATGGCTTTCCGGGCACAGCTTGGTTCCGGATATAACTTTTATTTTATTTTTTAAATAATGACATGCTACACGTTTTTATAACATATGCTTGTCCTTTCTCAAGTTTTACGTTCATATAAGGGTGAATTTATGAAACATGTATACTAAAAGTAAGGGGTCCTTTAGTATATTCCAGCACCATCACCATTCAAAAAGATTGGGGTGCTGCAGCACCCACAGCCAAGCTTTTAGCCAGGATTTGAAAATAGGGTGTCCAAATTTGACTGGATTGAAAAACAGGGTGTCCAAATTGTTGGGGTAAATTTTCAGCAAGCATGTACATGTTTGAGGGCGCTTGACAGGCAGACGTCTTATTCGTTTCTTCTCCCTGAACCCTCTACTTTCTTTCCCGTTTTTTACTGATCGGAGCCTCCAACCTCGCCCGTTCTTCTGTACATTTGCTCTTTGAAGGACATAGAAGGCATGCTGATGAGTTCTTGCACAGTAAGTGTTGATTTCTGCTCGATATCTGTACCCTAAGATCGTCCCGTTCTGAGGCTTCTTGTTGGATCCCGCGCCATTAACGCTGGCCTGACATTACGTCATCTACACAATAGAACTCTCTACTGAACAATACATCACACAAAAGAAACAACTCCCAGAATGCACTTGTTGCTGTCGTCATGGCTGATCATAGCCATGTTCAGTGTATGTTCACCTTCATCTGGGACCACCTTTGCCGATATCGCAAACCCAGCAACCCAAAGCAAACATGAGTTTTTCATCAAAGGATTCTCCAAGGCCCGCATATTATACTACAAGAACTCAACATCAACTTTTTCTGTACCCTTACTTTCATGCGGTGACATAAACCCAAATCCTGGCCCCGGCTCAACCCAAGACCGTACTTCGAAAAACATATCCTGCCTACTTTGCAATTCGCGCAGTATTCGGAACAAAGGCCCTGAGCTTGAAGTATTTTTAAGTTCTACTTCGCCTGATATCATGTGTTTTACTGAAACCTGGCTAATACCATCTGATACTGACAGAATACTCTGCTTACCTAACAATTACATCATCATACGCAGAGACCGTTGCCAAAGACGCCGTGGTGGTGGTATCTTAGCAGCTGTGAAAACGTCTTTGTCACCTACCAGACTGTTAACCCATGAGCACGATGACCTTGAGCTTCTTTGGGTTTCATTGAAACTGGGCACAGAATCCTGGCTCCTCGGACTCCTTTGCCGCCCACCTTCTTCCTCATCAACCTTCTGGACCAAGTTCAAGGATGCCATTGAATCCCTCAACGTTGACGACTATGATGGATGCCTCATCGTTGGTGATTTTAATGTTGACCTCTCCGCCTGCCACACATCATCTCCTCATCGAACTCGACTTCTTGAAATTGCTTCTGATTTCAACTTGGACCAGCTTGTGACGTCGGTCACGAGACCCAACTCAAATAGTCCAAACCAAGGTTCGATCATTGATCTACTTTTCACCAACCGTCCTGACCATGTCTTGTCTGTTTCAACCGTTCCCAATCCCGTTAACTCTGATCATTTTGCAGTTGAGGTTTTATTTCGTTCAACTAAACCTCCCCCTCGTCCAGCAGTATTACGATCGTTCCTACAAACACTGGTGTGACGCTAACGATATGACCTTCAATGCTGGTAAAACTAAAGTCATGCATATCACTCGTAGCCGTAATATAAATCCCCCAGTCTATATTCTAGGAACCATTCCTTTGAACACCACCAAATCTTTTCAATATCTAGGCCTCACAATAGATGCTAATCTCAGTTGGGCAACGCACACTGACTCTATTGTAGCCAGAGCCAATCGTCTCTTAGGGTTCATCAGAACAGTTGCCCGTGGCTCCTCCCCAATTGCAATTTTCACATTGTACAAGTCATTAGTCCTCCCTATTCTTGAGTATGGTTTACCTGCATGGCATCCCTATACCTCAGCTCAGCAACAAAAGCTCGAGCGGATCCAACGTACAGCTACTCGTCTCGCTCTAGGCCAAAAACGAGGAGAAATGTCGTACGAGAATAGATTACAGCGGCTTAACTGGCACACCCTAACCAATAGGCGTAATTACTTGTTATGTTCTTTTGCTTTTAAGGTTTTACACGGTATTTCAGTTTGCGAATCCCTTAGAAACAACATAGTCATCAACCCTCGTCATCTTAACACGCTCACATTCTGCCATCTTCCTGCTCGTACAGACTCATTACTTCACTCTCCGTCCCGTCGTTTCCCGAGACTATGGGATACCATTCCACAACACATCCGGGATGCTGCTGTAATTTGTCCTCTTCCGATATTTCTCCGCCAGCTTAAAGCCGTCTGTTTAAATCCTGTTTAAATCCTGTCTAATATTGCTTTTATTTAATCCCTCCGGTTTGACCCGGGAGCATGCGTGTGTGGGAACTTGATCTTCTCCCCTTCCCTCTTATTGTCAAGTTTATTGTCTCCAGTTTTCCTGTTTTACTATGTGTGGGACAACATGCTTCCGAGCATCAGTAATTTAGTTTACTTTTGTTGTCCGTGACCCACATAGTATTGTTTGGTCCTTTTGTCGAGTAGTTTTCTTGTGTCCTTCCTCAGATTAACTTCTTATACGTGCATGCTCCCCTCATAGGCTCATTTTCATTGTTCTCTCTATTTGCCCTCACGTCATCAAAAAAAATTATATATTTGTTTTACTTATTTATTTACTTATTTGTTTATTTGTTCAGTTATTTGTTTATTTGTTCAGTTATTTGTTTATTTGTTCAGTTATTTGTTTATTTGTTCAGTTATTTATTTTATTTTATTTTATTTTATTTTATTTTATTTTATTTTATTTTATTTTATTTTATTTTATTTTATTTGTTTGATTGATTGATTGATTGATTTATTTATTTGTCATTAATTTATTTATGTTGTTTTTCATTTTGTTTTGTTACTTTGTCGTTTCTGTTTTTGGTTTTTTTCCCCTCCGTTATTGCATTGTACTGTATTTTCTGTACTTGTACTGTTGAGGTCGAATAAATAATAATAATAATAATACCACAGAACTATTATTGCATTTACTGTGTACTCCACGTATGCTTTGGGTCTGGGCCGTTTGATAGTGAGGAAGGTTAGTGTTTAAGAAGTACTGTCCTTCAATATTACGGTGTGCAGTGAGCATTCTTTATTAAACCTGCATTACCCATACTCATGGTGGGAGGTTCACACATACAAACAGACACGCACGTTTTGACTCATACACTGCGCATGTGCGATGTTCTGCGATGTTCTGCATGCACTGAAAGGTTGCGGCAGCCAGAAAAGAGCGGGAATGACGTGCCTAGACTTGGTTCCAAGTCTGTGCTCGTGGTTTTTAGTCTACCTGCATTGCCTGAAATAGCGCCCTCTTGTGGATTAACCTCCGTCTTTAACCTACGAGTTAGAGCGCGTGATAGCCAATCTGCGGGGGGATTTTGTGTGGCTGATGCAGAAAAATAACCCTTATCTCAGACTTGAAATCAAGTCTACAACACGTGTGTCTCGAGTGCTGCCGATCTATCACACACAACCTGGTAGGTACACGACATGTACATGTACATATATATACCGTAATCTTCGGAATATAGGCCGCGGCTTATACATTGATTTTGGCCCTTTTAAACATTTCGGCGGCTTATATCCCGGGCGGCTTATACACCGAGCAATAAAACTTGTTTTTAAAAAGATCATTTGTAAAATATTTCTGCAACGAAACAATTTTCTAAAACGAAAAAAATCCCACCAAAACATGGCCTGTGTGATATAGTGATAGTTTTTACGAAATGTTGTTGAAAATCCCAGCTTATCTTTTGAGCTGAGGAGTCGTCAAACTTGCGCCCACCATGCTTGCTTCGACTTTCGCTGGTGATCGCTTGCGTGTACCGTACTTAATGAAGCAGGTGACCAGTGTAGTATCGCCATGCAGTGTTGTTTATTAACGTTGCGTTTTCCATAAATGGTTACAAATCTACGTTCTAACTAGCGTTAGCCATTCAGTAGTTAAGTTGTTCTAGCCATAGTTGTCTGTCTTCATAATTTTCAGAGCACGAACGTACTTCCCACAGGCCGCTTACCATCCCACTGCCATCCCATATGTGCTTGCTCTTTGCTATACTTTATTATCAGGGGATGAAGAAACGGCATGTATCTGTGGGAGCGAGGGTGCAAGGGAAATTCCCTTAGTGAGAAATCACCATGTGTTCGGGAAACGTCTAGTCTCGGTTCCAACATGCTCCAGTTGTGTAGTCACGAAAACCTAACCGCTCTCTAAACCGCTAACACCCCACGAGGGCGCTATCATTCCCGTAACCGCTACCACACCACGACCAAGACGCTCCATTTGTGTAGTCACGAACCAAGACTATGAAACGTCACGTGCACGTGTATAAGAATAAAAAGCGATGCACTAGCTTCAGAGATCGCGCGCAACGTTCCTTCAATCGTGGAGGTAAAAACCATTAATTAATTGAGTCGGAACTAGTGAAAAAGGGCACATAAAAATGTAAAACGTTCTGTTGTCATGGAATATGAATATTAAATTCAGTGATTTTACCTCAGCAGTTTATCAAACAGTCAAGTCTTGTTTGTTTATAATTGCTCACTTCCTCCCTGCGGGGTAAAACCGTTTTTCCGCGTTCGAAAAAACTTCACGCGAATATCGAGATCTCGGCAATATTTACCCCAAAATATATCACCATTCAAAATTTACGAAAAGAAAATAGACCCACTTAACTGCAGACCATTCTCATAAATTATTTCAATAACGATCGATACATGTACATTTTTACTTTAATGCAACGCAAGACGCACTTTGTGGCGATGTACAGTGACTGTTGTGCTGTCCGCTAGTCACTGTACATCACCACAAAGGACCGCCAACACGCACGGCCCCCCTGTTCGTGCGGTCCTTACTGCGGCTTATACGCCGGGCGGCTTATACACTGACGCATAAATCTTGTTTTGACAAATTCTTGGCATAGCGGCTTATACCGCGGGCGGCCTATATTCCGAAGATTACGGTACATGCACACAACGCTTTTTACGTCGACATAATTGTAAACTTGTCTACTGCGTGGCGTTTCACCGCTATATAGTTTCTAAAGCCTTTGCGGTTGTTCAAGCCTTCCCACTAGTCGGGGGCACTGTCTGATGTTAAATTTGATCCCTTTGTCGGTAAACAATGAATGGGCGATCAGTATAAAATTTAAGATAAATTGGTTGTATCTTGCATAAAGTTACCTTCACTGCAGCTGGCAGGTAGTAATAGTTTTGGATTTGCGTTCGTTTTGCTTACAATTTCAGGTATTTGGATGTAATTTTTTTATATTATGTACAAAAAACAGGGCGTCTTCAAGGGCGTCCGACAGTTTTTCGGGGCGTCCAAAAATAAAATAGGGCGTCCAAAAGACGCCCGGACGTATCGCTGGCTAATAGCTTGCCCACAGCACACCCTGTTCTCACAGGTCTGAAGTACATGTAAGACTGAGATACAACAATGTATGGGCAGTTCCACCCTTATTTGGCCGAAAGAAATCTTTGTTGGAAAAGTCAGACAAAAGTAACTATTTTGTCACCATATTTTCCTTTACATTCTGTAGCTGTTCATGATTCTTCATATTTTTTGTAGTCAAAAATTAAAAAATCATTTAAACATTTACCCAGTCAGTTTCCCTTGTGGTTTATTATTTGATAAAAATTTAAAAAATTACGTGACCTTAAGAAATTACAAGGTCTAACGAAAAATTGTTAGACGCTTATCAAAGACAGAAATAGGCTATGGCTTGGAAAGTGATGAAAGAATAAGGTTTTTTTACAAACATTTTTAAAAGTAACATTCAAAACCCTTAAATATTGTAAAACAGAGTACAGCTGACATATTGCCATGGGTACTAAGGAAAATCAATGGGAAAATAAGTCACGTACGCCCATTGGACAGATGCTTTTGTGAAACAATTCTGTCCACATTTGTGCGTATAAAGTTGTTTAGTATATAACTTCTACCAAAATGATAATAAAAAATGTCTGTCCTCGTTACTAATGTATAAATCTTGAAGATTTATCTCCTCCAGTTTCTTAAATAATAGAACATTTCCTTTTTTCAACCTTCGCGCAATCCACATCAAGCATACTTGAACATAAGTTGATTTAGTTTCCAAAAACTAGCGTTCGGAAGGAAGTATTTCCGTTGTTAATCATCTCAGATACATTTTGGTTTTTCATCTGGAGCTGTCCGATGGATTCTCGAACGTCAGTAAGTATGAGCGTGATTTAATTGACGGATTTATTTTGCACACGTATGAACAGAAAACAAAACATGTGTGAGTCGAACTTACCCCCTCTGACTTAATTGGCCTAACTGCAATTGAGGACAATAGAGGGGGTAAGTCAAGTCAAGGGTTAATTTACAGGCCGATCGGTAAGTTCTCGAACGTCACGTAAAAAAATTGACGGACGCTGAAAAAATGTCGGCGCTGCAAATTTGAAAAGGGGATTTATTGTTGACCAGGTATCGTAGTAGTCATTGTTTCAAAATAATAATTATTTAAACGTGTTCTCATCATATTTGTTTCAAATTTATTGAATGTTTGAAACTTTGGTTAATTGACATGTTTTTTATTGTTGAAATTTGTGACGGAAAAAAATTACGTTCGGGAATTCGCGAAAAAAATATATATTTTATTTTTTTCAATTGTCGGATTTTTTTTCCCTCTTGCTGTTAAAGTATTTGGCATCAGCCCCCACAACCTGAGCATGCAAAAGAAAATATGTACCTCAGCAAATATAAAAATGTGATCATTTAAATACCTCTACATCTATAGTGGTAGTTGAAGTCCATCAAAAATGCTGATGTTCGAGACTCCAAACCTTTTACCTCGATTTAGTTGAAAGACATCGGTTGTCAATATTGTGTACAGGTGTGTATGATAACATGTCAGGTACCTCCTAGTTAATTACACTATATAAACATAAAAATTAGCTTTCACTTATGAAAATATAAGGGTCCAATTTTCAGGCTTGCAAATGGTGCATATTTTGAATAATATGCCTTATCTGTGCACTACATGTGAGCACTTCATAAAGTATCAATAATAATACCATAGCAACTACAAACTCAATGGGTACAATTTGAAACCCTTTTTTACATTCAAGAGGAGTCGGCATTTAGGCATTTTCGACACTTGTGTGAATTGATGTTGTCAACACTTGTCCAGATGTGGATATTATACACAGTCTGCTAAAATCAACACCTGTATGTCTAAGGTTATCATGGCCAACACTAAATTATCAATCCACTGCTGCTGTCTGTTTACTGTGCATTACCAGAAATCTCTAAGCAATACAATTTGTGTGTCCATGGGCTATGCAGCTATATGACGTGGGTGTTCCAAGGCTATCTCATCAGCTAATCCATGATTTAGGTTTTACTGACTGTGACAGAAAAGGCAACTGAAGGCCCTAAAGGGATGTGGCAGAGAGTTCCTGACTTTCTGCAATGTACAGCCACTCAGCCAGTCTTATCTGATTTAGCAATCACTGAATTCTATCATATTGAAAATGATTTCCAAATTGGTTGGCCAATATTAACAGTGTAAGAGATTTTTACCGGGAAAATATCATTAATACCTCAAGAAGTGTACATTACACTTCAGGGAAATTATCAATTTTTAAAAGAGTTTTCTTCATAGTGTTTGTTGTTCATTTAGAGAAGAAACAGGTCAGCTTTTATAAAGAAAACATTACTATCTAAAAATAATAGTGTGCTACATTGTACATTTATGCAAAATATGATGTACATATATGTGAACACATTGGAGTCTTTAGGATTTTTTCTGTCCATACATGTTCTTGTACCTTGTTAATTGATATTCAAAAATAATGTACCCCAAATAGTTTAGGCAGTCCTATTGGTTGAAAGGTGGTCACATGACCATGTTTACCCAGTATTAAACGGCTGATAAAGTTATGCGGGTTGGTGCGTAAGCAGCCGGCACTAATTTACGCGTAACGCAATCAATACATACTGACATTCAATGTAAAATCTATTAGTACGTAATACCCACAACATTGAACATCGCTTGCAATATTACCCCTCACGAAAAGGAGCCACAGGGCAAGACATAAATTGAAAATTTACTAACTCAAAGTTACTACAATTTTTTTTCTTCTCAGTCTTGCAGTGTCATGGACGTTTGATCACAAGGCCTCAACCCTGCTGGTCTTTAACTACCATCTAAGACCTTGATAGACGTGTGATCGCTAGGCCACAACCCTGCAAGTCTTTTACTGCCTTCTAAGACCTAGTCACCACTCTGTTATCCCCAAAGTAATATAACTATTGAGCGAAAGGGAAAACTTCTCAAGAAACTAATTTCAATTCAAAACTAATCCATTTATGATTCAGGTACATGTACATGTACACATGTACAATGTACACACTAGTACCCCTCTGATCTTCTGTACTACATTGGACATACCTCATACTGGTGCAATTACCGTAATTTCCTGCGTACAAGGTGCTCGGCGTATAAGGCGCAGTACCCTCAAATTACAGAAATGAAATTCAAGGGTTAACAGGTTAGGAGCACCGCCACATAAGGCGCAACATTACTTACATAGTTTACACGCTCGCAACATCGCATACTGCTGGTACATCAACACATACAGGGGTCATTGTGATGGTATAAGAACACTTACCACAGTGCAAAGGGATCATAATTTTGTAATCACAAAGACGAGTAAAACATCACTTCTATTTTTTCATTTTTGTTTTAAAGATTCTTTCGAAACAATAGCTTTATAGTTTTTCTTTTTACACAACGAGCGCGCACAGACACAAGTTTTTCCCAACGTTTCCCAATGAATTGGGCTGCTAGTCTTTGCTATCTCGCTTTTTTTTAGTGACTACAATACATGTATGCAAGAACCAGCGAACGCTAGAGGGTGCTTTCTTAATAATGCTTTCACAATAAGAACTTATGCCCTCTGTTGGCGAAGTCTAACAGCGCATTTCACGATAACATACAAAAATGACTTGATTAACAAAGACTAGTACCTGTCATTGGCTATAGCAGTGTACTGTGTCACTGTGTGCAGCATTGAATGTCGCTTATTCGCGCCGGTATTATTAATATTATTGTGGGCAGCAGCATGGCCAGTGAGTTCGTTCTTCGGTAAGTTTCGTCAAAAATTTGAACGGTTGTAGGTTTTATTTTAAGAAAAATGTGATGTTTAGAATTACCCTGGACGAAACAAAGGAACTATTTTGCAGTATAAATGTAAGATTTCTCATAGTAATCATCACAATGAACTCAATCAAAATCAGATAAGGCGCACCGGAAGATACATGTGTGTAAGACGCAGTGATTTTTGTTAACCTTTGAAAGTCAGATAACTATAAGACGTGTCTTATATGCAGGAAATTACGGTACATCAGGGCTCGATTTAGGCACTAGCCCGGCATAAAATCACTAGTCAAGAGTGCTGCGGGCTAGTCAAACGTGCTTCTAGATAGCCCAGCGGGGCTAGTCAGATATTACCGCACTTGTCCATTGCTACACATTTGATGCACTACCAACGTAAACAAATCCACTCGAAAAGTGCCGCGAAACGCTGTCCACATCGCGATCACAATGTACACAATGCACAATAATCCTGTGCGTGCGACACACACAAGCATAACGTTTCCAATTTACAGGCTTGCCCTGGTAGTCTTTGTTATTTTGTTACTGTGCGTGCAACAATAAATGCAAGAAACATTGACCGCTAGAGGGCGCTTCACAACGATGCTATAGCGCCAAAGTAATTGCCCTCTATTGATGAAATTACGCTATAGCAATACACAAACCAGTAACGAACGTCTTGACCAAAAAATTAACCTGTCTGCGCATGCTCAGGAACAGCGGTTATTCCCCGACATTGCAATAATTTTCTTCGCTGGTGTGCGTGCTAACCATCTAAACAGCATTGTCGTTGCTGGTACTCTAGCACATTTCGTCGACAGCATAGTCAATGCAGCACAGTTCCGTGGAAATTTTAGCTTGTTTACGAAAAACTACGGAATGTTCAGGCTTCATTCTTCAAAAATGACCGATTTAGGATACCCTTGATGAACAAAAGAGTATTTAACTGTATAAAGTAAGATTTTCTTTTTTCTGATTAGGTGTTCAGGCATTCCGCCCGAACAACTCTTTGTTATTGTTCGTTTTTTTTCGTTTTTTTCTTCTTCTTTGTTTTGCTTATTCTTCTCAGTGGGCTTTGTCCGCAAGCAAACGCATACGTGCGAATCTTTGATCAACTTGAAACTTAATGCGAAGTTAGACCATAACTAGGAGAAGCCGAGTAAGTTGTGACGTCACGATTACATCATCAGGTGTCAAGTTACAAGCCATTTTAGCTCAAAAAGTGCCCTCATGCCAATGCCTGTATGTCTCTGAATATTAAAACTACAGTATTCATATTTGGGCATATGATAGATCAAGACACGGGCAACATTTGAAAAGTTAACGCCAAAATCGTCCGACCTTAACTTCCGGGTCGTTACCCTAGGTCGAAGTTCGCCTCCGTTTTTTCCTTCAAAAAACCACTTTCGAGCTTATCTACGGAATAACTCAAGATTGAGATTGAATTGAACAATGAAACTCAACAGATAGTTGAACCTCATTATCAAGACGACACAAACCTATTTACGTCATGATGACGTCATCGGGCATCGAATTATAATAAATCAAAGTTTAATATTTGTAAAAAGCATAACTCATGAACCAATCGTTTGTTTTTTATAATCTACACATCATCGGATAGCTCATTTAAAGTTTGACAAACGCTACACAGAACCCGTACAACATTTGAACTTACTTCCAGTTCAAATCGGAAGTTGAAAATTTCATAATATCTTATCTTATTCATATCTTTAAAACTACTGATCATTTCAGCATAATTTTTGTATCAGGTTGTAGAAAGTTAATCCTGCTCAAACTTTTGCACAAACATGACAACATTTTGATCTTAACATCTGGTCAAAACCGGACAATGAAGCGCACTTACCCATTTCGTACCCCCCCCCCCCCCCACTTTAATTGACAAATCATTGTGTACACATAACAATGAAACTGATGCAAGCTACAGTTCACGCGCTGACTGTGCACTGTCGTCGTCGTCGTTGTTTGCTTGATCTGGTGGCAGGAAACAACATTTCTCAACAGCGCCATCTTTCGTTGGATATTTGTTAAATAGCGCTGATAAATAAATCGTTTTTTGGGGGCTTATCTTCGGAATAACTCAAGATTGAAATTGAATTGAACATTGAAACTCATAAGATAGTTGAACCTCAGTATCAAGACGCCACAATTTTAGAGACGTCATGATGAGGTCATCGGGTATCGAATTTAGTTTAATCAAAGTTTAATGTTTTGTAAAAGTCATTATTCATGAACCATATATTTGATTTTTACAATGTCTGTGGCGAAAATGGTATACATAATGACCTTTATGCAGACAACATAATGTGTGAAGTTTCAGATTGATGACGTCATCGTGTGTCACGTGGTAATACATTTAAGGTTTACTTTTTGAAGCCTTGCATCTCAAAAACTAAAAGTTTGACTGAGTTGAAACTTGGCTTATAGATAGACAGTGAAATTGACTACGTAAATCTAAAGAAACAACATGAAGACATCAATCCTTTTTTTTTTTACAAATACTTGAAATTTTGACCAATTATTACGGGTTTTTATTGACCCGCTGTCAAACCACGGGATACACACACACCAGTTAACGGTGAGCAAATCAACCGCAAGGTTCAAAAGTCAATCAAACATGCTTGTGGTCTAGTCTCTGTTTAAGGTTCGCGCAACCTGCTTTTGACAATACACTTTGTTAGTCTCTATAACAGCCGTCCATGCAAACCTCGTTAACAATCAAATGCTTGGCTTATGATCGTGTGTTCTTTTTTTACTTTTGCTAAAGTGTGTAGTTTGTTACGCACCTCAAAACAGTAATAGCACCAAAGGTCAACTTAATGAAATAGCTCACGCATTGACACAGCACTGACCCCAGCGATACCCGAACACCTAGTGTTTGTTGTCACAAACACGTTAAGTCTAGTTTTGTTTTGTTTTGTTGTTTTGGGGGGGGTATTTTGGGGGGATTGCGCACGGAATCTTGTTATCGAATTTCAGGCTAGTGAAAAATTGTGCGGACTAGTCAACTGTACAGCTGCCTAGCCCGGTGGGCTAGTCAAGTCAAAAAGTTAGCGCAAGGCCTGTAAATGCTGATGAACTAGCTTCAAGTCCCAAATTAATGCATTCATGGTCCTGTATAAATATAGTTCAGGGTTCTGCCCACGGTGGTCGGTGCCGGAAAACCCGACCGGCACTCATGATTCCCCGACCGGCACTCGCAGAATTTTTTCTTTTTCCGACCACCACACATTTTCCCTTTTTTTTGCCCATTTCCTTCAAAATATTTTGAACAACGTGTTTAAAACAAATTATTTACCAGTAAACAGTTTTATCCAAAGTTTCGAGTAGCCTACTTCTTTGGTTTGAGTCTATTTTAATGATCCAGGATCGAGCATTCCTCCCGCCTGTACGATGTACAATAATATCCAACGCACGAAACCCGCATTGATTTTGCAATGGTTTCCAGTCACGCTGATTATAGCTTTACGCTTGGAATAACATGATACCAGTTTCATCATGTTGCGAACCCTATTCTACAGCGTTTTATACAACGGAAATGAACTGCAGAGTAAGCACCATGCTATAGATGCTGTAAATTGTTTTCCCATGGCGGTAAAGGCGTGCGCGCACCGAGGGCCTACACACAGCTGCAGGGCGCACGTGTGTAACCACTCCGTGCACGATCGAAAGGAAATTGACTTGACTGTACTAGGAAAAAAAAAATTCCGGCACTAAACAAATCCTGGGCAGAACCCTGATAGTTGTACTTATATTCCATCAATCACAGAGAAAAACAAACTACAAATCCATTAATGTCAGCTTCAAACATTCAACCCATAGAGATCTACAATGTAGGCCTATCCCTCCTGAAGGTGCATGTGAGACCTCATTGATCCAAGTTAATCTTACCTCCTCATCTTTGGAAGATATGGGCTCAGTCACTTCATACTTCTCCAACTTTTTTAATAGTTGTTGCTGTGAAAGACAAATTGCACGAACACATTAAATTAGAAAAAAAACTTTCCAACATGTACACACATATTAATGTACAGTGTACACAAAAGTTTTGGGCACTTCGTAAGATTTGGCAGGTGAAAGTGAAAGTAGTCCTGTGGTGGTTGGAGCACTTGGCACCATTCCTAAAGCACTGAGGAAACATCTAGATAGATGAAATAGGGACAACTGTGAGGGTAGATCTGTTACAGAAAGCAGCACTTTGGGGAACAGAAAGCAGCACTTTGGGGAACGGCAAGGATCCTAAGAAAGACCCTTGAGATCTAAGGCTACTCGCCTACTAGACGTAGCCTGACTCGAGGAGTTACATGTACCTGTACAAAAGAAAATGTGATCTTTCTTTTGTATGCTGTGATAAAATGAAATAATAATAATAATAGTAAATGTAGTAAACATACATGTACTACATGTAGCAACATGAATTTGTATACCATAGTTTGGGGAATATTAGCTTATGATTTGATCTACATGCCGACCAACGAACTACAGTACGCGGCATTTTTCACAAATCTTGCAAAATGGTCCCACCTCATAAACTATAATGCAAAGAGAGGTCAAGAATGTCAAAAAAACAAAACAAACAATTTCTTCTGTGCAGGTGATATGAAAATTTGAAGCTTTTCTGGTGAATCGCTTACATGAATTTTTTATATTTTTTGTTTGATTTTCGGTGATGCAATTATATTTTTATGTTGCTAATTTTCAAAAAATTGTTGTATCTTGTACAATTTTCTATTGAAGCGGGAGCATACATGTACATGTACGTACACATTTACAGCATGTGCACAAATTTCACTGGATGTGTATACGTACACATTCCATAAAATTGAGGTACATTATGTAACCTTCATGAAACAAGTAATTACATTTTTTAAAGGATTAATTGATCTCTTATAGCAGGTAAAGTGTTCAGTGTACACACTTACCTTTGTGTACATGTATGTACATTGAACATAGTGCCGCATGTGCATAACAATGTACATGCCCACTTCAAAAACCTGATTATTTAAGTTAAAAAGAATTGGGTTTTCAGGGCAACTAATCCTTTTTCAATGTAACTTTCACAGGTGAGTGTTATACAAATGTAGTTTTTAAAATACTTAAAAGCAAGAGGACAGGAATGAGTTTAACATTGGAACAAGAGACTACTCATTGGAACAGGACTTTAGCCACATTTCTGAAAAAATGTACAAAGTGTGAACTTCATACATGTACAGTACAATGCATTATTTAATATTTGCATTCACTTTTGCAATGTCCAGGAATACCAACCACAGACATGCATTATCTGGATGTTATTTTTGACCAGTGCATAAACCCAGAGGAGAAGGCCTAGATGTATCTCGCATCTGCCAGACATCATTCATGCACATTATACACATTGCCAAAAACTGTCTGTATCAGTCTACTTGCTGGTCTTCCTCAGAGCATTCTGAAGCGTCTTCACTACATGTACATGTACAGTATACAGAAGAATTCTGCCAAGCAAAATTTAATGAGCAGGATAACAGTTGTACATGGATGGTTACACTGTACAATGTATGTTGGTATTTTGGCTGTAAATTTACTCTGGAAGCAAAATAATTGTGTTTACATTGTATCTCCTGGTGTGCTTTAAAACAACTCTACGAAATTGGCTCAGGTCTGGGATCTATAAGCAATATGCTCCATGTTCTTGGACTTGCTTGGCCAGTTACAGGGACTTATCCAGCATAACACCAAGGCTTTGCAGTTCACAACCTGATAACCTCAGATAAACACACAACATCACTCTCTCCCTACAGACACACTTGTAACCCTTGCTTTCCCAACCATTTGAAAATACACCAATTTATTTTCAAGAACCACGCCTTTGAATGATTTTACAGCAAAGTGCGACTTACAAATATAGTATAATTATTATTATTTATTATGTATTATTTATTACTTATTATTTATTTATTATTTATTTTCTTCATTACAAGTTGTGAGTTGTTACAAATGGTTGCATGATGAGTTCACATAATTTGTTTCATCTAATTGTTGACCACAGAGTAAAGATATTTCTCACTTCTTCAATCTCAATCCACCTGCTCTGTTCATCTAACCTTGACCTTTTACTTATTTATTCAATCTGTTCATAACAATTTTTTTCATACTATTTTTACAAATCTTTTGATACCAATTCATTCACAACAATCTGTTGAAAACAAATGAAAACAATTCATTTATACATGTACCAATCTGTTGATAACAATTCATTTATACCAATCTGTTGATAACAATTCATTTATACCAATCTGTTGATCACAATTCATTTATACCAATCTGTTGATAACAATTCATTTATACCAATCTGTTGATAACAATTCATTCACAACAATCTGTTGATCACAATTCATTCATACCAATCTGTTGATAACAATTCATTCACAACAATCTGTTGATATCAATTCATACAAATCTGTTGACAACAATTCACTCATACCAATCTGTTGATAACAATTCATTCATACCAATCTGTTGATCACAATTCATTTATACCAATCTGTTGATAACAATTCATTTATACCAATCTGTTGATAACAATTCATTCACAACAATCTGTTGAAATCAATTCATACCAATCTGTTGATAACAGTTCACTTATACCAATCTGTTGATAACAATTCATTTAAATACCAATCTGTTGATAACAATTCATTCACAACAATCTGTTGAAATCAATTCATTCACAACAATCTGTTGAAATCAATTCATACCAATCTGTTGATAACAATTCATTTATACCAATCTGTTGATAACAATTCATTTATACCAATCAGTTGATCACAATTCATTTATACCAATCTGTTGATAACAATTCATTTATACCAATCTGTTGATCACAATTCATTTATACCAATCAGTTGATCACAATTCATTTATACCAATCTGTTGATAACAATTCATTCACAACAATCTGTTGATATCAATTCATACAAATCTGTTAACAATTCACTCATACCAATCTGTTGATAACAATTCATTCATACCAATCTGTTGATCACAATTCATTTATACCAATCTGTTGATAACAATTCATTTATACCAATCTGTTGATAACAATTCATTCACAACAATCTGTTGAAATCAATTCATACCAATCTGTTGATAACAATTCACTTATACCAATCTGTTGATAACAATTCATTTAAATACCAATCTGTTGATAACAATTCATTCACAACAATCTGTTGAAATCAATTCATTCACAACAATCTGTTGAAATCAATTCATACCAATCTGTTGATAACAATTCATTTATACCAATCTGTTGATAACAATTCATTTATACCAATCAGTTGATCACAATTCATTTATACCAATCTGTTGATAACAATTCATTTATACCAATCTGTTGATCACAATTCATTTATACCAATCAGTTGATCACAATTCATTTATACCAATCTGTTGATAACAATTCATTTATACCAATCTGTTGATAACAATTCAATACCAATCAGTTGATCACAATTCATTATACCAATCAGTTGATCACAATTCATTTATACCAATCTGTTGATCACAATTCATTCATACCAATCTGTTGATAACAATTCATTCACAACAATCTGTTGAAATCAATTCATACAAATCTGTTGATAACAATTCATTTATACCAATCAGTTGATAACAATTCATTTATACCAATCTGTTGATAACAATTCAATACCAATCAGTTGATCACAATTCATTATACCAATCAGTTGATCACAATTCATTTATACCAATCAGTTGATCACAATTCATTATACCAATCAGTTAATCACAATTCATTTATACCAATCTGTTGATCACAATTCATTCATACCAATCTGTTGATAACAATTCATTCACAACAATCTGTTGAAATCAATTCATACCAATCAGTTGATCACAATTCATTTATACCAATCAGTTGATAACAATTCATTTATACCAATCTGTTGATAACAATTCATTTATACCAATCAGTTGATCACAATTCATTTATACCAATCAGTTGATAACAATTCATTTATACCAATCTGTTGATAACAATTCATTTATACCAATCAGTTGATCACAATTCATTTATACCAATCTGTTGATAACAATTCATTTATACCAATCTGTTGATAACAATTCATTTATACCAATCTGTTGATCACAATTCATTTATACCAATCAGTTGATCACAATTCATTTATACCAATCTGTTGATAACAATTCATTTATACCAATCTGTTGATAACAATTCAATACCAATCAGTTGATCACAATTCATTATACCAATCAGTTGATCACAATTCATTTATACCAATCTGTTGATCACAATTCATTCATACCAATCTGTTGAAAACGATTCATTTATACCAATCTGTTGATAACAATTCATTTACACCAATCTGTTGATAACAATTCATTTATACCAATCAGTTGATCACAATTCATTTATACCAATCTGTTGATCACAATTCATTCATACCAATCTGTTGAAAACGATTCATTTATACCAATCTGTTGATAACAATTCATTTACACCAATCTGTTGATATCTTTTCATTCGTTCCAATCTGTTGAAAACAACTAATCATACCAATCTGTTGATAACAATTCATTTACACCAATCTGTTGATATCAATTCATTCGTTCCAATCTGTTAACAATAATTAATTGATACCAATCTGTTGATAACAATTCATTCATATCAAAATCTGTTGGTAACAATTCATTCACACAAATCTTTTGATATATCAACTCATTCTTACCAATCTGAAGTTTCCTCTTTAAATGTACACTCGCTCTTTACAACACAAGACTCATCTCGTAAATCTGCTTACAATTAGTACGTACATGTAGGGAGGCACACCATGGATGTTATGCGACCAGAATGATGATGTTCTCCAACAATAAATTCATTTATCAATCACTTTTTAGACTTTGTTACAAAATTTATTATAAATATTCTAATTGGGCATAAGAGAAAATGAAAAACCATCACCCTGAATTGTCATGTATTGATCACACAAATTTAGTTTGTAATCATTGGCAGATCAAAAGTTGACAGGATGTCCTCTTTCCATTCTTAAAGTTGTGATTGAGAAAACAATACACAGAATGGGTCTGATAATATACGTACATTTTAAAACAAGTACTTACAATTTTGCGGTTCAGTGTTTGTAGGTCTTTTTCTGTAAACCTTCTCCTTTCTCGCTTTCTTTCCTTTTCTCTGTATTCATGGAATTTGTACATTAGGTACAGTCCTGGAATTGCCAAACCAGCTGCCAGAGGCTTAATCAAAGAAGAATTCATTGGGATTCCTGCAAACTGATTCTTCACTCACTCAGGAAATTTTATCTGCAAGTGTTAAAAGTTGACAATAAGAAAGGATGATCAGTTTGGAAAATGAAAACATTGTAATGAAACTCCCAGTGTAAAACTGCACACATGAGATAATGCATGGCTAAATGTGTTCACGGTTTACAACTCAACAAATAGTGTGCACTTTACATACAGATGTGGCTATACTTGAGAAAAACTTCAGATACAATCAAAGCATAAAATAAGGTTTTATTATTAACCTTAGAAAATTTAAATTTAAGAACAATTATATTTTAAGCCCTACTTATTGTTTGATATGTGTGATGTACGCAATGTACTGTTCTTTCAGTGTCATGTGGGGAAATTTTTCCATGGGCTACTCTTCAAGTGGTTCAAATCTTCAACCCCACCGGTCTAGGGCAGTTGCCAACCAAACTGGACCAATGACCGGGCATCAAAAGGCCACATCGAAACCTGTAAATTTTGTCAGTAGCAGCAGGTATCAAAAACAAGCTAGTTGTTGTAACAATAGACCCTTCCCACGAAATATGTAAATTGAACATCGCACGTGCTCACTAACACTTTGGTTGGCGAAAAGATGGATCATTGCTTCTGTTTGTATGGGGCTGATGGTGGTGTGCGTCTGCTTACATGTAGTGCGCATCTCTATGGCGTTTACCAACCAATAGGGTCTGTACACATGCATGAATGTAAATAGCATATTTCATGGGAAGTGTCTACTGCTTCAGAGTAAAAAATCTTATTTTAGATTCCACCTTTACATTGAAACTGCTGTTTACATTGATACTGCAGGGCAAAAAATCTGCAGGCTACTCGGCTCAGTCTGGTGGGTTCGAATCCCATCTAAGTACAGTGGTGTAAAAACATGGAGGCAGAGGGGCCAGAACACCCCTCCCCCACCTCCCCCAAAAATGTCTGGTTATAAATGATACTGACTCAGTAGGCCTCCTACCCCGTAGATATTTGTCAGCAAGACTTAGAAAGCACCAAGTGGGCATACACAGTACTCACTCATAATCACACTTTGGTACAATGGTTCAACCAAAACAATATTCTTTATCTCCTACTACCCTTATACAGTTCTTGTATAAATGTATTTTGTAAAGTCAACGTCATTTTGACATGTAACAAAAATTGATTCAAATTAAAAAAATATATATACACCCTGTTACACAATTTAATAACATGTTAAGTTTTTGAATTTGAACTAACCACAATAATAAAGAGTAGATTGATTTCATGGGTAAGTATTCTTCAATACTCAACAGAATTAAAGATCTATTTATCAGACTGAAAGTCAACATTAACAAAAGCACAAGACTGCCTAGCCCTGGTAGGACATCAGTCAGTGCCATTGCACTCCCTTGTATGCAAAGGAGGAGTCCAACCTGGGCTAAAGACTGCCGGACTAATCCAGTCATGAGTTTACTGGCCCAATGCTAAAATCACTTGCCTCTGGCCTGCATGCTGTCCATTGTAAATTAGCCTGATGTGGAACGGTACATGTACTGTGCACTACAAGTCCAAGCAATGGGATGGGACTTACTTTTCTATATTCCCCTTGATTTGCTCTATTTGTTTTTAAAAATAAATCAAGCTATTTAAGTAGCCTAATCTATTCTTGGCTAGCCCCATAAATAGTGCCAATATGCTGGACTCCCTTCCTTCCTGGCATTATTTATGGGGCTAAGTCTTGGCTCGCTAGCAGTAGCAATAGCATAATAGCATACTAGCCTACAACAACCAGTGTAGGCCCTAAACGCTGAATCCAACTGCCACTCATTTCATTCATTAACCCTAACCCTCCCATACCCTACAAATTCAAACAGGGCAAAGTGTTTAATTTTGTTAGGTTAAGTACAGTGAAGTTAGGATTGGGTGTTTGATTCTGTGGGATTGTGTATCCTTGCTGACAAGTAATGGTGTTGGAATTTGATTGAGTGGGTATGGTGGATGTGTGAAATGTACATGTCTGGCATTGCTCTTTCCTCCATGGTCTAATGAGATAGTTGTTGGATTATGTTATGTTGGGTACTGTGTGATTTCACTGATCAAATTTTTGCACATGCCAAGTGTACACACTCCAACAAAATCAAACAAAAAAAGCCTGTTGGAGTTTGTTAGGTTGTGTATCGTCCACCTAAGATTGGGCACAGTTCCCATCTCATGGTAGTATAAGCTGTTGGAATGTGTTGGGTTAGGGGTGGATTCTAGTAAAAACGCTTTGGGAGTTAGGGTTAAAAAAATACGAGAACCAAATAATATCGAGTCTTATCCGTACCATATATTACTAAATACTATTTACTTTTAATTACTTAAAATCTAACGTTAGGGTAGGACTAATGCACATATCAATTGTAATCCCGGCCCTGGGGGACCCGGGACTAGCGGGGACTTGGCCGGGGATGTAAAAATGGCTTGGTGTCATAGTCCCTGCCATGCCCTGCTACTGCCCGGCCGGGCGGGGCACTTGTTTTTGTACATCCCCCGCACGATCCCGGCCCTGGCATGCGGGGCATTTATAACAACCCCCGCACGATTCAGGCCCCGACCGACATGCAGGGCATTTGTCACAACCACTCCACGATCCGCTATTTTCCCGGTAGGGCGGGGAAACAAATTGTACAACCTCGGCAAAGACCCCGCTATTGTCCCGGCTAGCGAGGCACGGTTTTGCACATCCCCGTCTATGTCCCGGCTACCTCTGCCAAAGTCCCGGGTCCCCCAGGGCCGGGACTACAATTGATACGTGCATATTAAACTTCTAGAACTATGAGGTTTGATCTGCTATTGCTCCACGTACGTGGAGACGATAGCGGATCGAACCAGTCATAGTTCTAGGAGTACAATGTAGGTAGGACTGTACTATTTAGCAATTAGTGAGACTGTTTTATTTTGATTTAAATATTAATAAATAGGTCATACCATGGAGGTAAAATTTATATCTCCATGGTCATACAACAGAGTATGACTACGCTGAGCAAATCGTTATTTACTTCCCCAATGCAAAATCATACAAAAAGGACCACGGATGACTTGAGTAATACTGATACTACAGTGATAGTTAAAAAAATGGCGATAACTCATTATTTAATAATATCACCAGATTATCAGATACAGCACTCCATCATCTCCACATAACTTTCATTCATTCAGCTTGCATTTATGGTCAATCATATTAATAATTATTGTTTGTTGTGGAAAAAATGTCACTTACCAAAAATTGGCCACCCGACAGTTTAGTGCAATTCAAAGTTCTTTTACAGCAGGCAGTCCACAGTGTATTGTACATGCATAACATGTAGGCCAGGTACATTCATGTACATGTCATGTCACTGTCATGAGCTAGCTAGTAGATCATGGAGCTACAGTATTCCGAGTATTCATACACGTAATATTACTATCATAGGCCAGCACACACGTTAACTAAGTTGGTGAAGTTTGCCACCACCGTACCACTCACTCTTCAGCCAGACCCTCATTCAAAAACGTCACATCATATTAAGCTAGGCTAATTGTCTATGGGTTTTTCGGTATGAAAATCTAATACAAATAGGCTAGTTCAACAGAAAAACAAATGGCATCCAGCAAATGCCTTGATTTACTCATTGTTAATGAATAATAGCAGCGGCATCAAACCCTGCAATAACCACGACCTGTGTCAGTCAGTGTGTGTGTGTGTGTACGTGTGTATACAGTTTGACTCTCCTATCCTAGCCCCCAAGCAGCTAGCTAGCTCCTCACACTCTATACAACAACAACCCTACGTCGCTGACGTTAACGTCACCCCCAGCTCAATAATGCGCACACACAGTACACCCGACGGACGCCCGCAGACTAATCAACTGCATGCGGTTCGTAGAGAGCGCCCTATGGCTTCCTCCGCATCAGAATAAAATAACCGTTGCTCACAACAGTTGTTGAAGTACAAGTAGGCCCTTCACTTTGACATACAAAATTCATAATTCAAACGGTGGTTATCTACGACGTCTCCGAAATGTGCATGCGTGCATCTCTCGTTTCTCATGTTATTAATAATACAGAAAGGACTTTTTTAATGGCCTGTGTGGAGCACTTTAAATTTCCTCTAAATTGATGCTAAAATACTGTTCGATGCTATCATCATTTTTTAGAAATGAGCATGCGCGGACCCAGTATTTTTTAAACTGGGGGGGGGGGGGGGCATAACGGCGCACACAGGCTTCTTTATTTGTTGCTCAAATAAATTTCAGGGGTGGGGTCCATGGGCCGGCCGTACGGCCCCTGGTGTGGTCCAGGGGCGAAGCCCCGGTGGCGGGGTCCAGGGGGCGAAGCCCCGGAGCTCTGAGCTTCTGGCGTTTTGGGGTCGAAAATCACGAAGCCTCCGTGTGCCTAAATACAGAGGAAAAAAGCACTTCAGATCAATATCAATCGTTTAATTTTACTGGAAAATTTCCTGTAACATCAACGAAGGACTCCTAGAAAATGTTAATCCCACGCTGGCTTTTGTATACACGCATCCCTTCACTGTTGACCCCTTACTGTGTGGTACAAATAAAAAAATTGCGGGCCGGGCGTTCCTGCGCACGTGTTCAATTTGCGTCTGTTGCATGTGCGGAAGCACCGACGAAGAAACTTCCGTAACAAGATTCCGTAAGTAAATGTATTCATGCACTTTGTCAATGTGATCTGATTAAATGGCCTACAGACTGCAGTACTATTCCCTCAGGACAATTATGAACAAGCCAATTTATCATGCATCCGGACAACATTTTTTTTAGGGGGGCCCGGCCCCCCCGCATCATGTTTTCAGCATGTTTTCAGCGGGGGCCAGTGGCCCCCCGGCCCCCCGGTTCCTACGTGCCTGATATACATAGGACCAAACCAAAACACAACCCGGGAGTCACCTGACCAACTATACAGGGCCCAATTTCGCAGAAAATACTGCTTGACAAATTTCTCTGCTGAGCAAAAATTGAGTGGGGTACCAGTTACAACAATACAAACTTTAAGTAATTTTGGCTGGTAACCTGTTTCTGCTAAGCAATACTTTTCTGTGCTGAGAATTTTTTTTAAAGGCTTTATGAAATGGAACCCAGGTCATTTGTATGACCTCCACCTTGCCTAAACAATTCAAAGTATAAAAATTAACCGATAAAAAAGTTCCCCAAAGTGGAACGCCTGAGGGGATAAACAAGCCCCAACGGAACCGAAGGGCGCTTGCATCTCTAACAGTGATGAACAATTAAAATTTTCCCCAAGTTGGAACGCACGAGGGGACTATAGCCCCAACGGAACCGAAGGGGGGCTATTGCAGCCAGAAGCTGAATTAAGACAATTTTTAAGATACAGATATGTACCAAAAAGTATACTGAATTTGTTTTCTTCAAATTACCTAAATTACATACTGCTCGTAGGCCATGCATGGCTACGTTTAATTCCCCAAGTTGGAACGCACGAGGGAACCTATAAAATAGCCCTTGCGAATGGTAAGGCACTATTATATTACTGAAGATTATAATGTTTTGGTTTATGATTAAAAATTACATTGTACATTTCCTTGACGGCCTTGTTACCCCCTATCAACGAATCTGTCATGTTTCTGTCCCCAAAATTCTGAAAAGACATTTGGCGGAATGCCATGTCATGATTTATTGTGAGTTCTGGGGAAAATTGTGATTTGAGCAAAAGACTAATACTAATAGCAATAATAATAGATAATATCATCAAAATGTGTGTATTTCTATTATGCTCTGTGACGTAGGCATATAGTATAGGCACACCTTGGCAAATATCATACGGGGGATCACACATTGTTTTGACTGGAACTTTTTACAAAATTCTGAGTTACATAGTGAAAGCTCATACAATAAAATTGTGGGTATATATAAAATTTATAAACAGGCCAAAATAATGAATTATATATTATTAAATTAATTCTTTGTAAACAATTGCTTTAAAATTAGTAATCGTATGACTATGAAATTCCTGACATTTTCCACTCAGTTCTTGTTCCTTATTAATTGGCAGGAAAGAATGTATCTGTATAGCAGGCCAATTTAGTTGGCCTATCAGCGTGCCTTTGACGTTGTACGCTGTAGGCCTCGCCTATTAGTATGGAATTCCATTTCTGCCATCGTGCGTCGCCCGTTGCACGTCGCCGGGCTACGGGCGACGCACCACGGACGACGCACCATGGACGACGCACGACGGGCAGATATGGAATTCCAATTCCAATTCCATACGTAATATCACCGATAGTATTTCATCACCGTATTGCTTTTCAATTGCGTTAATTGTATTGCCGTTTTCTATTATAGGACTGGAACTCACCTGAGAATAAAAAAGATCATCGACGTGCAAGTTGTCTCTTCGCTGAGCGAAAATCTTAATGTGAACGGCAATATAACGCAATAAAACACGGCGGTATAGCCATTCCCATAGCGCCAATGGCCTTCCTCCATGATTATGCAAAGCCATAACTGGACATCAAGGAGCACATGCCCCGTACTGAGTCCCCTCCCCCCTAGTTTTGCCACTGGCTGCATATAAGTCGTTAATGTTTACGCCAATAATATGTCAAATTTCACGAGTAATGTCTTAATTGTGTCTTATATTTCGTCATTATAAAGACGCCAATATTTACGACTTGTGCATAAGTCATGTGACGCCAATTATTTCTGACAAAATTCACGACTTTGTGTCCCAAGTCGCCAAAATTAATGACTTGTGCCCGTCAGGCCTACTGAGGCTAGTCGCAAATAATTTTTTATAGAGCTACTATGGGGAGTCCTGGGCTCAAAGACGTCGGTTATCATAGTAGAAATAGCACCTCCATGGTGGTGGTTTTTAGTAGTTAAAAAAAAAAAAGTGGCCGCCAAAAAACAAGTCGCCACCTACTACTAGCTACGCTCGTGGGTGATAGCGGGTTCGTGGAATGATAGCGCCCTCTATTGGCGGCAATTTGTAATGGGGCGGATCGTGGAAATACAGAACAGGGACGTCTTGCACCAAAACTAGGCCCAGCACCGAATCAGGCCCAGCACCGAATTTCTCCTCAGCACCGAATTTCAAAATTTCCGCTAAAGACCGTCACTACATGTCAATAACACCACAAAGACGGTGTGTGCTACATGCCTACTTTAACTATGGTTGTGTCACCTTTAATTTATGAAATTGTAATATTTTTCTTCATAGATCTGTTTGTTACATCCCTAGCCATATCTCCTAAGCGGAAAAATATTCTCAAGCCACTAATTAGCTCAGTCCAACTAATTAAAGATTGTCTCAAATTAGCAAGTGTTTACCTTGATAGCCACACAATGTACACAGTACGTGTAACATACCTAACTTTGACGAAAGTTGTGTCACCTTTAATTTATGAAATTTAAATATTTTTCTTCATAGATCTGTTTGGTACATCCCTGTCTATATCTCCTGAACGGAAAAATATTCTCAGCTCACTAATTAGCTCAGCCCAACTAATTAAAGATTGTCTCAAATTAGCGCGTGTATAGCCACACAATGTACAAAGTATGTAAAACATGCCTAACTTTGACGAAATTTGTGTCACCTTTAATTTATGAAATTTTAATATTTGTCTTCATAGATCTCTTTGTTATTATCCCTGGCCATATCTCCAGAGCGGAAAAATATTCTCAGGCCACTAATGAGCTCAGCCCTACTAATTAAACATTGTCTCAAATTAGCAAGTGTATAGCCACACAATGTACAAAGTATGTAAAACATGCCTAACTTTGACGAAATTTGTGTCACCTTTAATTTATGAAATTTTAATTTTTCTTTTCACAGATCTGTTTATTACATCCCTAGCCATGTCTCCTGAGCGGAAAAATATTCTCAGCTCACTAATTAGCTCAGCCCAACTAATTAAACATTGTCTCAAATTAGCAAGTGTATAGCCACACAATGTACAAAGTATGTAAAACATGCCTAACTTTGACGAAATTTGTGTCACCTTTAATTTATGAAATTTTAATATTTTTCTTCATAGATCTCTTTGTTATATCTCTGGCCATATCTCCTGAGCGGAAAAATATTCTCAGGCCACTAATGAGCTCAGCCCTACTAATTAAACATATTCTCAAATTAGCAAGTGTATAGCCACACAATGTACAAAGTATGTAAAACATATCTAACTTTGACGAAATTTGTGTCACCTTTAATTTATGAAATTTTAATTTTTCTTTTCACAGATCTGTTTATTACATCCCTAGCCATGTCTCCTGAGCGGAAAAATATTCTCAGCTCACTAATTAGCTCAGCCCAACTAATTAAAGATTGTCTCAAACTAGCGCGTATAGCAACACAATGTAAAAAGTATGTAAAACATATCTTACTTTGACGAAATTTGTGTCCCCTTTAATTTATGAAATTGTAACATTTTTCTTCATAGATCTGTTTGTTACATCTCTAGCCTTAGCTCCTGAGCGGAAAAATATTATCAAACCACCCTGCACCTCAAAAACCATGAAAACCTCCGTACTTTGCGCTGCACGGCCCTTTGGGTTCTAGCGGCACTCAGGAGGACCCTCCCCCCAGGAAAGGAAGGAGGCCTGGAGGACCGGGACCGGGCGCACCGGCAAGTCGGCCGGAGAGAGACAAACAAACAAAGTCGGGTATGGAGACGAGAGTGACCGAGAAGCCTGACCGCGGCAGGGGAGAGAAATCGCCCGCTCTTCCGGCCAGTTGCAGGGTGGTCGGGGAGGAGGACGAGGACCCACCCCGGGCCGCGGAAACCGGCGTCTCCCCTCGATATCCCCCGCCCGAGCCGAGAGAACGGAGGGGAGTTCGCGCCCACATGCAAGGGATACCCGACTGCAGTCGGACTAACCCCCCCCCCCCCTTGTTGCAGGGCGGTACCACCCCCCCCCCCCCCCAACTCGCGACCGTTAAACAAGCAACCGTCCCATGGCGAACGAGAGCAGGCATCCCCCAGGCAAGGGTCGATGTAGAAGTAGAGGGTTCAGAGAGGACAGGGTGCCTTCATTCCAACAATACATTCTGTTCTCGCGCGTACAGAACGCCTCAAATCCTCAAAAAATACCCAAAATTTTTCCTTAGGTCCTTATGTCTATAGTACGTAGTCTGAGGTGTTCGGAGGAGAAGGCGACCCGCTGGTTTTCCCTTCCTATGAGTGGGACTTCCCGTAGTCGCCAGGAGTCACCGTGGACCGGAGGGCGACAACCGGTGGATGCGGCGCGATCCTCCCGCAGAGCCGGTAACTCGGTCGCAAGGCCGTAGGAAGGTCACCAGAGACCCCCAGGAGGTTCCGCCCGGCCCTCAGAAACCGGGTTGGGAGACGTTTTCCATGGCCAGGGAGGCATCCCAGGCCGCTGACGCCGAGGGGAAGGATTTTTGTATTTTTCTGAACATTAATTTGTACCCTTTCGAGAGGACCCTACCCCCGTATAGTAGCCACAAGGGTTGAGAGCGACCAGTCGCCCATGCACTTTTCCCGGAGTCCAGGCCCAAAACAGGTCGCTGGGTTCGGTCACCAACACCCTCGTGGGTGCCAGCACCCACGAGCCCGCTTGCTCTGAAGAGGACCCTTCCTCGGAACGCAGCGGGCGCCGCCAAAAGCCTACCGTACTTTGAGGACTTTTTGCCTCTGAACTCGAGCCGATTACCCGAACCTCGGAGAATCTGCTTTTCTGTCCGTTTATTGGGCCCCTTTTTGGCAAAAGTCCGAGGAGTTTCATGTTTTTACTCCAAGAGCGTGTGCAGCCAATTTTTGGCCGTCTCACACGGGGAATTTTTTTCTCGGCCCGCTAACAATTTTTTTTTTTCAAATTTGGTATTTGTTCCCAATTTTTCCCCCTCGAATTTCTGGGGTCTAGGTAGTGTGGCCATGACGCACCGCCGGTTGGCGGGGGCCGCAGCTCGTCCTTTCCCCGCAGAACTCTCCACCCCTTCTCGGTGCTTGTAACTCTGCTCTTTGGGCCCTAGCGGCACCCAGGGGAGGCTACCCCCGGGGCCCGCGACCAAAGCAGACCCTCTCCCGGTATTCCAGCTACCTCTAAATTGTGTCCCGGGGCCAACCTGACTGGCCAGGGGGTGCTGGCAGGAGCTCCGCCCTGACCCATCACCTTGCGCCTCCAAACGAATAAAACTCCGTACTTTGCTGTCTTTGCACCCAGACAAGGGGTAGCCGAGCGGCTCTGGACCCGGGCAGACCCTCGCCGCCCTGGCACGCTCGGTCTTTGGTTTACCGGGGACATGTCTTCAGAGCCGCCTCGTGGGTGTCGCAGCGCCTCTAGCCCCCATGAGCCTTCTCCTCCGATTGCCTCCGAGTCCGTACTTTGCGTACTTCCAGGAGGGTCCTCTAGTGGACCCAGGCAAGGGGTAGCCCAGCGCTCTGGACCCAGGCAGACCCTCGCCGCTCTTGCACGCTCGCTTTGCTTTACCGGGGCCTTGTCCTCAGAGCCGCTTCGTGGGTGTCTGAGCGCCTCCAGCCCCCATCAGCCGTCTCCTCCGAATGCCTCCGTCTTCGTACTTTGCCGTCTTCTCGGAGGGTCCTCACCTCGACTAGACAACGGGTTGCCCAGCGGCTCGGGAAAGTGGCTGACCCTCGCAGCCCATGCACGCTCGGTCCTTTATTTACCGTTGCCTTGCCTCGTGGGTGTCGCAGCATCTCCGGTCCCCATCAGCCTGCGCCTCCAAACGCCTCCGACTCCGTACTTTGCGGCCTTCTCTGCATACAGGCAGGGGTAGCCCAGAGGACCTGGTCTCCCGGTCGCCTTCTCCTCCGAACACCTCAGACTACGTACTTTAGACATAAGGACCTAAGGAAAAATTTAGGGTATTTTTTGAGGATTTGAGGCGTTCTGTACGCGCGAGAACAGAATGTATTGTGGGAATGAAGGCACCCTGTCCTCTCTCAACTCTCTACTTCTACATCGACCCTTGCCTGGGGGATGCCTGCTCTCGTTCGCCATGGGACGGTTGCTTGTTTACCGGTCGCGAGTTGGGGGGGGGGGGGGGGGGTACCGCCCTGCAACAAGGGGGGGGGGTTAGTCCGACTGCAGTCGGGTATCCCTTGCATGTGGGCGCGAACTCCCCTCCGTTCTCTCGGCTCGGACGGGGGATATCGAGGGGAGACGCCGGTTTCCGCGGCCCGGGGTGGGTCCTCGTCCTCCTCCCCGACCACCCTGCAGACTGGCCGGAAGGGCGGGCGATTTCTCTCCCCTGCCGCGGTCAGGCTTCTCGGTCACTCTCGTCTCCATACCCGACTTTGTTTGTTTGTGTCTCTCCGGCCGACTTGCCGGTGCGCCCGGTCCCGGTCCTCCAGGCCTCCTTCCTTTCCCGGGGGGAGGGTCCTCCGTTGTCGCGGGACCCGGGGGTTGCCCGGCCTGAGTGCCGCTAGAACCTAAAGGGCCGTGGAGCGCAAAGTACGGAGGTTTTAATGGTTTTTTAGGTGCAGGGTGGTTTGATAATATTTTTCCGTTCAGGAGATATGGCCAGGGATATAACAAAGAGATCTATGAAGAAAAATATTAAAATTTCTTAAATTAAAGGTGACACAAATTTCGTCAAAGTTAGGCATGTTTTACATACTTTGTACATTGTGTGGCTATACACTTGCTAATTTGAGACAATGTTTAATTAGTTGGGCTGAGCTCATTAGTGGCCTGAGAATATTTTTCCGCTCAGGAGATATGGCTAGGGATGTAGCAAACAGATCTATGAAAAAAATAATTAAAATTTCATAAATTAAAGGTTACACAACTTTCGTCAAAGTTAGGCATGTTTTACATACTTTGTACATTGTGTGGCTATACACTTGCTAATTTGAGACAATGTTTAATTAGTTGGGCTGAGCTAATTAGTGAGTTGAGAATATTGTTTCCGCTCAGGAGACATGGCTAGGGATGTAATAAACAGATCTGTGAAAAGAAAAATTAAAATTTCATAAATTAAAGGTGACACAAATTTCGTCAAAGTTAGATATGTTTTACATACTTTGTACATTGTGTGGCTATACACTTGCTAATTTGAGACAATGTTTAATTAGTTGGGCTGAGCTCATTAGTGGCCTGAGAATATTTTTCCGCTCAGGAGATATGGCCAGGGATATAACAAAGAGATCTATGAAGAAAAATATTAAAATTTCATAAATTAAAGGTGACACAAATTTCGTCAAATTTAGGCATGTTTTACATACTTTGTACATTGTGTGGCTATACACTTGCTAATTTGAGACAATCTTTAATTAGTTGGGCTGAGCTAATTAGTGAGCTGAGAATATTTTTCCGCTCAGGAGACATGGCTAGGGATGTAACAAACAGATCTGTGAAAAGAAAAATTAAAATTTCATAAATTAAAGGTGACACAACTTTCGTCAAAGTTAAGTATGTTTTACATACTTTGAACATTGTGTGGCTAGCAATGTAAGCACGTACTAATTTGAGAAAAACTTTAATTAGTTGGGCTGAGCTAATTAGTGGCATGAGAATATTTTTCCGCTTAGGAGATATGGCTAGGGATGTAACAAACAGATCTATGAAAACAAATATTAAAATTTCATAAATTAAAGGTGACACAAATTTCGTCAAAGTAAGATATGTTTTACATACTTTTTACATTGTGTTGCTATACGCGCTAGTTTGAGACAATCTTTAATTAGTTGGGCTGAGCTAATTAGTGGCCTGAGAATACTTTCCCGCTTAGGAGATATGGCTAGGGATGTAACAAACAGATCTATGAAAAAAATATATTAAAATTTCATAAATTAAAGGTGACACAAATTTCGTCAAAGTTAGGTATGTTTTACATACTTTGTACATTGTGTGGCTAGCAATGTAAGCACGTACTAATTTGAGACAATGTTTAATTAGTTGGGCTGAGCTCATTAGTGGCCTGAGAATATTTTTCCGCTCAGGAGATATGGCTAGGGATGTAGCAAACAGATCTATGAAAAAAAATATTAAAATTTCATAAATTAAAGGTGACACAAATTTCGTCAAAGTTAGATATGTTTTACATACTTTGTACATTGTATGGCTATACACGCGCTAATTTGAGACAATGTTTAATTAGTTGGGCTGAGCTCATTAGTGGCCTGAGAATATTTTTCCGCTCAGGAGATATGGCCAGGGATATAACAAACAGATCTATGAAGAAAAATATTTAAATTTCATAAATTAAAGGTGACACAACTTTCGTCAAAGTTAGGTATGTTACACGTACTGTGTACATTGTGTGGCTATCAAGGTAAACACTTGCTAATTTGAGACAATCTTTAATTAGTTGGGCTGAGCTAATTAGTGGCTTGAGAATATTTTTCCGCTTAGGAGATATGGCTAGGGATGTAACAAACAGATCTATGAAGAAAAATATTACAATTTCATAAATTAAAGGTGACACAACCTTAGTTAAAGTAGGCATGTAGCACACACCGTCTTTGTGTTGTTATTAACATGTAGTGACGGTCTTTAGCGGAAATTTTGAAATTCGGTGCTGAGGAGAAATTCGGTGCTGGGCCTGATTTGGTGCTGGGCCTGATTTGGTGCTGGGCCCAATTCGGTGCTCACTTCAGCCTGGTGAAAAAAACATCACCGTGCACACGGACGTCCACACACACACGTACACCACACACACTATACTCCATTCACGATCATCGTACATAATTTCAAGATGGCGTTCCTCTGCTCTGAGGCAGTTCATAATGTTTGGCTCGTAAGCAGTTAGTTGAAAAGGTGCTGTTGTGTTAGGGTTAGTGTAACTATAATTTACACGATGAATCGTAACTAGTGTTAATTATCTGATCGTTTAATACTAGCTAAAACTAGCGGGCTTTATCAATAAGATTTATTAAAACTGTTTGCAAATTTTCTTTTTAAGTTTTTGCTTTAGGCCTAATATTTAATAAGTTTAATTTAAAATTAATAAATAACACTTGACAGAACAGTCACACCATTTGGCATTTTGAGGAAGAAACAATCGATAAAACTATAGTAAAAAGGTATTCTTTATTCATTACAAAATAATGTAAATACAATACAACACAACAGTTGAGAATGTGAACTTTTTCGTACAGTCGTTTGACCAGTTCTGGATCACTTTTTGAATACACATTAATATTTTGGGTAGGCCTATTTTTAGTAACTTGTTGTTGCAATCTCTTTGACATCTTATTCTAAAACAAAACAGTTGATAAGTTTAACTAAACATGTCATAAAACTCACCAAGTATCCATTGAAAAAAAGAAAGATTAATACTTTTGAAGAGTTCGATAAAAAAGTATCGTCACCAGTTTGACCAGTTCAAGATTGGTTGATTTCTATTCGGTATCGATGAAAACCCAAACTCCAATTCATATAAAACTGTCTCTGAAGGACAGAAAAGTGTTTTGGCATGGACATAGACTTCCTTTCTCCAGTGTCGTGTAAGTGTCTTCAACAGCAGCGCAGAAAACCCAGCAACAAAAACACAAAACAACAGCGCAGAGAAATGAAAAAGTAAAGCGCACCTCACCATTAAAAACAACTCTCTCCTCCAATTTTCATAAAAATAAAAAAAAAATCAATATTTTACTACAACAGTTTGTTGAAGTACTAATATATCTTTTAAAAAAAGCAATAATTAAACTTTCTACAGCAGCTGTATGATTTACCAAACTGAGTGCGCCACCAATCCATTTGAAGTAGCAAGATGTTGAGTGATCCCGAACTGGTCAAGGGTACGATGCTCCCCCAGTAAATTTGTCTCCTCAAAAAACAAGAACGACTACTCAGTAATAACATGAAATATTTCTTGCACATTCTTAGCATTTTACATAATTTTTAATTTATTCGCCCAAGGTTGCATTCAAATTTGAAAGGTGAGAAGTTCTAACAGGAGTTTTTCAACCATTAAACAAATTATCATTATTGCAAGGGCCTAAACTCCAGAAAAATTTCCATAATTTATTTGTTGATGATGTTTAGCACTTTATTTTTGATTTGTTGGTTTATTGGATGTTATTCTTCACATTGGTATCTACAAAAATCGGTAATGTGAGAAGTACTTTTATTTATGTGGTAATTGCAAAGTTGAAGTGATCCGGAACTGGTCCATGATCCCGAACTGGTCAAACGACTGTACTGTAAGAGTTTACTTTTCTATTACTAGTACTTAGTAGTGTACTGTCACTAGTTCAGATAACTGACCAAAATTACGAGTTTTTCTACTTAACACATGTACAGTGGCTTAAGTGTAGCCCCATAATAGTGGCAATATTAAAGTTGGACTCCCACCGCTTCTTGGCCCTACGCCCACATAGCATTAGGAGCTGATATGATTTTTCTAATAGAAACCAGCATTTTTTCCCTAGATCCCCCCCCCCCCCAAGTTGTGACCCACCATTGCACAGTTGTAGAGAGCACATTGAAATGATTTCGTGCAAAATTTTGTTGGTTAAATTTTATGAATATATCCGAGTTGACAATCACTCGTTTAAATATCATTGGCGCTATGATGTTTACTGATGCGCATGTGCAAATGAGCGGTGATTCGAATCGCTAAAACAGCGACATTACCAAAACTGCTACTTCATAATACCTTGCCCACGTGTAGTTCATATTTCAGTAATCATTATTATCAGGGACTTTGATGACTTTTTGAATGAGAGCTGGCGTCGTTTTGCCCCCAAAATATATCAAATGTTCACTTACCTGTTGAACAGTTGCGGCAAGAAATTTGGGTCATCTCTCAACTGAGTCGACTCGTATCCAAGTCAACTGGTACCAAGTCATCTCGTACCCAAGTCTACTCAGACGGACAGTTGATTTAGTTTTGTCTACATGTATATAATTTAAACATGATGAACTTGTTCATCTTTTATGTATACAATTAATGTTAATGTCTCAAATTTGTTCACATTTTTCTTGAATTAAAACGGTGTATTAATAAACGCGTCATTGCAGCCAGAAGCTGAATTAAGACAATTTTTAAGATACAGATATGTACCAAAAAGTATACTGAATTTGTTTTCTTCAAAATTGCTACAAATAGAAAGGAAAACAAAATATATCAAAAATTGTTGCATATGTGAGTATTAACTCTTTTTCCCCTTTTTTAAATATACTGCAGGTTTGAACCTTGCTTGGAATGTCAACAAGGCTTAACATTGCAAATTGAATGAAAATGCCATAATGTCGTCCTCAAAACAAAAAAGTACTCGACCAAGGTTGACGAACCAGCAAACTCAGGAAAAAGGTGCAGTGTGAACTAGTGCTTCAAGTTGTGGATTCTGAGTGATTGAGTTACTTTACTTAACCAAATATCAGGAAGATTGTCATTAAAAAAATAGATTGTTTGAGAAATATTTAAATTTGGTTTTAAAACACTATTACTTGACTGGCTACATGGTGTCTTTCATTCATGAGTATGCTTTCATGTTTTCTGAGGGTCCATCATGCTAGTGACTCTGGATAAGTCCAAATGCCATTGCTATGTATTGCTTTATGTAGCTGTTGTTATGTTTAGACATGGCTTTGACTGCCAGTTACCGCACTACATTGACGGTGGAACGTGATTACCTTGGTCTGCATTTAAAGAGTAGTTTTTTTGTGGAAATGCTTTCCATGTTGAAGATCATGGTCAAATAGTTCAAAGAACACACTCGGAGAAAAAAAAGAAGATAATATAAAGTCACAATTTATTATCTTAAAATGATTGAGATATGTCGGTATTTTAAAACTGCTTTTCATGCTTTTATACAGATCAGAGTCTACGGGGTTGCAGAAAGCTGCACTTTGAGGCTCACAAGCCCCTCAAGGGTAAATCTTTCTACCTTGATGTAAGGAAACAAGTCGCTAAACTAAAGAAGGATCTTGAAGACCTCGGAGGAGTAAGTTGAATAAGTACAACTAGTTATTTTACGCAGTAGGCCTTCCTTTTATTTTCCTGGAACATTACAGGTTTGAAAGTTGCCTCTAAATCACTCTGCTTATGCTAATTGAGTAGGTATTGTTATTTTGTATTTGAAAATTGTAATACATGTACAATATGTGCTATTTCCAGGTGGTTGAAACATTTCTGAGTAAGGATGTGAGTTACGTAGTATCAGATCGACCTGAAGTCAAGCTAGAGTACAGTAAGAATGCAGGTTTGGTCATACCCTCTGGAGCTAGCCCTGCAGTCTCCACACCAAGTCCTTTCCAACAAAGCAAAGAGTAGGTCTTATTGCTGTCTTAAACCATGGGCTCTGTAATCTACAATAAGCAACAGTTAAAGCACATAAAAATGTGTGCAATTTGTGCAGCAATTCTATTATTAATGCCACCAATGGATGCTGTTGACAGATCTCAGCTGGCCATGATCACAAAATTATTCTCACTAAGATGTAAATTGTTCAAAAAACAAAGGAATGGATAAAATGGTCAAAATTTATAATATTTTTAATCGGCGTGTTTAAAACAATTTTTTTTTCATATACCTGTATATAGTCAGCGACTATAGTCGGCGACTGTACAGTTGCCGACTATATAGTTAGCTAAATAACTCTAGAAAAATAACTCTTATTTGCAATATTGGATGCAACATTTGATTGTAAAGAAGATTGAAGAAACAAAATACACTTGATACCCTTTTTCCACCTTTTGAGAGGGGGGGGGGGGTGGGAGGGAGGGGGGGCATTGTACCAATCTAGAAAGCAGCTGAGTCTGACAAGATCTCTTACATATGTCAAGTATATTCAGTTATTGAACACATAAAACCCTAATTGTATACATGCCAGCCTTAGGCTGTGTCTGAATTACCGGCTACAGCTACATCTACAGCTAGATTTCCGCATCATTGTGTGCTAAAGTATAGGACATCCTTAGCAACACCCTTAGAAATTCGTATATGGCCTTAGCTTTTTCTTGTTATTGTTGGCATACATGTAGCTGTCAAAAAATACACCAGTAATGAGAAGAAAATACACCAGTAATGAGAAGAAAATACACCAGTAATGAGAAGAAAATACACCAGTAATGAGAAGAAAATGATGATGAATTGTATCTTGCTTGTATTTTAGTTCCACACATGGAGCAACAGACTCGCCAAGTGTATCTGGGGCAAGAGAAGGCATGGTATGCAGATGTTCACTATTTCTAGTTCCAATCACTATTGTTTTATTTATTTGTAGCAATATTTTTTTTTTAACTATCGCTAGCATTTAGTAAAAATACAAGGAATAGGAATGAAAAGATCAAACTTGGTGGAAAAAAATATAATTATTTATGATTTTTAGGTGTTCGGGCCTTACGCCCGAACAACTTTGTTTTTTTTGTTTTTTTCTGCTTCTTTATCTTTATTCTTCTCCCCGAGCTTTGTCCGCGAGCAAACGCATACTTGCGAACCTTTGATCAACTTGAAACTTCATGTGAAGTTAGAACATAACTAGCAGAAGCCGAGAAAGTTGTGACGTCACTATTACGTCATCGGGTGTCAAGTTATAAGCCATTTAAGTTCAAAAAGTGACCATATGCCAATGCCTGTATGTCTCTGAATATTTAAGCTACAGTATTCATATTTAGGCATATGATAGATCAAGACACGGGCAACATTTAAAAAGTTAACGCCAAATTCACATGACCTTTACTTCCGGTCGTACCGGAAGGTCATAGTTTGCCTTTGTGATTTTCTTTAAAAAAACATTTCCCGGCAAAAAACTAAACTTCTGAATATCAGATCAACTTCAAATTTACACCATGTTAGGACCTTGATAAAACCTCAATCGAGTGGTTGTGACGTCATGATGACATCATCAGGTCTTGAAATACAGTAATTAAAAGTTTAATCATTCAAAAAATCATAACTCAAGTACATGAGCTATTATAACAATCTATACATCATCGGAGAGGTCTTGAAAATTGTAGCAAATACTGCACAAAGTCTTATGCCGATTGTCCTTGATTTCCTATTCAAACTGGAAGTTGAAAATTTCAAAATTCATACTTTAAGAAATATTCATAAGGGGGCCTACTTTTTACACACACACTACGGACAATTTTTATATCAGATTGTAGGTCCTTAAGCCTTCTCGAACTTTTCCACAGATATGTTACCTTTTTGAACTTCACGTATGGTTGAAATTGGGTTTACATTGACCCACTGTCAAACCGCGGGAAAGTAAACTGCACTGAGAACACACACAATACACGATCTAAACCAGTTAAGCTGCTCGCTCCATAGAATCAACCGCAAGGTTCAAAGTCCATCAAACACGCTTGTAGTCTAGTCTCTGTTCAAGGTTCGCGCAACCTGATTTTGGCGTTGATTGTATGACTTTTGATAATTGAGAAAATGCAATCGGCAAGAGATCAACAATAGTTTGACTCTTATTTATTTATTTTTCATTTATTTTTCATAAATTTTTGTAGCTTTGTCGTTTATGTTTTTGGGTTTTTTCCCCCTCCATTATTGCCTTGTATTGTATTTTCTGTTTTTGTACTGTTGAGGTCGAATAAATAATAATAATTATCAATAGCAGTTTTTACGAGAATCCAACTTTTAGATCCTTTTGAATACTTCAATAAAGTTCTGTGTGAACAACAAAATAAAGTCAAACTAAATTGCACACCTTGTTTAACTAAACAATGGGTTCCTAAGCCCTGAAAAACGTGACAGATGTTTAATTAATACACGTTCTATGTAGAGCTCAATGCAGTAGTAACGTAAGCACTTGTTTCCTGTGTATACTAGGGTATAAACGTAAAAAACTTACATTTTACTTTCTTTGACATTTCAAAAGCTATCATCAATCTTTTCATTGATTCAAAGGAATAGTTCACCAATTAACACAACACTTGACCCCAACGATACCCGAACACCTTGAGTTTGTTTTACAAACTCTATAAGTCTAGTTATTTTTTGATTTTTTTTTCAGGTTACTCGAGGAAAAGCTATTGTCAAGAAAGCAACTATATCTCAGGTAGGTCTCTTGTACTATTTTAATAACAAATGGGTTAAAGCAAGTATCCAATAGGCTTGGGGGTTCTAGCTTGTTACTTGATTCTATCCGGTTCCAAAATTGGAACCAGCGCTGTGGTTCCACTTTTCTTCTGTACTGGTTACCTAAGATTGTCGGTTCTGGTTTTCTGGTACTGGTTCCAAAATGTAACGAATCTGTATGCAGAATGTTCAGAGCCAAGATTATCAGCTCTGACAATGCATCCTTAGGAAAGGTGGACTGCATTGAGCAACGTTAAATGAATCTGGCATTTTGGCCCTTGTGTTGGATAGTGGGTGATCATCAGTTTCTAGTGAATGCAGCAATATGGCCCAAGAACATGGATAAGCTTGGTCATACGGTAGAGTTGTGCACTGAAAAAGACAAAAATAATATTTGTCATGGTTTTGTTTTAAAAAAATCTAATTTGAGTACATTTAATTGATGTGTAAACTTTTTAAGGTACTTGTGGTTTATTACTTTTAGGAACTTCCTAAAAAATGAGGTTCAACATCAACTTCGACCCTGCCTGGTTATTAATTGGACAAACGCCTCATTTTATTTCAAAAGACACATGCACCTCCCCAAATTATGTTTAAAACATATTCTCAGTTCATGCTGAGATAAACACATGCCAATAGATAATAAATCACACAGCTTCAGCTTGAGAAAAAAAAACACTTAAAAACAACAAACACACAGAAAGTAAAAGACAAACCAACATTATGCTTAAAACATTGTGTGACGGTGTAAAATATGGCTGCCTAGTCTTGGCTAGATTGACCATGCCGATGACGCAGACCATTTTCTCCACATGCATGTATGCTGTAGTTTTTGCCTCCCGGCTGTTTCTAAAACATTTTACTACATGTGCTTCGAGTACCAGCGAAGAAGACACACTGTAGTATTGCTCAATGCTCATCACTGACTGTTACAAATGGAACTTGTGCAGAAAAGTCTAAGCACTGTACAGTACTTTTGGTATTAGTTCAAGTCAGTTCAAAGAATCATTTGTTTTTTTTAAACCAGAACGGGTTTCAAAATTCATGGAACTGCCCAAGCCGAATGTCCAAGAGCCAGTGATAATATAATGACCATGTACATTATTTGATTTTCATATAATTTATTGTTAAGTAGAGTGTATGCTAAATGTTTTTTTCTTCACATTATGGTATTTCAATTAACCTGTTTGTGAACAGAACAGTTGTTCAGTGTAATTCACAAGCTGAATTAAAGTTAACATGGTATTTTTTCTTTCAGACATATGGAACAAGCAATGTGTTGGCCAATGCACACAACTGGAATGTCAATATCCGTTATATTGACTGTATCCTTGAGGTTGCACTTTACTGCAAGATCATAGAACATACCTTTGTGACCATATAAATTTGTTCAAATAATCAACTTGTAGACTTTAACGATTCCAAATGCTCCTTTTTTAGGTTGTACAAATTATTTGATCCAAGTTAGGTCAGATGTTTAAAGCACAAATCTAAGATAACTTAGTTGAATGATATATGTTAATGATGTTTCATTTTACAATTCATCGATTGACTGAGCAGTTGTTGAAATGGTATCCTGCTATATAGGAAAGTACAGTAGAAGAATCCTTATCATTGTTGATATAGCTGTCATTAAGTACATCAATAAGGAGAAGAAAAAGATCAAAGAGGCTGGAGTTCAGTTACCAAAGGTAAGGTTAATTCAAGCATAGAGCAAGGACAGAAGGGCTTAGCAGGTTAAATCAAGTGACACGTGTGTGTGTGTGTGTGAGCGTGTCTATCCATTCAAACCGAGGACTTTAACAAAAGGGATCAGGGTGTTTGACAGAGCGAGGACGTCCGCGCTTCGTTTTCGTGTACAAACCCAATGGGGACGTTGCTAAAAAAAACTATGTCCAAACAATGGGAGAACAAAGAGAAGTCTTTGGTAAGCGGGATTCACAAATGTGGGTGTGTGTGCGTGTGTAGGCCTGAGGAAATATGGTTCTGTAGAAGTAAAATCCAGGCCACTGAGTTGAGCATGCAATATTTGTCAAACGTTGTTGCAGAGAAGCATTGTACAAAATGACATAATGCACAGGCAAGTGAAAAACTGAATTGAGAATTTTGTTTTTTTCCTGGTTATTTTTAAATGTTTGTAAATTTATTGAAGTTGGAGAAATTTGCTGTTTTATTTTGAGTCAAAATTGCAAAAGCTTACTTTGCAAGTCTGTGTTTAAGCCGCTGGAAAATAAGCAGCACAACATGTTGAAGGCCTGATAATAAATTTATAAGTTGCGGCTTATGGTCAGAAAATTACAGTATATTCTGTACATTTTTGAACAGAGAATTTGTAGTTCAATCCTGAATTTGTTGATATTCAATCAAAACAGCGTTGAATTTGACCTTTTGACGGTCTGATTGGGTCATGTTTAACATTTGCAAGGAGACTTGTCCCCCACTTTAGGCCGTTCCAATTTTATTAGTTGGTTTACGGATTGCGGCGATGCGTTTTGTTGAAAAATCGAATATTCAAACTTTGGTAAGATTATTTAAAATAATTAGTCGACATTTTATTGAGAAAAAGCTCGCAAAAAACCCCCAAAACATTGTTACGTTTCGATCACGCATTTGCGCGGTCCGATCCGATGTCTGATCATACAGCGCTTCGCGGCCCGGCAGCGCACGGCACACAGTTTGTGTGGACAGTACGTAAGAGCGTGGAGTAACAGTGTTACATGTAGTTATAGCTTACCATGGAGTTCCATGGTAAGCTATAACTACATGTAACACTGTGCCTCCCTCATGTTTCGATATCAAATACACACAGCGCATGGGGCTGTGCTTAATAGAGAGAACAGCCCATGTGGACTGTTCGGTAGATCAGTGTATGCAATACCAGCGGCTCTGGGGTTGTGTGCTAGACGGGAAGTGTAATACGCGATGTAAACGAAATAGTCTGATACTTGATGATGTAAACAAAATGCTATGTCGCACGTGATCAAGTGCACGATTCAGCGTTCTGTCAAAGTTTGGTGGATCCAAATCACGATGGCAAGCGCGAGCAAAAAATACTTGTTCAGTGACTGTAAAAGAGGGAGGAAAGCTGGATAAACACCCTGTTGATTGCTGTCTCACTGGATTAAATTATTGGTTCTTTGTCCAATGCAATGGGTATCAGTGAAAAGTCTCTTCAGAAGTTCAGGTACAATTTACTGCATGCAACAAGTGTCGTCGTCGACTGACTACCTCCGGAACGACTATTTCTGGTGGAAAATAATCCAGTTGAGTCACAATTAGAACTTCTCCAAAATCCATCAAAGAACTCTATAAAATACTTTAAACTCACCTGAGGAACACAGGAGATGTTGCTGCTTAACATGGTGGTACGATTTTGTCAAGTACATTTCGCGAAAAGAGAAAAGAATTCGGCTAAAAATGTGAACCGATCTCCGAAGTGGATCGTGAAAATTTCTCTTACGACATACGAGTCTTAACTTGTTTAGCACATTCTTGGGATTTGCACAATCTTGAGATAGCGCACAATATGAGATTGAACTGCTTAACCTTCACAGGGCAATCTTCAGATTGTGCAAATCCCAAGAATGTGCTCGAGGATGGGGGATAGACGCACAAAAAAAATGTTCATAAAAATTTCTTTTTTGGGGATAAATGTATCTTACACAACGTACCACCATATTAAAGTATTTTATACAGGTCTTTCATGGATTTTGAAGCAGTTCTTTGCCACTCCCTGTTTGGGGGGTTGTGAATCTTGTGCGTAGCTAGGATAGGGCATCTGAGTGACAGTGACACTGACAGTCAGTGACAGTACAACAAACACCCCTACATTACACATACGCCAAATTTAAAATGTCCAAAATGTTATTGTTACTGTTAGGAAGCAATTTAAAATTAAGCAGCAGTTAAATCCTTTTCGTTCATAATATACAGTCCAGAACCATTTATCTTCATTTTATAAGTTTGGGTGGGTAGTCCATCCAGAGTTTTTAAGTGTTCCAAATAAAATTTTCTCACAACACAAAACTTAAAAGCACCTTTTATCCATTCATGTGTTCGGTGGCAGATTATTAAATAAATCTCACAAAGAGATAAAAAAAGACTAATTACTTACGTTATTAAACAGAAATTTAAAAGACGAAAATACTTTTAATAGGCTTATTGGAAATGACATGGAATAGTGAGATGGAGATGGAGGCACATCCCAGTATTAAGTAGATCTTTGCTTGTCGGCCAATGGATTTCGACACTTATCATCTTTTTTTTTTTTTTTTTTTCCTGTCTGACACTTTTTTTCAACACGTAAAAAATCCGTAAACCAACTAATAAAATTGGAATGGCCTTAACAAGGACTCTATCTTTTAGAAAATGAGTGCATAAAAAAAATGAATTTGACCTTCGAGCCCCTCTATAATATCGAAATTGTGTAATTGTGAATTTCTTTTGTTCTCTTAAAGGCAAAGAATACCTTTGGTTTTTAAAACCGTTCAATTGTTTTCATCCTAAATAAATGTAGATATATACAATGCTACTATACTAACCTGTGAAAATTTCAGTTCAATCTGAATGTCCTTGGAGGAAGAATAATCCGTAATTGGAATACCCAATCTGAGAAGCGTTTCATGCAGAAACGTTTCTCTGATTGATAATCTTTTGTATCCTTTCTCTTAAACCACATTGCTTTGGAAGGAGTTGTTTCTCAAAATGTTAAACATTATCAATTCTCAAAATGTTAAACATTATCAATTCTCAAAATGTTAAACATTATCAATTCTCAAAATGTTTTGCAGTGCTTGGTGAAGTTTTTATGGTCTTTAAATCTGGACTAAATACCAAAGGTATACCCTCCCTTAAGTTCTTGAAGAAAGAACAACCCTCCAATAAAATTGTGATTCCAACATCCACAGCCGTCAAGATTGTGCAATACAGTATCCCCCCCCCCCCCCCCTTGATTAAATCAGTTGAATCATAAGAGATGGTTAATTCACTTATTGATTTATGCTATGAATATATCTCAATTTGATTTGTACCTATCCACAGACTGGATCCCAACACCATCTGGTTAAGCCTGGTACTACAAAAGGTATGTTGGCATCTGTATTACATTACAACAATGACAATGCGGTAATTACTTCAAATACAATTTGTGCCAAAAATTGACCCCTAAGAAGAGGGGAAGTATAATTACTGACTGTCTGAATTGATGGAAGTGTGTAATAAAGTTAACACCTTGTGACTATTATTACGAAGAAAATTTACCTGAACACCTCATTGAGGAATCAACACACCCAGGAAAACCACAGAATTCACTCTAAAAACCTTTGTCCAGTAGCAGTCATTGCTGCTCCCAGCGTAGGTGTTGGACTTCATCATGAGGTTTGAACTGGTAGATTTTGGATGGTTTGTCTCACTTATTTATTAATTTAAGAAAATGTACTTACTTGCCAATGTGGTGCTCGTACTAAAACTGACCTTACTAACAAGAAAACTAGCTATTTAAACCTGCTATTCACTAATTCAATTTATTCAAATTTAACTTGCTAATTTCTTCCTCACCACACCATGTTTTACATTGCGACACTTGTAAAGTCAAAACAATTGTTCCCGAGTTTAACTATGACCTGAGGGAAATACTTAGTCTTCTCTTTACTAACTTGGAAGACACAAGGCCCAAACTACCATCTTACCTTTGGCAATGTCAAAAGTGGCACCCAGTCCCACTTTAGAATACTTGTGAAGCAAGGAAAATGAATCAAATTAAATTTTTCAGAACTTTCTGACTGAATTGATAATGCTAAATGTGCTATTGTACACTGATTGCTAATTTTACTGCCTTTGTACCAAGTGTTGTAGTCCGTGGGCTAGAATACCCCCCATGCATCCCCCCCAGATCCTCCGCGAGTGGTATCATTTTGTTTGGGAGACCCATCTGAGTGATTATTTTGATGTTACCAGTAAAAAAGTTGGGATGCATAAAGATGGCGGCCATTTTTCAAAATGGCCGCTTTCTGAAATTGGTTGTGCCTATATCTCGGTCTGTGAGACTCATAGAGACTTGGTTTTGGTGTCTATACTAATGTTTTCAGGGTCAAGGAACCCAATAAGACCAAATTAAAAAATATTGGATCAGTTGGTTAAGGCGGCCATTTTGAATTTCAAAATGGCCGCCAATCAATTGGGTTTTTGCCCGTATCGCGGTCTATGAACCTCACAGAAACTAGGGGTTGGTGTCTATACCCATGTTTTCAGGATCAAGGAACCCAATAAGAACATTAATAAAAACATTGGATCATTTGGCCGAGGCAGCCATCTTGAATTTCAACATGTGACGGTATACAGCCTGTATTGGGCCAGTGCCGGCTTGGTAGGGGCAAACCATATTGATGTGACAGTACACAGCCTATAGTTGCCCAGTGCCGGCTTGGTACATGTATGATCCAGCCCCATTCAACGTGCAGCCACTTTGTTTCCAATTGTGCGCATGCGCGAGTTTGTTACTGCTGCGATTGACGACTGTTTGATCTTGACAACGCAAGCCACGCCCATGTAAATAATGGACTTTCAGTCCATTTTTAGTGGTCTTTTTCAAAAGTTTTACGCATTTTGGTAAATTTATTGTGTTTAAGAAGATATTGAAATACTGTTAAAAAATTTTTTTTTTGATCAATCTGTCGTGCTAGACAAAATCTTACGACAATCCGGTTGCCATGGTATGCTAAATCATACGTGATTTAGCGTGACAAAAGCTCAATATTTGCAGACGTATAACTTTATTCCTGGAGGTTTCATGTAGAAGCTTTATAGCACAATACAAAAACCAACAGTTTAACTGTATTTTATTAGTTAGTTCCTTTCACTCGAAATATTTTTTACAATTTTATGATGATTTCAGGAGCAGACAATTATTAGCACGTGAAACTGATTGGGAAATAACGTCAAACTTTGAGGGCATGCAACTCAAAAAAATATATTTCGAGCATTAATTGTTGTACATGAAATAGTCGTTGGACAGCCTCTGCAACACAATAGAAATACATTTTTGGCCGAGAAAACTTCCAATTTGTAAATATATCTCAAAACTAATCTACGTTTAGGGTTTTCGTGTTTTGGGGTGTACCGTAAGGGTTTTTTGTAATTATGAAATTACCACTAAAACATTATTCAATTTAAGTTTAAATGTGATTTACAACAAGTGAAAGAGGCCAAAAGTATGTGTAATTCACCAAAACTGATGTGCATACATGTAGGTCACAACACTGGTACTTGATTGGCTTTTGAACAGCATCGTTCATGCATAATCATGAACGGTTTGTTGACCTTTTTCAATGCCATAAATTTGGCGCATGCGCAGAACTAAATGGACTCGTGAAACGTACGTGGGTAGGGGCAGACCATAATGATGTGTCAGACACAGCCTGTACTGGGCCAGTGCTGGCTTGGTAGGGGCAAACCATATTGATGTGACAGTACACAGCCTGTACAGGGCCAGTGCCAGTTTGGTAGGGGCAAACCATAATGATGTGACAGTATACAGCCTGTACAGGGCCAGTGCCAGTGCTGGCTTGGTAGGGGCAAACCATAATGATGTGACGGTATACCGCCTGTAGTGTGCCAGTGCCGGCTTGGTAGGGGCAAACCATAATGATGAGACGGTACCACAGCCTGTGCAGGGCCAGTGCCGGCTTGGTAAGGGCAAACCATAATGATGTGACAGACACAGCCTGTAGTTGGCCAGTGCCGGCTTGGTAAGGGCAGACCATAATGATGTGTCAGACATAGCCTGAACTGGGCCAGTGCCGGCTTGGTAGGGGCAAACCATAATGATGTGACGGTACACAGCCTGTGCAGGGCCAGTGCCGGCTTGGTAAGGGCAAACCATAATGATGTGACAGACACAGCCTGTACAGGGCCAGTGCTGGCTTGGTAGGGGCAAACCATAATGGTGTGACGGTATACAGCCAGTGCCGGCATTGGCCCTGTACAGGCTGTGTACCATCACATCATTATGGTTTGCCCCTACCAAGCCGGCATTGGCCCTGCACCGGCTGTGTACCATCACATCATTATGGTCTCCCCTACCAAGCCAGCACTGGCCCTGTACAGGCTGTGTCTGTCACATCATTATGGTTTGCCCCTACCAAGCCGGCACTGGCCCTGCACAGGCTGTGTACCGTCTCATCATTATGGTTTGCCCCTACCAAGCCAGCACTGGCCCTGTACAGGCTGTGTCTGTCACATCATTATGGTCTGCCTCTACCAAGCCGGCACTGGCCCAATACATGCAGGCTGTCACATGTTGTCACAGGCCGTCACAGGCCGTCACAGGCCGTCACATGTCACAGGCCGTCACATGTTGAATTTCAAGATGGCTGCCTCTCAGCCAAATGATCCAATGTTTTTATTAATGTTCTTATTGGGTTCCTTGATCCTGAAAACATGGGTATAGACACCAACCCCTAGTTTCTGTGAGGTTCATAGACCGCGATACGGGCAAAAACCCAATTGATTGGCGGCCATTTTGAATTTCAAAATGGCCGCCTTAACCAACTGATCCAATATTTTTTAATTTGGTCTTATTGGGTTCCTTGACCCTGAAAACATTAGTATAGACACCAAAACCAAGTCTCTATGAGTCTCACAGACCGAGATATAGGCACAACCAATTTCAGAAAGCGGCCATTTTGAAAAATGGCCGCCATCTTTATGCATCCCAACTTTTTTACTGGTAACATCAAAATAATCACTCAGATGGGTCTCCCAAACAAAATGATACCACTCGCGGAGGATCTGGGGGGGGGGATGCATGGGGGGGGGGTATTCTAGCCCACGGACTATTGCATCTTTCTACTGGAATTCACAGACCCAGTTCTTGGGTGGCTGGTGGCCTTTTTCTGAGCAAATGCGTGATATATCCATCTGTGCACAAATCTTCTTTCCAGTGGCATGACACTTGATTTCAGAAAAATACCGGTCATATTCAGTGTAAATTTTAGCAAAATCCTTTTGCTCCTGTGTTCAGCAATTTTGTGATGTTACTAAAAAAATCATTTCACTCTTATTTTTTCCACTACTTCAACTTTGCTCTTCAGAACCTTTGCTACGTCTTGTGCTTCTCTCCAAGTGGAGCTTTGTTTTGCTTCATCAACTTATAACTCAAATTTAATATGTGATAAACCACAATAATTATTTGTCTTGGATGCTTGTTTACTTTTGAATCTCCAATAACCGTCTTTGCTTGGTCATTGATGTTGTCCCCCTGCCCCAATCTCTACCCAAAGTCTTTCAGCTTGCTAATGAATTTCACGTTGAGTTTGAATTGATCTTCACAGCTCTTTTGTTGTATCAAGTAACTAGGGTTTCTTAATTATCCTGGTGTATCTTAGTCAATTGATTTTGGGAAATATTTTGTTTTTTAAGCAGGGAAAGATTTAAAAGAAAATTCAGCATGAAAAAATGTAATTGGTAATTATTTTGTATTTACAACTCTTGTTTTAAACTTAATTTGTCTGCAGAAAGAAAATTAAGCAAGCCTGCACTGAAGGCTGAAGATGTATCTCGGTAAGTTTTTGTTTTAAACCTTATTACTGTAGCTGCAATTAGAACTGGAATTTAATTTAAGTATTTACAAGCAATAATTAAAGACCAAACAAAATGCCTCCCACCAACCCTCTCCATTTTCAACATCATGTATTTATTAGTACATTACCTTAATGCCGGATTCTGTGTGCATGTACGTCGTGAACATGTCCACGCATTCAAACCGAGGACTTGGAGAGGGTTTTAACAAAAGGGATCCGGGAAAAAGTCACACCGAGGACGTCCTCGATTCGATTTCGTGTACAAAACCAATGGGGACGTCTCCAAAAAAAACTATGTCCAAACAATGGGAGAACAAAGAGAAGTCCTCGGTTGACACCATAAACATGCAAGTGTGTGTGTGTGAGTAGGTAACCACATTCAAACCGGGGACCTATAACAAAAGAGGACAATAGGTCCACGGTTGCTATCACAAAGGAAAGCATTGTGGTCCACGGTTGCTATCACAAAGAGTTGAACAAAGGAGGGTCCACGATTGCAGGCTGTTACACACTTGTGTGTGTGTGTGTGAGTTGTATTGACCACCACCACTCTCTCACACGTGCAATGTACATGTACACACAGTAATGGCAACGTTCCGCTTCTTTCGTGATCAACGTGTGTGTGTTTTTAAACATGGAATATCAGAATTTGAAAGGATTTTACGAAGAGTTTTAGGTAAAGACTTAATCTGTTGTTAACAGAGGCATTTTTTTTCAATTCACAAGGTATGTAGTGATTATTATCAATCCCTTTTGCATGCAACGTTTAACATTTTCTTCATGTACTTCAAACAATGTTTTTAATTTGTGTTGAGTTGATCTGTTTGTTTTCAACCTCAAAGCATCAATTTGGGGGAAAACCCCCAAATAAGCCCTACAAGTAACGCAAGAAAATAACCACAACGAAAGTTATCTGAGGATTTCTAGGTACGCCCGGGAATCTTGTGAATTTCCGCGATGTGGTGATGAGGATCAGAGAGTATTTCCTTACTCCCCCCACCATATGATCACAGAAATGTATCCAATTTTAACGACACAATTTTTTAGAACACCATGAAACTTATGTTAAATTAACTCAAGGATTTCATTCACTGAATGTAAGTTTTTGTATAGTAAATTTCACATGAAAATTAGGAAAGTTATTGTTGTTTTGTGCTGCTAAAAGTTGGTTGTGTGACGACCTTCACTCCCATGCTATGTTCTTGTATTTCATGAATTCACAAGACAACACGACGTGGCGCAGTAAACAGTCGTTTAGTTGTCTCACACGTCCAGCTACGTCATCCTGAAAGCATCTCGGAAAGTGTTCCCGACGGCTTTTGTTTCATTTTCTGCTGCACGCAGGCAGATGTGAAGCACTTTTTCATAATTTTTTGCGGGGTACTTAAAAATTATGACACCACTATATTTAGTTTTTTTGTACTAATAAATGTGTAATGCTCAAAATGGTGAATTTTTTTTGGAATTTTGTTCCCTATTTAACCAACAATAACTTTTAACTGTCGGGGAAAATAAATGTAATGAATCTGTGACTGTGATTTGTTTGTAGTCATTATAGACCAGCTATTCAGGAGATGTCTTCCTGGCCAAGGCTTAGTATGGACGGACCATCAGGTACTTGCCCATTTGATGTAACAGTATATAGAGACAAAAACATCATGAACAAGAATAGCCCTGAAGCACACCAACCCAAAGGCAAGCAACGAGGCTTTGATGTATCTAGAGATACAAGGAGCCCTAAAGCACACCCATCTCACAGCAAGCAACATCTTGTTGAGAAGGAAGTCACAGTGACTACACCTATTCAAAGGTCAGCAAGACATTGAAATGTGTTCCCTGTATGGTAGCTGATTTTTAAAATGTTTGTATTGTGGTTGTGAAGCCAAGGATTCTCAGAGAAGCAAACTTATCACTATACTAGCCAAGTATCCCTGTGTAGTTCTCTTCAAGGAGGGAAGTTTCAGTTGTAGATGTGGGAGGAGATCCCTAAAGAATTATTCCAGGGGAAAACCCACACAATTAGTTAGGGACTGAAAACCCAATCCACATAGGGCCTGGTGTGATTCAAACCCGGGTCCTAGAGTTTGAAGACCGAAAGGTTTGCATCAAACCAATTAATTTACAGTGGAATCTTGTTAAGATGAGCTCAGAAGTTACAAGATGCCAGTTGACATGAGTCTTTTTGCTGGTCCTGAACCACCCCCTGCGTCTTTCAATGTTTTTAAATTCACAAAATACAAGCACAGTTGTAGCGAGATCACAAATGCTACAAGATAGTTTGATGGCCCTGTTACAAGCAAGACATTGTTTCTAAACTTTAGTAGTGAAATTAATACAATCCCAAATCATCGTTATCATCAGTGGCCTGAGAACCTGTATTTATTGTTGGCTAGTCACTCAATAGAGGTGCTAACTGACACTAGTCATACCAGTCACTGAGTCAGTCAAAACAATTACAGGAGTTGCTGCTAGATTGTTAATCCTAAATGTTGGATTATAGTTGGATTAGATTGTTATCCTAAATGTTGGATTATAGCTGGATTAGATTGCTGGATTGTTAATCCTAAATGCTGGATTAGATTGCTGGATTTGTTATCCTAAATTTGGGATGATAGCTGGATCAGATTGCTGCATTGTTAATCCTAAATGCTGGATTAGACAGCTGGTTTTTTTATCCTAAATGTTAGATAATAGCTGGATCAGATTGCTGCATTGTTAATCCTAAATGTTGGATAAGAAGATGCACAAATTTGAGAGGATTTCACTCTTCATCAACATTCAGCAACCTAGAAACCCAGGTCATATCTTCAAACAAGATAATGATCCATGACATGATTGAGTGTTGGACGGGCATTTTCAGCTGAAAGTGAAATACTTGTTAGTGCAGAATGTCAATCACTGCTGAACAATTTTAAGGGATAACATTCTGCACTTTCATAGCACAGCCATACACTATTTCTGTCAATCATACACTACTGTACTGTAAGAAGAAAATGAATGATTGAGGCTCAATATATTAACAAAAAAGAAATTACTCAATAGCAAGAACCCCAACTCCTTTAAAAAAATTACATGCGAGTTAACTTTCCAGAGTAACACCTGGTGAGACTTTTGTGGTATGTCGTGTTTGCATGACACATTCAACACTAATGCATTTACAAATGAAAATCAATGTCCCTGCATGCTGATCACTTGACTTTGTACATGTGTATTGTAACATGAAAACCCTCTATATTCCAATCATGACAACCTCATGGTAGCAGTTATACTTATGGCAAAGTATTGATCCATTTCATTATCAAAGGCTGTTCATGACAATGCTGTTATTTTGTCTATATTAATCAGATCTACAGCAAGGAAAGCGATGTCTCATACTCCAATCAGACATAAAGATACAGGAGTTAGAGACAGTAGAAGAGGGTACTGTGAATGTTGTCTCACTAAGTATGCAGATTTAGAAAAGGTTGGTACAGTATGTCATATTACATTACTTGGAAATATCGGATGAATATCAGCGTTAAAACGCTAACCCACCTCCCTACACATGTTTGTATTGAAGTACCATTCTGATCATCATGTATTCCCTACTTTTTTGTTTCTTGTAATGTGTGAGTTGTTCTTACTTTATTGTGATTTCCCTTCATGTTCAGTTAAAATAAAGGAAATTGCACTAAAATTAGTTTGACATATTTCATTTTATTTAAAGCACCTTGTGAGTGAGCAGCATAGAAACTTTGTTCGTGAGAGTAATCACTATGCTAATCTAGACATCATGATTGATGAAGGACCTAACATGGGTCAATTCCTAGATGATGTGATGCAGAATCATGAGTGGCAGAGATTAGAAGGAATACGGTAAGCTATTTCATCCAATCATACTTGCCAAATAATGATTAATACAGGTGATGATCAAGTACCATAATGTCATCTGGTTCAACTCAGTTCAATTCTAACCCCAACTGTATTTTGTATTCAGTCTCAAACATATTGAAATCAAGGTTTGTTTTCCCTATTGGCAAGATCGTAGGAAGACCTTGTATGTTTTATTTATTTATGAATTCAGGTTTTAAACATTTACTAGACAAAGAAAACTGACAAATCTTTAAATGGAAGTCTGGGGAGTGCCCCAAAGTGAACCCTATTACTATTTTTAGATTCTTAACTATGTAAATTTGAATAGTGTCAGCCTTTAAACTGTTTTTTTTATTCAAATAAATAAATAAACCATCAATAATAATATAATATAAGAACAACCCTCTTTGTACATCATGTGCATCTATTAAGTATTTATGAAAACAAGCTATGCTGAAATAAAGTCTAAATTCTTAATAACACTAGAGTGAAGCAAGTTATTTTAAAAAGAGTGTGTTATGTGTTGTATAATGTATAATTTCATGTATAACTTGTTATGGATACGTATGTGATGTAGTAAACCATCACTGCACTTTCTACCGACTAGATTTTTGTAATAATTTGTTTATTATTTTTTATGTTCTCACAGGAGCATGGGAATAACTGATGGAGTGAATCTAATCTCATCACCGAGTAAACTTGTCAACAAAGGAAAAGAAGTATGTGTGCAAAGACATAAAACCAGTGCACAAAATGACAAAATACAGGACAAAGATATTGCACAATCTATCAGTGTAATAAGTAATAGAAATCCTGTACAAAATAAAGAGTCTGCTGAATGTGAGGTTGTACATCAATCCTTCCCTGCTACAAACACTCTTCAGTCAGCTGCACATGCTGCAACCACATCAATTGCTCTACATCAGGAGAACACAGTACCAGCTGATAACTCCCATCAGCATGACGATGTGTGTGATATAATAGATGATCAAGCTAGTGGTGTCTTAACCACTCCAAGACGCTCAAGCAGACAAAGGAGTACAAACATCATTACTTTGTCATCAACTGATGCTAGCAAACATGAAGAAATCTTAGTAGCGCCACAGGGAGAAGTAAGCACACAAGATTCTCAAATTAAAGAGAACATGCTAGAAAGCAGTAGAACAAACATTGACAGTACTCAACAATCCCCAGAAACCCCCGGTAGAAAGTCTTCAAGACTATCATTGTCTGCAAGACGAAGGCAGTTACAGAAGACAAGGATTAATTCTGCTGAGATGACATCACCAAAAGAGGCTACTAGTGTACAAGATAGTCAGGTGTCTGTAAATACACCTCATACAAATGGCAATAGATACAAATCTCTACGGTTATCACTGACAGCAAGGAAACGACTCTTGAAGGAATCAATGAACAACAAATCACTCCCTGTTGGTAGAGTACAGGAAGCTTTAGCCATGCCTGACCCTAAAACACCCCTTGGAAATATTCAGGCATTTATACAGGAAACTGCTACTGATGTAGGCCTAGGAGTAAGAGAAGAAACCAATGAGCCTAACACAACAATACAACAAGGTCATAATAAAAAGGGGATCAATAAATCACAAAAGGGTGATGAGAGTGAGCAGAGAAGAAAAGGCAAGAATAAGAGTGATGCATTCAAGACACAGTCACTGAGAAAGAGAAAACTATGTGACCTCCACGAAAGTGTCTCTGAAAAGCGTTTAAACAAAATGGGTACTAAAACTTATCACAAACGGCATACCCAGCAAGACAAAAAAGAGAAACAAGAAACTATTAATGAACAGAAAAGAAAGAAAAGCAAGACCAGAGCAACTGTTGTTGAAAATCAAGAGTCGCCTTGTCATTCAGAGTACAACCAACCTGATGTAAGCAATCGTCCTGTAGGTAAGCCTAGTACGGTGATTAAGACAAGAGGAGCTGACAAACAAGCATCAGCCCAAACAAGTAGACAATCATTGCAACATGCCAACTTTGACACCATATTTCATAGTGATCCAAATATAGAAGCGTCAAGTTTCTTGGGTTTCAGTACTAATGACATTACTGAGACTGAGCAGCGCCTGCAACAATTGAGTGCTTCATCTCTCTCATACACAGACAAACTTCAGGAAGCTGCCCTTAATGTCTGCTGTATTCCCTCATCAGAATTGTGTTTACCCGAACAAGATGAAGATTCTTGGAGTGATTCTTCAGATGAAAATCACGTGGAAGAGGTAGTCATTGGCATGGCACTAAGGAATCTTGCTAATTTCCCTTCTGATGGATCTGATTGGGAAGCCAAAGTAGGAGGATTCATGTCAGTTAGACTTGATAAAGCTATGCAGGTTAAGAAGAAAGAAACCATGGTGCCACAAGCAGGTATCCAAGGCAAGGAAAACATCCATGAAAACCTATACGTGCCTGATAAGATAAGCACAAGCGATATGAGTAGACAGCTGGAACAATTGCCCAATACTTCACAAAATATTTCGAGAAGAAAGGAAGACACAGTACCAAAGAAAACAGAACGTAGGTCCAAGTCAGTTGATTCTGAAGTTCCTATGAAAAGACATACACTAAGCTGTGTTCCTAGTAATAAGATGAAAACAAAGCAGAGTACACAAGCAATTTTATCATCAGGATCAGAGAATGTGGAAAAGGGAATCAACAGTCATGACCATCCAACATCTTTAAATGGTCCTTGCAGAGTTTCTTTCTCAAATGCAGTGTCAGTTTCTTCTCCTGGCCAGTCTCAAAAGCCTGCATGTAGCACTCCCCAACAAAACAAGTCACCAAATACTGGGAAATATCAAATAGTGTTTTCTCCCGACACTCCAGTGGATGAGCGGCACATCATTTTGAAGCATTATGTTCATGATGTATCAGAAGAAGACATCGATTTTCCAAAGTTTTCAAGTCCTCGACAGTCGGATTTCATTGCATCTCCAATCAAAAACTTCACAAAGAAAAAATCTCAAAACCTAAAGAGAGGCTCCAGATCTACTTACAAATTGAAGGCCCCCAAAGTACTTGGTGATTTATCCCCCAGAGGAAGCTCCTCAAAGAAATCTTTATTTACCAGGAGAAGGAGAAGGAACTCTACTCCATCACTGCCAGGTAGAGTTTTTCACCTCCATTTAAATCCACCAGGTTCACCCAGAAAAAGGGATGCACTGCCAGCTATGCTGTCTTCACCCATCAAACAGTCAGTGACCAATATTAAACAGTCTTTAAATTTTCAGTGTGGGATGGAATCCACACCACCTCAGTTCAGCTATATGCCAATCAATGAATACAATAAAACATCACCAACATTCTGTGCTGACACAAAGCCACACTTTTCTTCTTATATTCTTGATCCTGGAAACAAACGAAGACGTAGTGATAGACTCAGGAGGCACAGTCAACCCCAGAATGTTGGTCAGCAATTATTGCAGCGGCCTACAAGAACATGGTCACTTTGTGTGTCTTTTGATGATGACATTTGTCGCAGTGAAGATGTGTATGAATTTATAGATGAAAACATGGAGGAAGAGGCAGGCAACAGCAGTCAGCAGTCAATTTCAAAGGATAGCGTTGTCAAAAGTAACAACAAACCTAGTGCTAAAAAGACCGTTTCTGCAAAGCTACATTCACATAGAGATAAAGCATGTAAACCAGTGCAGAAATCAAGTGAGCATTCTGATGACCTTGTTTTGGAGGATTATGGGTTACCATTTTCATTTTTTATGTAACGGTTGTAATAACATTGATGAGCAATCAAATTAAGTACTATAAGGCAACTGTTGTACCTCATATTCTATATTTTTGTACTTGTTTTCTTGTATGATTTTGTTGATATTTGGAGGAAAAAGGTATAAAGGTAAAAGAGGATGAAAAAGACATGAGATATTTTACCTAAGCTTATTGTTGGTTATTTAAATAAAATGGTATTAATGAAATGTTAAACTACAGTATTCATTAGTTATCATGACAGTGAGTACCTGACTGAAAAAGTCACGGGGGGGGGGGGGGGGGGGGTGGGGGGGAACAAGTATAGCTCCAGCTAGCAAAACTTGTCAAATTTATGTAACTTCAACAACATGTGTATAAACAAATCAGTTAGTTTGTAATGTACGCGTATGATTTTCAACAAACATCACCAAACATCAATTTTCCTTATTGGAAGTAAAAGCATTATACTGGCTGGGATTTTTGTGATATTTGCCTTAGATGCATTTCAACTCCTAGTTTTTTTATCATTAAAGACACCAGCAATAATTCAAAGCTACAGTAAGACAACAAAACTTATCTGAAAAGTTCTCCCTATTGACGTGTGCCCATCCTTTTCATTAGTTTTGCAAGAATTCCATGAAAGCTATGATTCACTTTGTGTTAGTATTTGTGTGGAGTATGAACCTAATTTGAATGATCAAAGATTCACTTTCACATTATGTACAGTGGTGTACCCTTCTTGTACACAGGTACCAAAGACTTTACAGAGTTCAAAACCTTCTAGGCTACCATTGGGTGCTTGGGTTTCTTCTGTTTGTATGGCTGGTATTATGTGGAAACTCCATGGCTTGTTCACACCAATTGTGTATCATGAGCGTAGTTAAGTTCGGAGAAGTTCAGTTATGATAAATCATCTTGTCCAATACACCCTATGTTCATATTTCAAATCTCATTTTCAATACTTGTTTAGAAGCAAGTAAAATCATTTAGTTTTCTAAATTTGACACAATTCTTCATTGTTCTCAAGACGCAGGCAGGTGATGTAGAATAACATGATTGTTTAAACAAGATTTAATTCTTGAGGTGACTTAAGTTATAGGCCCTTTTTGAAACCATGTCTTGAGCCTTGGGATCCGATTGGGGGTCTGGTACGAGCCGTCAGACAGGCGAACGGAGCATGAGCTGTTGTTTTGGCCATAGTTGGAAAAGTCATAAAACCCAACCTAGTAATAATCCATGGTTTGATTTCTTTGATCTGCCTATCATAACTGGTAAGCACCAATGCACAAGTAGTGTTAACATCACAATGGGCTTAATTATACCATGCAACTGCTTACTGTTGGCTTAATAAGCAATTATTCAGGGTATGCATGTACTGTAATTGTGATTAGCCAACGCAAACTAGACATGGCAATGTTGTTTCTTGAGCACAATCTTGTCAAGATAGTGATGTATTCACAGGCGACAATTTTCAGGTCTTCATTAAAAAAATGGAATTCAAACTCACAACTTGCAATTGACCATATTTTTGACCGCATGAGGGTGCTTGCATGACAAGTACAGTTTCATCTTTTTTTAACTGTCTGTATATTGTTTTCTAACTAACAATAAAAAACAGATTGTTTAATTGTTTTGTCACACACACCCTCTTGTGGTAAAAAATATGGCAAATTCTAATTACATCTTGGGCGTTATGATTGGTTGGTGAGGATTATTCACATGGGCCCATTGAGATGCTGTTTTGTTTTGTTAATTTCCTTTTGTTTATACTACATAAACAACTATTTTGCTCAAATAATGAGTGCAATGTGGATTCCTCATATACAAGTGTTAGGTTAGATGCTTAGTTTTCTCATATTTTTCGGGGTCAGTGTGTGATTTCAAAACAATACAAGCCCTGGAAATTGCTTGATAATTTGACAGGAAATGCATCAAGTGATCAAGTGATGAAGTGAATGTGTACAATATGTGGCCCTTTCTCTTTGCAATTTTGAGCAGAGCAGTAACTTCTTTCCTCTAAATGCATTGAACAATCACAACCTCAACTGCATACTTCCAAGTCTGATATGAAATCCCATTACAGAATATAAATGAACTACCTGCATTGGGTAGCTGCAGTGTGCTTTTTTAGTATGGTGTGGTGTGCAAGCTTGATGAGTTAGGAGTGGATACACATGTGTCTATTGCTAGGCAATGGGCTCAGTGAATAGATCTGTCTAGTCATTGTTGTTTGTTCTTTCATTGCTATGTAAATTACTTTTTTTAGTTGAAAAAAATATGTTTGAATTATGATTTTGGGAAGTATTTTTTTCTAAAAGCTAACTGACTCTGTAAATGAACTAGAATGAACTTTCAAGTGTTTAGTTCTTAAGGTATTATGTTCAGCCCGTGTACAGTCAGTACAGAATGTAGTTTGTGCAAAGGCGCAAAATGAAGTAGCCTACTGTTATTCATAAAAATATCTTGTCTACATGATTACAGTGTTAATTTGTATGCTGGCTGTTCATTTCTATCAAGTGCCTTTTAAAGATTTGAAGCTGCATTTTAAAGTAGAGGGGAGATACCCACTCTCCTCATTGTGTGACACACATGCACCAAGATACCAGATAGTACATTCAATTGAAACATTGTTGTGGCTTTCCAGGTATTTGTGCTGTATACCATTGTACTGCCATTGGACATTTGATTGAGTTACGTTACTTGAATTTCTTCTTCATGTATCTCAGGTTGCACAAGATGTGTTTTATTTATTAAGGTGATATTTACAAATTGTAGGGCTATATTTCTCCTTTAGGTTTATCACATATTTCGTAGACTTGAGTTAGTGTTTACTTTCATAACGAAATCAAAGTCGTTGTATGATTTGTACTATATTTATCTTTGAAATTGTATCATTAAGAAATTTAAACTTGAACTGATAGTTTCCATGTGTTCCTGTACAACATTTGTCTAATTATTTTGTACTGTCGCCACAGAATTGTCATTGTTCCTTAATAAGAAACATATTGTTTCCTGGACCCAAATTCACATGTTTTTATAAATATACTATACCATTGTATACAAATACAAAATTCATGTCAGTGCAAAATATACTTACTTGGTGAAATCTGGATTATTCCATTTTCACTTGTCTTTGTCTCATGAAATGGATCGAAAAGCCAGTTCTAGTTCTGCGACAATGCACGACTGAAATGCATTTAATATTTGTTCTATAAAACTCACACATTGATCCTTGTCATTTAAAGGTTTGGTAATTACTCAAAATATATATTAGCATAAAAACTTACTTGGTAACCAGCAACGGAGAGCTGTTGATAGTATAAAACATTGTGAGAAACCACTCCCTCTGAAGTAACGTAGTTTTTGAGAAAGAGGTAACTTCTCACTAAAATAATAAAAGACTTCATGCATGAAGCCTTTTATTAGCATCTGAAAGCACACAAAATTGTGCAACAAGGGTGTTTTTTCTTTCTTTATTTTCTTGCAACTGCGATGACCGATTCAGCCCAAATTTTCACAGGTTTGTTATTTTATGCATATGTTGGGATACACCGAGTGACAATACTGGTCTTTGATAATTACCAAACATGTTCAGTGCCTTTAAACATGTTTAACAACAAACACAAAATAGACTCGGAAACTCTTTCAGCCCCCCCCCCCCCCCCCCCAAAAAAAAACACTTTCTAAATAACCTGGATGACTCCATGTAGACACCAACCTTGTCTTGTTAGGAAAAACACAGGATTGATTGTTTTGGGAACGACGCTGAGAATTAAGTCTCGAAAATCAACATACTCGTCCTCATTTATTTCCATATACATATGATGTTACGACAGTCCAACGTCGCAGCAGTAAAGTCATGGCAAAATACAGGATGACATGTGAGATGTGTTCAACCAACCCAATGACAAGCATCTATTTGTGAGTTATATAAATATATAGATAGTTCCCAGTAGACGCCATCTTTACGGGCAAATCGCATTTTGGCTTGCAGGCGCGTCAAGCGCTCAAATTATTAACGCAGCCGCGTCATTCACTAACCAATCATGCAATGAGTTTTGTGAAATGTGCGCATGCTGCACGCCGTTCTCACGCGTAACGCACGACTGTGTGTTCCAAATTGCCCGTAAAGATGGCCGATTTATGTCATATTGCAACCTATCTATAAGGAGCAAATGTAAACAATAGCCCAACAGACATTAAAGAGGTCAATGAACGGATTTTAAAAATCGAATCAGACTGAAAGCCCTTAAACAAAGAGCTCTGATGAGCTAATCAAATGGTTTGATGCAGCTGGTGATGTTGAGTTGTAAGAGAGCGATAGCTTTGTCAACTCCTATGACCCTGAGTGTCTTCTTTTCGATGCTGTAAAGCTAGTTGAATTTTTTGGGTGAAGCATAAATCCAGCTCGGAGAAGCATACTCTATTATTTAGACTCTGTGATTTGTATACATTAATGTAGCTCTGCCCTCAGCATCTAGTCTGTTAATAGTGACCTTCCTCAGTGCTCAAAGTTTCCATGCCATCTTTGCTTTGACCCAATCAGCTTACTGCTGATGGTTACTCCAAGAATCTTAAGTTCATTCACCGATGAAAGTATGCTGTCTCCAAAGCAGGATGGAGTTCTCTTCCTAGAATTTACCATGGTCTTGTGGTGACCTTCCACTTCTCTGCCCATACTTTAATTTTGCTGAGGTCTTTGTTTTGGCTGGCAGCTACTGTAGAGGTGTTGTCTGATGTCCTGAGGTCCTAATGTCCTAATGTGAAAAGAGGGTTATTTCGTCAGCTTACAGGTATAACTCATTCTCACAAATGTCTACAAGATCGTCGATGAAAGTCGAGAACAAGAGGGGGCCAAGGATAGATCCCTGTGGTACAGAGGCATTGATGGATGATGGACAGGTGGTTCTGTAGCCATGATCCTTCCAGAAAGTCCCCTGCTCTTATCTTGGAGCAGAGTCTGTTGTGCCACACTTTGTCAAAGGTTTCTTTGATATCCAAGGCTATAACGCAGAACTCATCAAATTAAGACCAAATTGTCTGTTGGAGATCAAGTTGCTGGAGCTGCTTCTGTAACTGCAGACTGGCTGCAAAACATTCTTTGAGGACCCTGATTAGAATTACGTGTCTTAATGTTCTGATTAACCCTATCTGCATCCGATCACTTTCCCATTGTGTATCTGGAGTCATATTGTAAGAAGCAGTTGTTACAGGGGTCATATGTACCATGGCAACCATTTATTTAACCTTTGGTAAAAAAATTTGAACGTTTTAAAATTATATTTGCCTTTTTCAACAAAATTTCTACTTGTTTTTTGTTTTTTTCAAAAGAAAGTTTTAGTGATGTGTCAAGTGATGGTTAAATGCATTGTAAAGAGTTCCAAATGGCTGCCATCCAGCAGCCATCTTGGGTTTTGTGTTTTCAGCCAGTATTTACAGGTTCAGACTAAATAAATTTTCATTTTTAACATGCTAATTTCCATCTTTTCAGGCCAAGTAATACTATAGAGTCATCAATTGTGCCTCATCATTGCACATCTGGGCCCCAAATATGGGTGGATTATTGGAAAAACTATTTGAAAGAAATACAAAAAAATTCCCCCTAAATGGGATAAACCAATTATTATAGTGCCCAAAACAGTGAACCTAATAATATGAGAAGTTTCATAACAATTGTTAAGGATATTTTGAAATTAGGGGGGGTGGGGGGGTGGCGATGAAATCGGCTCCATTTGGTACTGAATGGTTGAGGAAGCTGTCTCCACAATAATGATAATTGTTGGTTTCTTTTCTGTGCAAAGGTTGGTAAGTTCACCAATATTGGAATAATATGCTGATCGTAGTACATGTATTCACATTCCGTTTCGTGTAGTCAATGGGCAGGCATATGTCGTTTCGGTTTTGATCTATTCGTTTTCTTTCAAGGATCAGCTATACTTTTCGCAACAATACAAGTGCAGGGGTTGCTGGCCCCTGCACCCTACAACATGCCCGAGCGGTGCAGCAGTGGGACATGCTAAACAAGGTCTAAACTGACTCATTGATGTCAAACAAAGTTCAAATTTCATGTTATTTAGTGTCAATATAATAACGAGCCACCTGACCAATGGTACCTCCTGCTTCCCTGGTATGATGTTTTTTACTTTGAACATTGAGGGATTTTTAACTCCATGTCCTCAAAAGCCAATTTCATTATTTTTATTTTGAATCATTGGAAATCACAAATGTACATGTTCTTTGACGGTACTGTTCTTTGGAAAAACTGCACATATCAGTGTCCATCAAATGTGGCCAAGTTGCACTTTGTGCTTGTTGATAAAATCCCTGGAAGCTATTTGTGTTTAAAAAAGTAGAGCTTTATTCATACATGGCGGCTGGTTTATGAATAACCAATGATATCATACACGTAGGCCACCCTCTCTTTTATCTTGACATGCCATCAGAAGAAATTAACAATTTGAACTTAACTTAGTAGTATAGCTGATGATTGCATTATAGCGATGTACACGGGATGAATATGCGCAAAACTTGCAGGGTCTATGTTCCAATTTCACCTTGCCATTATAAAAATAGAGTATTTTATCCCGCACGTATCTACCAATAAGGTACTGTAACAAAGAAAGTCAGTTTTAAGACCGAATGAGATCGATTTATGTAACTCCTTCTAAGGGTTTACAAGGTGCTGCAGCACACTCAGCTGCCACTGACAGAAACACCAGGTTGTCTCGATCTTAGCGATAAGTGTCGCTGGGTTCTTTTACATGACGGAACCTACAGCGTTATATCCCAACTGAATAATGAGTGGTGAAGTGTTTTGCTCAAGGACACAAGTGTCAAAACTGGGACACGAAGCCACACTCTGCTGATCAGCAACACCAGAGCTTGAGTCCAGTGACGTGCCACTCAGAAAGGCATTGTATTCTGCGACAATGCACACACATGCATCCAATATTTGTATAGGACCACATTGTTGTTGCCGTGATCATCAAATTAGAATCAAGGATTCTTTAAGTTTACTTGAAGATAAGTATAATACATAACATGAGTATAAGAAATTGAATGGCAAGCAATAGGCATCAACACAAAAATGGGGATTTGCTTCTTGATATATTTCCGAGTATGGTAACTTCTTCTCAAAATTGACTAGAAATGTAGTTTTATAAAATTTGTTTGGTTTCTGCATTTAAATTACCTTTTCAGCATAACCTGTAAACTAAAGAATGATTGGAAAATACCGAAAATATGTCTAGTTTAGTACATTAACTAATATGATTGACAACAATGAACATGTTTATTGTAAGTCTTGCATTTGATTTTTCTTTGCAAAAGATAAATTCTCTCTTTGCCTCTAGCTGCACCCCCCCCCCCCCCCAAAAAACCCCCAAAACCAACATAAAGAAATGTCTAGTTAAAGCAACTGAGGTACAAGATGCAAAGTTTAATACTAGTAGCACCCGGTATTGTAATCTAGATACAGTTTCACATCTTGATGCCTGAAGTAAATGTTTCCAGATTTTTATTTTTATGTTGTTCTCAAAAGGAACATATTAAAAGCTATGGGCATCAACTAACCTGAATGAAACTTCCACAATGTAACTGGTCAAATTGTAGCGCTACTTTCTTGTAAAAACATACAAGTTAAGGGACACATTTATTGAGTAACTAGCAAGTAACATTTGTCCCTTGGAAAAAAATTGAAATATTATATCAAGTACAAGGGCCGACCTACATGTACACATAGTGTAGGCTTTAGTCTAAAGACATTTCAGTCTATTCAATTACAATTTTTCTAAATTTCCATGGTCAATAAAATTGGAGATCAGACTAAAGTAGGAAGAATGTCCTGCCTGTAAGGTTATAGTCATTGTATACAAATCTATAACATTTATTGTTTTCCCCCTATTCCAACCAAAGCAAATACACTACTCATAATTACCAATAAATCCAAGCATTTTAACAGACAACTTGTGTACCCTGAATGGACTACCAAGTTAATTAAAGTTTTCAGGGGATGATGATTCTAAACGTATAGTACATTCTTTCAAATTGTCTATGATACATTGAGATTGGTGTCCATGATGCACAAGTACATCCTTGTCATTTGATTGGAGGATTGTATGTCAAATGGCATTCATTAATCTAACCATCACATGACCTACATCATCAACACCTTAAATATATATATATATATCTCTGGATGAGTGGTAAGAGCAAATTTAACAGCAAAAATAATTTATAATATGTTGCTTACTTTCTGGTTATTATCCAAACTATAACAAATAAAACATTAATCACTCGACAAGTTAATGTTTCAAGCCACAAATATAGATTTCTTGTGATTTAATAATTTAATATACATCGGATGAATGCTGGAATTGAAGATTTTACCTGCATTGTTCTTCTCAGCCAACTTGCCACTGTTTAAATGTCAAAAGAAAAAAACATGTCAAATCAGTGGATGTAATATAATTGAGTAATATGTCACACACAAATACAAACTTGTCCAAACTTCCTCAACATAAAAAGCCCTTTTGTTATTTAACATACCATAAATCACAACAACTTGTTGATATTAGCTCAATTTAGTCATAAACATTTTGGGGTCAATAATAGTGTACAGTTTAAATCAAACGTTTTACAGACATTATGGTGACAATGGGTATCATGGCCATCAGATAGGAAATGACAAGTAAATGATGATATTTTATGTTACATGTATATGATGCTGTTTGACAACATCAATGTGATTGGATGAACCAGTTTAATGGTCAAACTTGTGTGAATGTTAATTATTAGTCAATTTTCAAAACTCAAACCACAAGCATGGTTGGTTTAGATTTTATGTGGTTGAATTTACAACTTAAAATGTTTAATACAGGAATACAAAAAGGCGACAAGGTCTTAAATGATCGTTAAAAACCAGCAGGGCTGTAGCCATGCAATAAGTTGTGAGCTTGAGCCCTGGTCGTGGTGTATGTTCCTTGGTGTTAAGTACTTATTGTCTCTATACTATTCAGGTTTGAGCAATAGTGTAATTAACAAATGAATGGGAATAATAACACGTGAGGGGTGACCTCTGGGTTAGAGGCAAATTAGAGTTATACATGTAGGAACTGGAGGGACTGCAGGAACTACACAGCCAAACTCCTATGAAGAAGCTACTTCTTCTTAACATGGAAGGTGCTAAACTTACTGCTAGTTGGTTTTCTCCTGCTCCTTGTTGCTGTAATGCTTCTGCCTTCTTATCAGCTTCATCTTTCTGTTGCTGCCGTTTCTTCAAACCTTCAGGGTCTTTGATACCTCGTGATTCCTCCTGTTAATTGTTCCACAATTAGTAGCCATTAATAATAACAGTGGTTTATATAATATAAAACCCCCTGATATGTTTAACCATGGTCCCTTTACCACTGTGGCTCCTTCACCACGCTAGCCACCCAGTATTTGATATTTGATATTTGATATTTTGATATTTTATTAAAAACAAACACAAATCGTAGCCCGCAGGCCAAATTGGATGTGTTCTTACAAATTTAAAAAGGTACAAAAGAAGTTAATAGAAAAATATGAATAGATTTTTAAAACAAGATAGATGTAGTGATAATTTTAAAAAAATTATAAAAATACAAAAACACAAAACAAAACATACAATAATGAAGCAAAGGCAATAAAAACATTACAAAGTACCAGGACCCAGAACACCAGAATCATTTGTTTAAAAGTCTGGTATAAAATGGGATGGGGCTGTTATAAAAACGTTTAGTTCTGGTAGGCAGTAAAGAGAGCTGGTAACTGTTGCGAAGGGTTTTCCCATGAATCTCTTGCCTAGTAGGTGGAATAAGGGATTGTGTACGGATATTATGGGTAATGTCTTGGGCGAATTTAACACAGTGCTCACTTCTCCTGGCAGACAGAGAGTCAAGTTCACATGCTTTAAGAGATTCAGTGTAGTTAGTGTAATTGTTACCCTGAATCATTTTACAAACCCGTTTTTGAACTCGTTCGATCTGTTTTGATTGGTTGGTAGTGATACCCGAGTGCCATACTACATCGGCATATTCCAGAATTGGTCTGACATAGCCTTTATATACAATACCTAGTTCTTTAGAAGAAAAACCAAATTTTTAAAGTGTTCTTAACATAAATAATTTCGCATTAGCTTTTTCAAAATGTGATCAACGTGAGTGTTCCATTTAAGGTCACTCTGTAACCAGACGCCAAGAATTTTTGCTTCCTTAACAATATTTAAAGGATAACCATTGACTAAGACACTGGAAGGGTGATTATCCTTTTTAAAGCATATCTGGAGAGCCTGACATTTAGAAGGGTTAAGTTTGACTTTGTTAATATTTGACCATTCCGTCAAATCGTCCAGATCCTCTTGAATTGAGCCACTGTTGAGATAGTTTCTATTTTCGGCAAAGGTCAAGTCATCAACATATTTTAAACATTTAGAATTAGCATTTTTAGCAGCATCATTAATAAAGATTTGAAAGCAGACAGGACCCAGAATGGTACCCTGTGGAACACCACCTTTGAGCTCCAAATAGTCGGAGTTGACGTTATTAAATCTGACATACTGGCTTCTGTTAACAAGAAAATCACAAATCCATGGTACAATGCAGCCACGGACACCAAGCTGAATAATTTTCTCAATAAGTAGATTGTGTTCAACAAGATCAAATGCTTTGGAAAAGTCTGTAAGCACAACTAGTGTACCAATATTGTGGCTGTCCTCTGACCCTTTAAATAAAAAATGAGTCAAATCAACCAAGTAGTGACTGGTTGAAACACCTTTCACATTACCAAATTGACGAATGTCTATTCTGCCTTGAATGTCGTTCAGAATCCATTCAGTAATGCAATTTTCTACAATTTTTGCAAAAACAGAGGTGAGTGAAATTGGTCTCAACCCGTCAGCACTAGGAGGATGTTGTTTAGGGACAATAGCCTGTTTCCACTGAGCAGGAACTTTCCCTTCATGGAATGATCTATTCAAAATATGAGTGAGGGGAACACTAAGTTCATAAGCGAACTCGTCACACTCCCACAAACTGCATACAAAGTACTGTGGGTTGATTTGGTGTCCTGTCTGCCAGCAACGATTACCAATGTAGGAATCATATCATTGGAGTATTCATCCCTCATTACATGATTTCCAGTTATAGACTGTCATTATGACATACTGATATTTCAGCTAATGTTGGAGATGTTTTGTTCGATTGATTGCATTTTATTTGTTTTGACTAAAGAATAGTTTGCAAGATGAATTAAACGGTACTGAAAATTCTGCACAGCCTACAACTAGGGAGCAGATGCACTTCAGTGTTCAACAATGGTTTGTCAACTTCCCCTTCGGATCATTTTTGTGTGAAATCAGCTGTTTTTAGCCTGTGTGCACTGTTTTGATCCTTCAGATTCTGTATGTATTTTAAAAAGGCTCATAAATGAAAATACAATTTTAGCATCAGCATACATAAACTCTGCCCAGAAAATGAATTATCAACAGCAGGTAGTACAAGGTGATAGAAGAAATTCTGCAAACAAATGTATGCATTACATTACTGTCACAATACACTGGGAGCTGGCACAGATCTGTAGCCCTGCAAGCGATGCTCAAGGTATTAGCCAGCAATGCGTCCGGGAGTCTTTTGGACGCCCTATTTTATTTTTGGACAGCCTGAAAAACGAAGTCTCGGTAAAATTATCAAGAACCAGGCCTCGGCGGGTTTAACCCACTAGTTTAAAACCGATTCAACACACTTTGATTCCCATTCATAAATATCTTCCCCTTGAGAATAAAGACAAAAACCTGAAACAAATCGGACAGTTTTGCCCCTTCGGTCATCCGCAGCTAGCTAGCTCACTTCGATTCTGCATTAAATTTCTAGACCCATTGCACAACGCGGAACGCGGAAAGATGCGCGCCCTTCCAGTTTGGGAGTTAACTCTATGATTCTTGTGTACAATTTGACTCCCAAAATGGAAGTGCGCGTATCATGTCTGAATGTGCGTTCCGCGTTGTGCAAACTGTGTTTAAACACTTCTAGCCGTGTTTATAGCACTCGTTTAAACATGGCCACGTGATGTCCTCTTGACCAATCAGAATGAATAAACTGTCCCAGGTATTTATGAATTAAGAATTTTAATCTATGACATCTGAAAACTAATTCAAGGTGGCCTGAGTAAGTCCAATAATTAGACTCTACACAGTGCACAAACTATAAATTAGTTCAACCGACAATGTGAAGGTGACTGCATGTAGTGAATGAAGCAGTGCGTTTTAGCCACGGTGCCAGGACCAATTAATGATTAATTATGGCTAATTATAGCGGTCCTTTGATTAATTTTTTTGGCCTGGAACATCACTTATAAAAAGTATTTCACTTTTCAAAACACTTTAGGTAAATCAGGAAACTACCAATTAACTTTTTTTGAAAATATTGTGTTTTTAACCACCTAAACGTTTACACTTTTAGCGCCATGTGTTTGTACACATGCCTACAAATGACGTCATGATGACGTGACGGAGAATGTTAGGCCAGCATGCACATTTACAACACAAGACAAGTCCATAACTGAAAAAAGTTTGAGGATCGGATGTATACTTTTTGAGATATGATTAGAACAAGATTGGCTAATTAAATATTCACACTGCTGTCACGTGAATGATTAATTAAGAATTTGAATCTAATTACATCTAATATTTAAGTCAGGGCATAAGCTTCCATATGGTATAACATTTGACTACAGTTTTGTATTGCTAAAATTGACATATGACAGTCACAAAAGTCACATGTTAAATCAATAGGGTTTTAGGGAAAGAAAGAATAATAATATGGAAAACGAAATAATAATCTCGACGATTACAATAGCTGTTCCGACTGGAAGGTCGGAACAGCTAATAAACCTAGCTCCAGCGTAAATATCATCTACACGGCCTAAAAAACATACAGCTTTGTTGGTGTATGGCATAGCTTTTTTGCTGGCTGTTTGCTGGCTGTGCAGAGTGTGCTGTATAGGTGGCTGTCTGTGTAAATTTGGTTATGCAACTTTGAAACCATAGCTAAAAGTTTAATCAAAGTTTTCAGCTCGTTAGTATGGTATTATCGCAAGGTTCCCCGTTCACCTCAGCCAGGGTTTTTAGCATAGTATGTTTAAATAGCCTTTTTTCTTTAATAATTGATTCCTTAACCTGAATACAGAATTTAAATACAGAAAGTCCTACCTTAATTTATTGCGGCTCAACACATTTATTTTTGACTCCCAGTGTAGTTTATGTATAAAACTATTGTTCATTTATGTATAAAACTATTGTTTATCTTTCTCCATTGGGAACTTATGACTGGGAGAACAGAGAGAAAAGCAATGTTTAGTGCAATTTGTTTGCCTCTGTTCTCATCTCAGTGCCATTTCTCAACACCTTGGGTCTGTTCCAGCCATTCCATTTTTTATTTTATTAATTCCAATGATTATTTGCTTATTTATTGTTTGACTTCTATTGAAGATTTAAATAGTTGAATTTCCAAGTATATGTACCTGTTTGATGCGTTTTTCAGCTGCTTCTGCCTGCTGTCGACGCCTTTCTTCCTGTAACATGAGTAACATACATTTAGTCAATTAGTCAGTCACATGAATTTATCATAATAATAATACAGCACTTGTAATGCACATTCTCCTGTAAAAACATTCAAAAGTACCTCTCCAGAAAAAAAATACTTAAATGTATTTTTAAATGGTTGGAAAAGCAAGGGTTACAAGTGTGTCTGTAGGGAGAGAGTGATGTTGTGTGTGTGTTTGTCTGAGGTTATCAGGTTGTAAACTCCAAAGCCTTTGTGCTATGCTGGAAAAGGCCTGGTCCCTGGTAACTGGCTAAGCGAGTTCAATGAAAGTGCATACGTGCATATTGCTAACTGTAGATCTCAGACCTGCTGCAACATAACAATGAAAAAATAACGTATTTGGTTCGGATATTACAATCAATGGTGTTGGTGTTGGTGTGGGGATAGCTGCAGATGGAAAATATAAGTAATCGTATATCAACACGATTGCTTTGGTTTTATTGATGTAGTTATTATAGTTAATACATGTACACGTGTCTGTCATATAAGAACAGTAAAACACAGGAGGCTACATGTAGTGGTGTTCAGAATGATGACCTAATGTTGCACAATGCTGTTAATGTTGCTTTATTTTTATGTTTCAGTTCTTCCAATTCTCACATCAAACGTTAGAAATACAACTTACAGGATCTGTTTCTTCATAGTCATCTGCACTCCCAAACAGGCAAGGCATGCATGCACCCATAGTTAATCATTCAATGGCAAATCTGCATTGGATGAAACGTACAAAAAAAACGAAAGACAATGTGAATGTACAGGCTGTGGTTATAAATCACTGTTACAGATCGGATGACCTCCATGGTTGCACATTCAATGGCTAATTATCACAGAATAAATTGAACAACTTACCTTTAACCACACAATACATTTTTAGAAATACAGAAAGATGTTGAAAAGTTCTTTCTATAAATGCTCAAGCTCTAAATCTGCAGTGACCAGCTAAGAACAATTGTTCACAATATGATTTAGTTTTGGGAAAGAATGCTGAATTCAACTGTAACTTCCACTCATAAATGCAGTAAGGATTTTATTACACACAGGAGTATATTTTTAATATTCTTGATGCGGCTTTTTTCCCCCAGTACTTTTTTATGATTACAAAGATTTAGTTGTAAAAAGGGGTCAGAGGGTGTGCTGCCCACAGGAATATTATTATTAAATTATAATTTCATTTTATCACAGCATACAAAAGAAAGATCATATTTCCTTTTGTGCCGGTAACTCCTCGAGTCGGCTACGTCCCGTAGCCTCAGATTTCAAGAATTTTTTCAGGATCCTTGCTGTTCCCAAAAGTGCCGCCTTCTATAAAAATAATTTTTGGGTCGAACAAAGAAAAGTTGACTAGAGCGGGATTTGAACCAACAACCTCCGGATTAATGTGCCGGCGCTCTACCAACTGAGCTATCTAGCCCTATGTTGGCAGTCTCGCTATTTTGTCAATATCTTTGCTCGGGGGGTGCCAGTCAGAAGCCATTCAACCGTAAACTGCCGTGTAGCCAGGGATCACACCCAAGTATACGATACAACCTGGGACGGCAGCCAGGGGATCACCTTAAGTCGCATCCCCTTAATAAAAAATGAAGACCTATATTACCTCTATATAATCCTGTAAAAATGCAATCGACTCGATTTGGTATGGACTTTCAAAGATTAAATTGTATAATGTTGATAAACCTGATGACGTCATCATGACGTAATTGAAGTGGTTTCATCTCCTAATGACTATCTAACTATATGTAAAGTTTCAAGTTTATATGACCTTGGGAAGTGTGCTTTTGTTAGCAGAAAATCGACGGGGAGAAGAAGAAATATAAGGAAAACAAAAAACCTGAACAAAAACAAGAAGTGTTCCGGGCGGAATGCCCGATCACCTAAAAAGACAACTAATACCCGTAGAACTTATCCAGCTCTAACATCCAGAAGTGGACTTTGCCGAGTACCAGCGTAGATGTATGTAGATCACTATTACAAGTTTCCTCTCCTGAGTGTATCACACTCAAGGGCGTCGGTGGGTGGGGGACGGGGGGGACATGTCCCCCCCACTTTTTAGACTGGGGGGACAGCATATCAGATGTCCCCCCCACTTTTTGATTGACTGATCATTAGAAATATGCAAAAAAATATAAAAATATACACCATTTTCTTGATTTAATATTTCATTACAATTTTTGTTCAAATAAAGAAAAGCGAACAAACGGTGAAATGTTTTCTTCATTTTCATCTTTTGTTCTGATGGACCACGCGCAGAATGTTATTTTGGGCCCATTTCCGTTTCTATAATACAGACAATAGACGACAAGTTTCGTCCAAGACATGAACATACCTTGTTAGCATTCAAGTTATGCGTCTTTTGTGTATGCTATAATGTACGGTACACGATCCCTCCACAAAGGAAGTCTGTGTGTGAATGCAAGTGTAAATGTGTTACATTTTGTTGCAATCGCACAACGCACAAAATGTAGTAAAATCCAATAAATAGGAGCAGTTTGTTCAAGGTTATTATTTTTTTTCTAAAAACAAGATATAAATCAAAATAAAAGAAAAACGAAAGAATAAACAAAAACATCAAAAACTCTCTCAATTTTACTTCAGAAATTGTCGCAATGTGGTTACAATTAAAAAGGATTGTGAATATGATGTTTGTATATTGGTAGAATCTCGGTTTTACATAAGGGAAACCCAGGCCCAAATCCCATTTCGGATGATGTTATTGTTAAATATCACCCCCTGTAACTCGCCTCCTGGTCAAACAAAAAATTGGGAATAAGTGTAACACAGAAATTAAATGTACAAGTAATGGTGTGGGGTGCAAATAATGTAAGATGTATTTTTTCAAGACTTGCTCGCCCGTCCCCCCTACTTTTCAGTAGTGATCGACGCCACTGATCACACTGACTTTATCAAACTGATTTTAGCGGCAAATGTTTTAACCTTTCCCAATTTTTTGGAGGAGAACGATTTCAGTTTTTGACCATTTGATGTGCAGTGTAGGAAGCCATACAAATCCTGTTTATTGATGCGTACTATTCTCTTTTGTGATGAGCGTGGATGAGCTCTTTTAAATAACACTTGCACACAATCAGATTTGCATACTATACATGTATGTGGCAAAACAATGAAACAACACAGCCTTACTACTCCTGCTTTTGTCATGCACTTACTCCAATGAAACCATTGAGCTTTTACAGCTATGCTTGCACAGCATCCATCTTTACTATCATCTTCACTGCCCAAAACATATTCTATATGTTGGACCAAGAGTGCAATATTATGACAATTCATCAGCAACATTTCAGGTTCTCTTGCAATGTGGCGGCGTTGACCCAAATCCAGGACCAACAACACACAAATCTGTACTATCGTTATTCGAACAATCATCTGTACAGCCTTAGGACAGAATGTAGCACATGGACCACAATCAAGACCCTTGGCCTAGACATTAAACCTTCACAACTTGTCATGGAAAACGAGGTGGAACCAGAACTGTAGTGTAAACACCTCTGCTGTTACTTGCCAGATCCCTGTACTCGTTGGCCATCGTCCGAAGCCATTTAACTTGTATAAAGTGACCTTTAAAAGACTGCAGACAAGATGCCTGATGTGGGTGACAACATCACCGCATGAAGCACTACAACCCAATATTTGTGTAACACTGCTACAAACTGTGGCAATCTGTTTTTGATTTGCAGTTATGGCTTTCCATACTTTTCCAACCTGGGTTGGCAAAAACTTGGGCTGTGACGTTGCAAAAGAAAGGTCTATAACATTAACAGCAAATACAACCAAGAAAAGATTGTCCGTCCCATGACTGAAAGCGGTTGGAGAGCATTCAGCTCATGGATTACCGGTCACACTTGGGAGGAAAATTTTCAAGTAGAAGACCCATCACAAAAGTGTTAACTTCTGTGTAAGATGATTTAGATGGCATAGATGGTATGTCGTTTGACCAGTTCTGGATAATTTTTTGAATTCACGTTGTTTTTGGTTGCAATCTCTTTGACATCTTAAACAAAAAAATTGATAAGTTTACCCAATGTCATAAAACTCACCAAGTATCCACTGACAAAAAAAGATTAGTACTTTTGAAGAGGCTTTGAGAAAAGTATCATCACCTGTTTGACCAGTTCAGGATCAGTTGAATCTATTCTGAATCAGTAGCGTGCCCTTTATTGCAAACCCATACTCCCATTCATAAAACTATCAAGGACACGAAACTTCAGAAGTGTGTTGGCATGGACTTGGACTTCCTTTCTTTTATAGTGAATGTCATGCAAGTGTTTTCAACAGCAGCGCAAAAACCCGGCGACAAAAACAAAAAAACAACAGCAAAGGCAATATGAAAAAGTGAAGTGTGCCTCAAAGCAACTTTGACCCTCCAAGCTTAATTTTCTCACACACAAAAAAAACAATCTACAAGAATTAGTTGAAGTATTGGTCAATTGGTAAATCCGGTACATGATGATCACAACGCCAGTGCACAACGACTAATTTTCGGAAATAATGTCATCCATGGATGTATTTGTTAGTTGTGAACTTATCAAAAGTGTAGTTAAGGACACCAAGAATATATGAATGGAATTTCAGCTTCTCAAATAAGGTAAAAATATGAAAAAAACTGTAGTAAATTTGTTTTTCGCATTGAAGAGGAGCTTTCCAGGATGTCGGTGCAGTGCAACAGACACTGACGTCCTACCAGGGCTAGATTTGGTGTAGATTTTACCTAACTTAGTAAGTTAGTGCGGCACCATTTGACGCAATGAGATGTTGAGTGATCCCGAACTGGTCAAGGGTACAATGCCCCCACAAAGACGATTTTGGTAATTTCGTCTCCTCAAAAAAACAAGACGACTGCTCAGTATTTACGTGAACTATTTTTTACACTTTCTTAGCATTTTACATAATTTTTTTTCGCACTGGCATTCAAAAGGTGAGAAGTTTTTACATTTTTCAACCAACATTTTTTTACAAAATAATGATCAATATCCGGACAAACTTCAGAAAAATTGCCATAATTTATTTGCCGATGAATGTTTGGCACCTTATTTTGGGTTTGTTGGTTTAATGTAGACCCAGTAACTGGGGCGCTGTACTCCTTTTTTGAAATTTTGACATCATCGGTCGTACTAGCGCCCCAGGTTAAAGCTCCGTCGCGACACAGCATTCCCTGATTTGGCATCATTTGACAACGGCAAGCCACAAAAACACCCAACAAAATAGCTTTAAAAACGTCTACTGGCTTCTTGATATGTCTAAGATGCAACATCAGGTATTTAAATGTACTCACGATTTTGTTTTGTGCTGCAATTTTACGTTTTTGTCAAGTCAATCGGCGAAAATACGGGCATGCTCTCATCATGCCCGGGTCAACTACGATCTGACCGCTGCCCCCTCGAGGCCCTCACAGTTTCATCGTCAAGATGCATTCTGGGTAGTAGATTTAATCAACGACTGTTTGCAGCGAGTGCACACAGTGTGTGGGCAATGTATTCGACAGGGCGTGTTGTATTCGACGGGGCGTGTCGTTAGCCTACTTGTTATTATACTTATAGACATATTTTTTGCAAATAAATAATACATACAAATTAAAACAAAACAATCATTTTAAATTTAATGATTATTGACATCGTTATTTTTTCATCCTTTTTATTTTTTTATAGTCGATACTCGGTGGAAAGCTTAATATTTTATTGGGGTTTCTGAAATTCAAAACTAGAAATAGCCTCCCCCATTTTTATGAACTGGCTTCAGATTTTCACCCCCCACCCCCGTGCCCCCACCCCCCTTAGTTACGCCACTGAAGTTCATCTACTGACCGTCCGGAGCTCTTCCATAAATATTGGCGCATGCCCGTGAAAGTCGTCCTGTACCTATGTCTCCTGACATGAAACTCCCCCACAGTTTGAAGATCTTCCCCCGACACCTCGTGTAAGCCTTCTTCTGCCTCTTCGATAGCTTTCCTTCGCTTACGAGCCAACTTGAAGATTGACGAACCTCGACTCTGCGTCCAAAATCTCGATAAGCTTGTAAACATTTAAGCCTGAACCGCTCCCGTCTTTTTTATTTATCCTGTTGTGCCAACCTATTCAAAAAGAAAATAATATCAATAAAAGAAAATAATATTAATAAATGAAAATTCATATTAATACTAATTAATAATAATACCGAGGTCAATTTCACAAAACTTTTCCTAACTTAGGACTAGTCCTATATAGATAGTTTCCAATAGACGCCATCTTTACGGGCAAATTGCATTTTTGGCATGCAGGCGCGTCAAGCGCTCTAATTATTAACGCAGCCGAGTTGTTCACTGACCAATCGTGCAGTGAGTTTTGTGAAATGTGCGCGTGTTGCACGCAGTTCTCACGCGAAACGCATGACTGTGTGTTCCAAACTGCCCGTAAAGATGGCCGATTTACGTCATACTGCAACCTATCTATATGCAATGCTTTTTATCTCTTTGCACATTTAACAACACTTAGGTACGCAAGGCGCTGCTATAATTATATCTTTATAATGACATTTTTTTATATTTTTTTTTATTGAGTTATAAACCCATTTGTGTTAATGGTTTACTGGTGAGATAGACTTCAATAATCGTAATCAGGGAAGATACCTTTGAGATAAATTTTAAAAATTTGGTTAACGGTGTGTTAAAATATATACCAAGGTTAACTTGAAGTATAGAACTTCTGCCATTATGCAAAGAACGTACCTTCCAGGTCATTGTTGGTCCTGATGCTTTGGAGAAAGCACGTCCACTTCTCGGGAGTCCAGGTCCCACTCACCCACGTGTTGTCAACATACTCAAACAACTATAATAAGAATAATAAGAATGAATGAATAGAATTTAACCAACGTAGATTTTCGTTTTGCAGCAGTTACAAGAAATACAAACGTTGTTATGTTGTTATCTTCAATGTAATCATCAACGTACCTCATGAAGCATTGGCATTGTCGCCCGTTCCCTCAGAGATCCTCTCCGCCGGAAGAAAGTGTAGAGCTATGAGTTCCTTCAGGAGCTGGTGGGTTTCATTCCGCTCCCCATAAGCCCTGGACAGACCAACTGCTTGGATACGCCGCCATATCGCCTGTTTCCAATGGAAGCTGCATCCAAGTCGCTTGACCTATTGACAAAAACAAAATGTGCTGAATAAAACAAAACTAAAAACTAACGTAATTCAATTCAGGAATGTTTTAATTTTGTTTTCAGGGGTCGAATTATATATGCAGGCCTAATTCGACCTCTGAAAACTTTGTAAACTTTGAAGTAGTGAGCACATCACCGGTCGTTCGTTGCACAATTTACTTACATCAGGGAAGACGCTCTCCACCGCCTTCCAAATCCCCGCTTCGAAGTCCATCATGATTTCTTGAACTCGCAACTCAGGAAGAGTCTCTTTCACCGCCTGGAACACCGCCTTGTATTGTAGTCCACAGACTTTTTGCCTGACATCAGTGCGTAACACAGTGGAACCTGCTTCGTCACCTCATCCTTCATGACGAAAGCGTGGATCGATAGCAGCTGGTAGAACGGCTTCCTGACCACCTTGAATGTCCCGTCGATATACCACCTCTTTGCCCTCCCAAGCAGGGTAAGTTGTTCCTCCCGGGCAAATAGAAGGTGACGCTTTCCATTCTGTCTCACCAAGTCCTTCAACAGAAATCCTTTAAAAAGATATTTAAAAAAATTAACCAAACCAAAAAAATGCACAAAAACTCATAATGTAATTTTGCACCACGAAATTTTGAACCAATACTTTTTTTTTGGCGGGCATGTTTTGGGGTAGATTAAGACATCCCCATGCGTATTATTGTTAAATATCTGTAACAGCAATGATTTTGTTTTCTTTATAATTTTATTGATATTAATAATGATAATATTGCCTTACCTTCAGGGATGAATTGATGCATCAGGTAAAATTCCAAGTCGGTGGGGTGATGGGGACGCTGTGCCTCCCTTACTCTGTTTGCAGTTCTCACCAAGTTTGAGGGTTTAGGCAGGGACGGCATGGGAAGGTCTTGTACTCCTCCCACAAGGACATCTTCCACAATCGCAGATGCAGAAGCAAACTGGCTGGCAGACGCACGTTGTTTGATGTCCCTCACCAGCTGAAGCACGACTGCATCACCCGGGTTCCCTGGATGGCAGCGAGGTGTCATGCCGGGTTCGAACATCCGCTCTCCTCGCTGCATTATCGTCTCCCCACATGTAAGTTGCCGATTTCTCACGGAACACCTGTAATTAGGAAGGTTACGCTATCTTTAATTATCTTTAATTATGGATTCTAACAGTAAATGCAGATATAGACCACTATATAGGATCACTCAAAAAGGGGGTATAAATAGATATGTGAACATCTTTTGAAACCAATTTCCAACATGAGGAAGATTTTGCTTTGAAAATGTTCCGACACAACATTAAAAGTATCGTTACAAGTATTGATTTTTTAATTTGCACTAACCTCCAGTAAGTTGTACCTGCAGAATCTTTCTTCCAGACATATGAATAGCCAAGACTATCCACAAGCTTTGGGCGGCCTCTCTGACTAGCAGCTTGCACCACCTTGTTCTCTTTAGCTCCAGTCTCATCTCCTGCGTCAGCATTCACTGCTGCATCTTCTAGTTGCTCCTCCTCTACAGCCTGATTGACAGCGAACGGGACTTGATCGACTTCAGGAGCGTCATCCGCCCCATCTCCTGCGTCAGCATTCACTGCTGCTGCCTCCTCCGGTTGCTCCCCCTGGTTGGCTTGGTTGACTTCAGGAGCATCATCCGCCTCCATTGGTTCTTCTTCCTCAGTGCCATCAATTTCCATTGGTTCCTCCTTATCAGATCGAATTATTATGACCGCTGTTCTTGTATTAGCAGATGGTGAATAAACCTGTCAAATTGGGAGAGAGAGAGAGAGAGACAGGGGGTTGATAGAGAGCAAAATTTTAATCAAATGTTCCTTGGCAAGACCAATACCGGTCAAATGACTCGAGAAGAGAAAAATGTATATGAAAAGTGAACCCTACCAACTGCGGGCAGCCAGCAGTTGAATCCCATGTGACGCAGTGAAAGCAAATGGCACGGTGGACAAAATTGGTACAGTGGAATAAATCGGCTCAGTGGAAGAAACCGGCACATCATTGGAAGAAATCGGCATTGCAACGACGCAAGCGGTACACTTCCATTGGAATGGCTCCCCGCTCTTCACTGCCACTTTATAATAAGACTACGTTATCCCTGTTCCAGAAACACAAACAAAAAACATTTCATTAATCGATAAGATGAATAAATAAATAAATAAATAAATAAATAATTGCAAAAACAAATAAATCAATCAAACATTATTTAACAAAAGTAATATAAGACGATATGTAAAGTACCGGTATATACATTTTTGTTCTCTTTACCGAATTCACTAATCCTACATCTAAAAAATTGAAAACTTAATTACTGTTACTGTTTAACTAAAAGCTCAATTGAAACCCTAACCTAAACTAAGCAAGTCAAAATTTTGATTAATATTTCACAGTAAAAACGGCTTTATATCTTGAACACAATGATACAAATTTTGAAATTAGTAAAACATTGGCAGGGAAAACCAGTATTAACCCTAACCCTCCCATACCCTACAAATTCAAACAGGGCAAAGTGTTTAATTTTGTTAGGTTAAGTACAGTGAAGTTAGGATTGGGTGTTTGATTCTGTGGGATTGTGTATCCTTGCTGACAAGTAATGGTGTTGGAATTTGATTGAGTGGGTATGGTGGATGTGTGAAATGTACATGTCTGGCATTGCTCTTTCCTCCATGGTCTAATGAGATAGTTGTTGGATTATGTTATGTTGGGTACTGTGTGATTTCACTGATCAAATTTTTGCACATGCCAAGTGTACACACTCCAACAAAATCAAACAAAAAAAGCCTGTTGGAGTTTGTTAGGTTGTGTATCGTCCACCTAAGATTGGGCACAGTTCCCATCTCATGGTAGTATAAGCTGTTGGAATGTGTTGGGTTAGGGGTGGATTCTAGTAAAAACGCTTTGGGAGTTAGGGTTAAGGTACTCAAAAAAAAGAAAATTGTGTGTAACTTTCAATAGTGACAATAAGTCGAAAACTTGATTTAAAAAGTTGCTTTACCATAATAATCTCGGAATGAACTGTTGTACTAGAGTGTGCTCAGATTGATAAATACATAAATCAACATTGAGGTAAAGGCATTGAGGTAGAGAATTTTCGTAACCTTTGATATAGACGATGTGACCTCTGTTTACATTTAAACCGCCCTCTGTTGACAAGTCTGTTGTCCAAGTCATATTCCGCCGGGCAAAAAGATGCGTAGTCATGGTAATATTGCGTGTACTTTCTAGCTGGATGTCAAGTACACAAAGGTTTTGCCCGGCGACATGCGCGCGCATCATGTTATGATTTTCAAATGACGTCAGAGGTCACATCGTCTATAGGTCTAGACTTTAATAGGCCTAAGCTTCACTTCTACAAGGAAACCTTACAGTGTGCTTTAGGTCCATGCATTAGATATGTATATTATATATATAAAGAACTCGAGTAAAACATACACGTCCATCAGAAGCACTTGAATCTAAAGTATGAGGAACTTCCATCGATGTAGGGACCAATCCATTGGCACCTAATTTGTAAGAATTAGGCTTGCTATACCAGGCTGTTTTTAATGTGTGGTTCTGAGAAGAACCGATGGGATTTTTTGTGGGAGTAAAAAATAATGAGAGATTTTACCACTGGTACATGTTCTATGCTGCCACTTCTTGCATCCGTCGCACTCCAAAGCTTGGTGTCGAGAAGAAACCTCCGTCATACATCTAATGCAGAGGTGCAACGCCCGAGAAACTCGCTCACCGCCATTCCTGGTATTCATTTCTATCAACGTTGCAAACTTAGCAACTAAATGCAGAATGATGTTTCGCGATGCTGTCACAAAATTGTGTTATATTTTGTCCCAAAAAGTCCCAGTTTATATAGGCCCTATCCTACGAAATGCAGCTTACATGTAGGGTATTGAAAATTACAACAAAGTCCTATTGTCCTATTGATCTTTACCGGGAGCTGTTTAGGATCGATTTCGGTGATCAGTGATTGAATCAAAGCGGCATTTTCCAACGTAATTTCGGTCATTAGTGATCATGAATTGAATCACTGTCTTTCAATGTGCCACAGTGCAAACTCCTACGAATAATTAGTTGGCAGATCTACTGGTAGGCCCCTGAATCCCCCACCCCCCTCCAATCGAATGCTGCATGTCGGCACTTTGTATCTTTTCTTCAGAATTGGCATTTTAAGTTTTAGGCGAGAGTAAACTTTCAGTTCCATAAAAAACTCTAATCTAAGCTCGACAAAATTACTATAGGGCCTAATGTTTAACTTTTCAAAATCAATTGCGTTCGGGTTCAGAAACAACATGTCATCATGCCCAAATTCCCCAGGTCGCATCAGAGGAGAATTTTAGACCACAAACGGCATACAGGACACTTTATTCAGATGCCAGTCCCTTTGTTGTCAATAAAGTTTTGATGTGTTATTTGCATTAGTTTAGATAATGTATTATTCAAGGGATGTTTACAATGCACTCTTAAAAGCCAATGTAGGACCCTCATTAACAAACTTCTTCCCGAAGAATTTGATTATGTCAGATAGCGTGCTGTTTGTACCAATCACCAATCTCAAGTATACATTATAAAGTATGCTATGGCATATGAGTGTGATGGAAAAAAAAATAAAAGAAGAATTCCCTTTAGAAAAAGATCTGAAAGCTCATCTTTTCAATCAATCGTTAAATTATTACGAAATATTACATGAAATAAAAATTATCGAAAACTTATCCAGCATAATTGGGCGCTTAAAGCTGCAGGGAGCTGAGTGAAGATTTTATCAAATGAGCATGTTCAAGTGTGGGTTTCCTGTCACTCAAAACCAATGGGGACAATATAAACACCCAGACAATGAAAGTGTCGTTAGAATAATCCCACTTTTGGACAATAGAAACGTCTTACGATGACTCCATAAGGGCACACTGACAGAGAGTGGTCTACCGCGGTACTAGCCCCATTTATAGTGCCAATACTCTGGACTTCCTCCGATCCTTAGCCCTACGCCCATGTACTTCCAGAAGGTGTGATAATTTTTCAAATATCAACTCACGTTTTATGCCGAGATTTTTTCCCCAGTCGTCACTCATTGTATCCGATTTGTGAAAAGCACATTAAAACGCCATTGTGCAACCTCGTTTTGGTGTAATTTTGAAGAAATTCTGAGGCGTTACTGCCACCGATTTGACTGCCCAGAGTATTGGCACTATAAATGGGGCTACCGCGGTACCAACTTTGGGTCTGGCCAATTCAACACCGTTACCATAAGAAGCCTTAATTATTTACCGAACTATATAACATCTGGGGGCGACTTTGCTAGGCATGCTAGGGGGCGACATTGGCTGGGGGCGACACTGTCAGGGGGCGACACTGTCAGGGGGCGACTTTGCTAGGGGGGCGACATTGTTTACTTGGTACTTGGTAGGGTAATCCCTCTAGCGGCTCAAACTGAGCCAAACTGGGATGTTGTGCAAAGTGACGTCAACAGCCAGTAGGAAAAGTGCAAAAGGTGAAAAAGAACTAAGGTGCACTATGTACAAGTGCTGAAAAGAATGAAAGAAATTAAAGGATGTTGTTGCCATGCAGAGGCCGCATTGCTCTGATGGCTGGGATGGCTGATTTCTGGAAGGCCTGTGTGGATGGGACTATGTGGAGAACAGCAGATGGTGGGAGTCTGTTCCAGATTGACATAGTCCTTGGAAAGAATGCATACTTGTATATGTTGATAGTAGGTATTATTAGAGAAGTGTATTTGAGTGGGTGATCGATTCGTCGTGAAATATGTGCAGCGTGCTGGAGACACTGGGGAAATGTGATATTGACTAAGTTATAATGGATTTTGTAGAACAGTGTACATTGTTGGATTAGGCGACGAGTGTGAAGTGCATCCCAGTTTAGTTGGTCTACGAGCGGTGATACATGTGTTGTTGTTCGGTAGTCAGAAAAGACAAATCTAGCAGCATTCTTCTGGACCTGTTCTAGATGGTTTATGTCCGTAACTGTGTTGGGGTTCCAAACCTCAGAGGCATACTCAACTTGTGGTCGAACTAATGCTGTGTATGCTCTTGCCTTAACTTGTTGTGAGCAAGGTGATAGGGTCCTTCTGAGAAGGCCTAGTGTGCGACTGGATTTATGTTTTATTTTAGAGCAGTGATCTGTCCATCTTAAGTCATGGGAAATAGTGACACCAAGGTAGTCATGTTTCTGACAACGGGTTAATTGCTCACCCAGAAGAGTGTACTGATACATCTTCGGGCTACGTTTGCGAGTAATGGTGAGAACTGCACTTTTTTTAATGTTAAAACTCATTAACCACTTGCTTGACCACTCTGCCAGGGTATTCAGGTCTTCTTGAAGAATCTGCTGGTCTTCTATTGTCTCTATCTGCCTATACACAATACTGTCATCTGCAAAGAGTTTGATGTTTGAGTGAATGTGTTCATTTATGTCGTTGATGTATAAAAGGAATAGCATGGGGCCCAAGACAGATCCTTGGGGGACTCCTGATGTTACATCAATCCATGAGGAATGTGACCCATTAACAGAAACAGCTTGTTTACGATGCGAGAGAAAACAATTGATCCAGCCTAGTGTGTTGTCTGTGATGCCATAGTACCCGAGTTTTACAGCTAGATGGTGATGGGAAACTTTGTCAAAGGCCTTACTGAAGTCAAGGAGGATGACATCAGTTTGGCTTCTACGGTTGAGTGTTTCAGACCAGTCGTTAGTTGAGTTGGCCAATTGTGTAACCGTTGATAGGCGATCCCTGAATCCATGTTGGTCATCAATTAGAATATTATTGGAGTTGAGGTGTTTGGCTACATGACTTAGCACAATATGCTCCATTACCTTACAACATATACATGTCAACGAGATTGGTCTGTAATTGGATGCTTCAGCTTTGGGACCACTCTTGTATATTGCTGTCACCAGAGCCTGTCGCCAATCAGTTGGGACTGTACTTGTATCGTAAGATTGCTGGAACAGAAATCTTAAAGCTGGGGCTAACTCAGGCGCCACGATCTTAAGAAAGCGTGGAGGCATTTCGTCTGGGCCCGACGCCTTAGATGGGTTGAGCTTTGAGAGTTGCTTGGCCACTCCCTCTGTGCCAATATGAAGGTGGGGGATGGAGTTATATGGTGACTTCCCCTTGTACTGTACCTGTGAATGTTTATTGGCAGGTTTATTAAAGACACTTTTGAAATGTGAGTTAAGAGCTTCAGCCTTATCTAAATCTGAACTACACATTTTGTCAGTGGTTTTTAGAGTTGGGATACCCAAGTTTTCTGTTCGCATGAGCTTGACATACGACCAGAAAGACTTAGGATTCTCAGATAAGTTTTTACCAATGACATTGTTGACATAGTCATGATGGGAGTTGCGCACAAGTTTGGTGATATAGTTACGATATGAACGGTATGATTTCCAGTCTGTCTGTCTGTTAGATTTATGTGCTTTGGAGAATAGCTTATCCCTTTTCCTCATTTTGCGCTTGATGTCCACTGTTACCCATGGCAGGTTATGTTTGCTTTTTGTTAGTTTTGACGGAACATTTTTCTCTATAATTTCAGATAATCTAATTTTGATGCATTCCCAGTTGGAGTTCACTGAGTCGTTATGTGGATCTGAAGCAAGAAACTCAGTTACAAAGTCACGTACTTGGGATCTCAGTACCAGTTCATCAGCTTTATCGAATTGGTAGATCTTTCTTTGAGGTTTTCTGACGGATTTCGGTTTCATGTTAATGTTAAACAATACCAGACAATGATCAGATATGCCGGGAAGCACATGTACATCATGGATAAGATTGGGATTTGTTGTTACCAATAAATCCAAAATGCTATTGGATATGGGTCTAGTAATATTGTTAACAAGTTGTGAAAGAGAATTATTAAGTAAGAAATCTAGAAACTTCTCATGCAGCGATTTGGTTCTGCTACTGGTTGTCTGCCAGGTGTTCCAATTTATATCTGGTAGATTGAAATCCCCACCAACTAGAACATTTGGGTGCTGCCGGGGATTTCTGTTGAAAATTTTGGGAAGAGATGTGTACAAAGTATCAAGGGACTGTATTTTATTACCTGGTGGTCTATAAAAACTGGCCAGGAATAGAGGTTTGGCATTACTAAACTGTATACTAGCCCATACAATTTCACCATCTGCGTCAAGGTCAGGTTCACCAGATGTTATAAGGGAGTCCTTAGTTGCGATGAATACACCACCTCCATGTGCATCACGATCTTTACGGTACACACTGTAGCTTGTTGGAAACAGCTCATAGGTAGCCATTTGACCATCAATTTTAGACTCGCACCCCAGGATGACGTCTGGTTGGTGTTGGTCAATTGCAGCACGAAATGCAGCTTGTTTGGCTTGGCTTTTGATGCCGTTACAGTTTATGATCATAGATTTTAGTCCATGTTTACGGTTTTGGGGAGTATACACTTTACGATGATAGGTTGAGTTTTTTATGGGAGTGGAGGTTCTTGGAGCTGTGTTTTCCTCATTACCAGAAGTAAGATCATTAATTTCATCAAGATCAGACAACAATGAAAATGGATTAGAGTTTGTGATTGATGGCGTATCAAAAGATGACGCTTCAAAATTTGAGAAACCACACACACAACAGATCCAAGAGAAGCTAGATATGTTTTTCATGATACTGTAATTGATATCGGAGACTCCGGTGCATTTTATATGGTACCAGAGATCGCATTGGTCACATAAAAGAGCTTTATCATTGTCCTGAACTTCTTCTTTACAAACACCACATGGATATTGGGGTTGGGTTAGGATATTGGGTTAGGATATTGGGGGCGACATTGTCAGGGGCGACTTTGTAACAACCCGGTGCGAGCCGGGTAGGGGGCGACTTTGCAGGGGGCGACTTTGTTGGGGGCGAGCTCCAGAGTCCATGGCAAGACTGAGTATTTCTAAATCAGTGTCAGCTACTGTACAGTGACAAAGATCATGAAAGATAAAGAAATAACAAAACACATTTGTAAAAGCATACTATACCTCCAATGCGATTCACGATGAGCTCTAGTTGCAACACAGATTAATGCAAAAACTAGTGCCTTGATGACTTTTTAACAGGCGTGTTTGATCAATTTTGGTGGAGAAAGACGATTAAACATTAACAAGTTACAATCATGATGATCATGGATGTAGAACTAGAATGCTAATGCTTACATTTAATTTATGAACATCATCTAAGTTATAACTCTTGAGGGCGCTGTGTGGCACCCCCGGTTTTTCCAAAAAGATCAGTCACACCATGGTCACACGTAATACTAGCCCCATTAATACACTGCGCGCATTGCGTGAACGCCGCCTGCATGCGCATTTAGCAAACATCATGGATGACGGGCAGTCAAATCTTGTCAGTAACGCCTCGGAATTTCTTCATAATTACACCAAAACGAGCACGCACATTTGCATTTTAATGTGCTGTCCACAAATCGGATACAATGAGTGACAACTGGGGAAAAAATCTCGGCATAAAAACGTGAGTTTCTATTCGAAAAATTATCTCACCTCTTGGAGGTACATGGGCGTAGTAGAGCCAAGGATCGGAGGAAGTCCAGCAGAGTATTGGCACTATGGGGCTAGGTCACACACACACAGACACACTCACTGCCCAGCAATGTGACAAGTGACATTCTTTATTCTTTAGTCATACAGCGTTTGTTTTCGATATCTACCATTCATATTGATTGACGACCCATGTATTGTAAGTATCCTCCTGTTACTAGTTTGTACGGGTACATGGCTTTTTCTTTGAATTGAAAAACAAAACTAAACAAAACAAACAAACAAACAAACAAACAAACTCAAGTCCCAGCTAACACATTACGTTGCTACAACATTGCACAACGTTGTGATAAGGTTGCAATTTAGTCGATGGGCTGACAACGTTTTGACGACGTTGTATGAACGTCAGATCTTAACATGATTTTTAACCAATGTTGTACTTTGGTTGCATGTTGGTAGTTTATGCAACATTACCGAAAAGTTTTTCACCGAACGTTTTCACAACATTGTATTTAGGTATTATTACAACGTAGTATTTAAGTTAGGGCACCAACGTTGTGAAGAAGTTATTTTTTGGTCTCGTTAAAACGTAGTAATTATGTTGTGACATGCACGTTGTCTGCACGTTGCATTTTGGTTTTATCAAAACGTCATATTTACACTGTGGCAGTCACGTTGTCTTGACGTTGTATTTTGGTATTATTAAAACGTAGTTTTGCCGTTCTGGCAGTCACGTTGTCTTCACGTTGTATTTTGGTATTATATAAACATAGTATTTGCGTTGTGGCAGTCACGTTGTCTTCACGTTGTATTTCGGTATTATATAAATATAGTATTTGCGTTGTGGCAGTCACGTTGTCTTCACGTTGTACTTTGGTAACAATAAAAACGTAATTATTAAGTTTCTGCTGTATGTTGTCTTGTTGTTGTATTTTGGTATTGTCAGAACGTAATGTTTAAGTTTTTGGGATGGTTTTGGAGGACATTATTATCTAACAGAAGGCTTGTTTGACATTACAAACAATGTTTTTTCCCAATTTAGTTTTTTACATGTGTGTAGGGGAAAAGCGAATCAAACGTGTAACCTTGTGCAAACAGACTATAAGATGAGACTAGTGTGACCACAAAGAACATTTTGATGGTTTTGTATATATAAGCATCATATAGAGTGTTTTTTTAGAGGACAAGCACAAAAAATATAGTAATACCGGAACGCACTCACAGTGTTCAAAAAGCTTTAGTTATAGTGTTTTTCAAATTCTTCCCTTGTTAATGGAGAAAAACGTAGGGAAACTAGAGATTCAGAGTTTGTCATACCACAAACTCAAGGTGTTCGGTTCCGGTGGTGGGGGAATGATGAGCCGTTTTTCAATACACGCGGTTGGTATCGTAAAGAGTTTCATTTTCCCCCCTCAAATTTAGGACGAAAAGCAGTCAAAAGCACCATTTAAATGAAAATCAAAGCATCAAGTCTCCGCTGTAAGAAAACCAGTTAAAAATACCCAAGCGTTTTGAAGGAAAGCGGGATTTTAAAAAGCGTTCAACATTGAACGCCGTTTTCTCCGATTGTTACTTTTCACTGGGATCTACGTGTGTGTGGCGTCGGTGACGATTTGATTGTTACAGTCACATTGACAAAATGTGTCTCGAAAGTAAGCATTCATGACTTGTCGCATGACTGCTTGCAATGGTTAATTGTCTCATACGATGTATACACTACATGAAACTTCGGAGTCTAGACACTATTGTGTACACCCATTGCATTTATTTGCACATTTGATATTTTAAAAGTTATAGGTCATTAATTGTCGCATGACTGCTTGCAATGGTTTATTGACTGATACAATTTAAACGCTACATAAAACTTTGGAGTCCAGGCACTATTTTGTACATTTAACCAGTACATACATTTGTACATTTGATAGTTTCACAGTACATTGACATTTATTGTATGATACATTATGACATGAATATAATTAGCAAATCTTGAGACCACCATATTTCGAAAAGTATAAGTCCGATCAACTGTTTTCGATTGTGTATTTCGATTGTGTACTTGTGGGATACTGTAGATGTATTTGTTAGGCTAAAACTATGGTGTTCCATATGTGCCACTCCTTTCCGTCGCCTTTTCAATTTTTTCCGTCGCCTTTTCAATTTTTTCCGTCGCCTTTTCAATTTTTTCCGTCGCCTTTTCAATTTTGGTCCGTCGCCTTTTCAATTTTGGTCCGTCGCCTTTTCAATTTTGGTCCGTCGCCTTTTCAATTTTGGTCCGTCGCCTTTTCAATTTTGGTCCGTCGCCTTTTCAATTTTGGTCCGTCGCCTTTTCAATTTTGGTCCGTCGCCTTTTCAATTTTGGTCCGTCGCCTTTTCAATTTTGGTCCGTCGCCTTTTCAATTTTGGTCCGTCGCCTTTTCAATTTTGGTCCGTCGCCTTTTCAATTTTGGTCCGTCGCCTTTTCAATTTTGGTCCGTCGCCTTTTCAATTTTGGTCCGTCGCCTTTTCAATTTTGGTCCGTCGCCTTTTCAATTTTGGTCCGTAGCCTTTTCAATTTTTGTCCGTCGCCTTTTCAATTTTTGTCCGTCGCCTTTTCAATTTTTTCATCGTGGGTCCACGTGACTACCAGGTGATTATCACATGACTCCAAAGGAAATTCGACCTTTGGGAGGCATACCGCTGTAAGTTGCCAAAATGTATACGTTGCTTCATCCACAGTCAGTCGAGACCAGATAGCTATGGGGCGCCGTTTGTCAATTAATTTTTTAGCGTATTTTTGACGTGTTTTTACCATGGTTTGTAATAATTAGATGTAAACCATAGAAAGTGCTGTCAATTTATTTTGTGGTTTACATACAATCAAAGCTTATAAATTATGGTTTATAAACCATGAAAATTGAATCATCATAAAACATGGTTTATATCATGGAGGTACACCTCCATGTTTATATGAACATTGAATCATCATGTCGGAACCTGTTATAAATTGCATTATAACTACTTTAAGGTTGTCCGACGAAGTTTATTTTTAATATAATTTCTACTTCTTTAGCATTCGCGAAAAGGGCAAGATGCTCTTCCCCTTAGTTTACTAGTCCAGAAAGTGTTATACACCTTCATGGGGGAAGGGTAGAATTTGCTGTTCCCACGATATTCTGCTGACCACAGCATATTTGGCACATCCGGAACTACCCCAGGGACATTACGTAAAGCCTGCCTGCATTCGCACCATTTTGCAAGTTATGTCTTAGTGTTAGATTTTGCCACGTTCGCCACCATCCTTCCAAATTTGGCATATGAAAAACTTGCGTGCATTTGCTCAATGACGACCGCAACGTAGCCCTCAGCACGTGAAACAGAAGGCCGTCTGAAGCAAAATCGGCAAACTTTCATTCATAAATAAAAAATGTGTCAGTGTATTTTACCATATCGCCCGGCATTTGAAAGCTCTATTCTTACCCTCGAGAATGGTGTGTAAAACTTAATTATTATTATTATTATTATTATTATTAATTTAACACGGTCAGGAACATAGGGCCTTTTTTAATTTAAAACCGAGAGAAAAATGCTAAAACGAGCATTTCCTATGGAGGTCAACATGAATTTGACCACATTTTCAGTGGGTTCACTCAGTAAACTGAGCGGCAAAATAGTTGCCGACACGGTACAGACCAAAGATCGTATAGCGCCGTAGGCGCAAGATAGGGAACTCACGCACAAACGTGAAGTACGCACCGGGCGCGTTTGGCCGCCATTTTAGTAAGCAGAGAGAGTTGATCGCATCGGTGATAAAAACCGCGCGCGGGAAAAAAGTTTTTTTAGTTGCCATAAGCGTACACTCGGGCATGTCGTGTTTGTCGCTACACCCCCCCTGACAGCCTGATCGTGTTTGTCGCCACCCCCTGACAGCCTGATCGTGTTTGTCGCCACCCCTGACAGCCTGATCGTGTTTGTCGCTACACCCCCTGCTGACAGCCTGATCGTGGAGTCATACATCATATGTAAGTTGATGTTTTTATGGGGTGTAATAACACCAATTTTTTGTTTCATCAATCATTTTTTACAAAGAACACAAGGAAGGTAGCGGACATTTTGCCCAACTTTAAAATTTGAGACAATATTCATGATATTCGTTTAACAATTTAAGGACTTTAAAAAGGGTTTTAAAAGGGTTTCCGGCCTTCCCCTTGCCAAATCATTCTGGATCTATGTACTATGTAGTAGTATGTTACTTACTGTTGACGACTGTAACGTTTACGTTCCTCTGTCTGTTTTATCCTACCTCCATGCTTCTATGGATTGTTTTGAGCAATTTGCCATGATTGCTGTCAATCTTGTCAAAGTGTTGTGGTTTTAATTATAGAACATTTATTCATTGTTTTGTTCAAAGATCCTGATCTGTCAACAAAAACCAAACAAAAGGGAGGGCAACATGGCATCGACCTCATCATCATCAGCTCACTGTTCTGCAATAAATTGCTTTAATCGTCAGAGCAAGCGACCGGATCTGTCATTCTTCAAGTTTCCTAAGAACAAGGAGAGGTACATTAGGCAATTTTTTGTTTGAATTATTTCCATTAAATGTGTAAAAAAAAATACTAGCCTACTATAGGGCCTATATCATTGCATCAATAATAGAAATTTTTTAAAAATATACTCCATTCATATCACCTAACTAAAGGCAACATTTAAATGTGGCGGTGTCCATTTGAATTTTGCCTTAAGCAATGAAATTCTCCACCTTGTAGTTGTAGAACTGATTTTGGAAAGCACACTGGCTGAAGTTGGTGGTTGGCTAGACCAATTGAGATAATGGCCAGAATGCGATTTGGTACCAAGCGGTTGGGGGGTGGGGGGCATTACAATTAAAACCACACACTAAACATGGATGGATTGAACAGTCTTGATGAAAATACTGTGCCAGTTTATTGCTGTTTCTTCAACAAGTACACTGTATTCATCTGCAACTTTCACAGGTGACTTGTATTGTACCTTTCTTAATAATTTTGATACCTTAAGGTTGACAAAAACCAAATCATTACCCTGGGTTAAACATGATGACTGGTTATGATGTTTGGAAATTAGCGGTGCATGCTCTCGTTGAACATTACGTTTATTGACTCTGACTTTATGTGACGAAAGCAAGCAGGAAGGAATTGGCAGCAAAATGAGCTTGTGTTAAACTGAATTGTTGGTAGATTTAAGAGGCTTCTCCGCATATAATGTCACCTTATTTGTTCAATTTTAACATACAGTATATTGCCTATATTTTGTTCTTTGCAGATGTCAGAAGTGGGTCCAAAACACCCGTCGCTCTGATCTGCTTCAGAGAACTTCCCTGTATATATCATCAAACTGCCGCTTGTGTTCGGAGCATTTCGAGATTCAGGAGTTTTCAAACAAACGAATGAAAAATAGACTGAACTGGAATGCAATTCCAACAATTTTCCAAGTTCCCAATCCTCCCAAACCTCTGTCCACCCCTCGCAGGCTACTTAAGAGAAATAGTGAGGTAGTCTCAACACCAAAAGCTCCACAGCAGCAAGAAGGTATGAACAGTATACAAACATCACATCACTCAAGTCTTTTCCCACACAAATATTGAAATGCTATAAGTGGTGCAGTTAGAATCCAGTAGTGAAGATTATGAGGTCTGAGCCCTTTGACTTTCAGAAGGATTAGCTGTGTAAGTGTTTGGAAATTATTAGATGAGTTGCTGTAAAGTTTACAGCAAATTCATCTAATAAATTCAAAACAAAAGTTAAGTAAACAAAACTACATTTCTGTTGGCCCATATGTAAACACAGTACACTTGAAAATTGTATTGCTCACGGCTGTTCCTATTTGAAAATCAGACTTGATTCAAACTGTACCACATATATGATATTCATGCCAGACTCAGAAAAAAAAAACTTTTACTACAACACTGCATGTGTTTATACACTTAAGTACATATGTTTTGTGTATATTCTATGTTCTGTTAAAACCCCCCGCTCAGAACCTTTGCACCCCCGGCCCCCAAATGAGATCGAACAAATGAATGGTTTGATGGGCAGCCCTCCCCCAAATTATGACTTTGCCCCTGCTTTCCTCCCCCCCCCCCCCCCCAATGAACATGTCTTGTATGCCACTGACTAGTAACTTATACAGTTTAACAAAGTTTGTTTTACCCTGAACAAGTTAAAAGCTTCATATATTTTCCGAAGTAAAAAAACAAAAAACTCTGGTGACGCGGGCAAAGTCAATCCCACAAGCATTTTAGAGTAGAAGTTTTAACCACGCGACTATGAGCTTAATGATGAAGGTCAGTCCAGTTGGAGTTGATATGTACATGCCGTGGTGGGTCCTGCTGTAATTTATATATTTTGTAACATTGAGACATTTTCTCTTTCTGTTTGCCTTTGCAGTGCCTGGTAGTGTGACTGACCATACATATTGTGAAGTTCCCGGAAACAAGCATAATGATAGTTCCAGGAGAATGTTAACATATGAATCATCTGATGTCATCAATGGTCCTATATTCGAAGGAAAGAACGGCAAACTGCTCAAGAAAGAACGCCTTCGAACATTTAGGCTTCAGAAAAGAGTGCAACAACTGCAAAGGTCATTGGATTTGGTGACTAGCAAGTCACTATCAATCAGGGATGTAATCAAAGCAGTAAGTACTTATATAGAAGAGCCAGCACTGACGTTTATTGCATCTCAATTGCGAAATTCATCACAGCGTTGTAAGGCCAAAGGCAGGAGATGGACTTATAAAGACAAAGTAATTGCACTTTCCCTATATCATCAGAGTCCTCGTGCATACCAATTCTGCTCACGCATTTTCACACTTCCATCTGTGTCATCCCTCCGCAAATGGTTAAGTAATGTGGAAGTGAGGCCAGGCTTTCCTCCCAAGGTGTTTGAACTATTGAGAGACAAAGTAGCTGTCATGACAGAGAAGAATAAGCTGTGTGTTATCACATTTGATGAAATGAGTCTTCGAGCAGGCCTGTCATATAACATCACAGAAGATGCGGTGGAGGGGTTTGAAGACTTTGGCTCATTGGGTAAAACATCTAAGCCTGCAAATCATGCTCTTGTATTCATGGTAAGGGGTTTGATTGGCAAGTGGAAACAACCCATTGGCTATTTCTTGTCAAGAGCTGCAACAAGTGCTGAAAATCTGAAGAAACTGCTCAATGAATGCATTCAGGTCGTTAAAAACACTGGACTGCAACCTAAGGCTGTCGTATGTGACCAAGGGTCCAACAACGTTCGACTCTATAAACTCCTTGCAGTAACAGAGAAGCGACCTTTCTTCATCCACGAAGAAGACAAGATCTTCTGTTTGAATGACCCGCCACACTTACTAAAGAACACAAGATCTAACCTGGAGAAATATGTCTTCCAGATCAAGGGAACTGATGGTTGCAAGCACATTAGGTGGACACATATTCGTAATTTCTATGAATTTGATTCACAATTTGCAATCAGAAAAGCACACAAACTCACAAAAGGGCACTTTGAACTCACAAGCTTCTCCAAAATGAGAGTGAATAAAGCAGCACAGGTGCTTAGTCATTCCGTGGCTGCAGGTCTGTACTCATATGTAGCATTTGGTAAGTTACCTGCAGAAGCTGCATACACAGCAGAGTTTGTTGATCTGATCAACGATTTGTTTGACTCATTCAACAGTAGATGTTTGAAGGATCCACAGAAATTGAGAAGGCCTATGTCGGAAAACTCTGAACACAAATCATTCTTTGAGTCATGCAAGCCAGTACTCAAGAGCCTTAAGGTAGTTGGATCTCGGAACGTTCACTTTATCAGGGGTTGGTGTCTCGCAATATCCTGTGTTTCACAGCTGTGGCAACACTTGAAGACAACCACTGATACTCGATATCTGCTAACATCACGTCTAAATCAGGACATTGTGGAAAACCTTTTTTCTACAATTCGGAGAAAAGGAGGGTTCAGAGACAATCCGTCACCTAAGGAATTTCGTTGCGCCTTGAGGATGGTAATGGTAGCAGAGCTTATCAAACCAGTCGCTGGTTCGAATTGCTCACCAGACGAGGACAAGTTTGTCCTTACGCTTCAGTCTCTCACAAGTAGTAGGCCCACAGGAAGAACAACAAAACAATCACAGAATGTCACAAGTATCAACAATGCTCGACGAAAAGCCATCGCAGTAAATAATATCCCAATTGACCTCCCTGAACAGAACACACTTGCATACATCGCTGGTTATCTCTGTCGCAAGGTAATAATTGGACATGAAGTACTCTCTTCATGCCAGATCTGCAGAAAAGCTCTACTGAAAGAGAATGCAGATTTAGACAACCCTGCGCTACTCTTCACACATCACAAAGCCTACGACACTTCCACATCTGACTTTGGATCGTTAATGGTCCCTTCAGAGCGTTTCCTAGCTTTCTGTACTGAATGTGAGAAGTTGTTTCGCACTGAATTTGATGACATCAAGATGACAAGGAGCAACATCTCCTACCTGCTCAATCGAGCCATGTGTGATCTACCTTTGTACAAGGAGATGCAGTTATGCAGTGAGAGAATAAAATCCAAAATTGTAGCTGTGTTTGTGAACGTCAGAATGCATTATGCACTTAAGTTTAAAAACAGAGAAGTACATAATGTCACCCTCAAAAGGAAATGTAGGAAAGTTGACAAAGTTGCACATAAATGAAGCAAACAAGTTGTACATTAAGTCAGTCATTGTGATTAAACAACATTTAATTGTGATTTAAAACAAGTTGTACATTAAGTCAGTCATTGTGATTAAACAACATTTAATTGTGATTTAAAATAATAGTACAGTGGCCCTGAATAATTATGTCACCAAAATGACATTTTTGAAGTGGCGTACAACTTGATGGGTAGTTTATGTGCAAATTAAGTCATAGCGACATGAATGTATAAACACTAAATAGCGAGGGGTGTGTGTCTGGGTGTTTGTGTGTGTGGGGGGAGGGGGTTATCGCAGTTTCATCTGTTTTATTTTTAATTGGAATTTTTTATTGGCGTTTAAAAGAATAGTTATATTTATTTTTAATGTTTAGTCTTTGTGTACACCTTGAAAGAAAAGCTCATCATTTTTCTTAATTGCATGACTTAAAGAACAAATTGACTTGGAATCATTGAATCTGATAAAAGCGGGAAGTTTAATTTCAAAATTGCCGTCTGTGTTGGCTCAGTAACGAGGAACAAGAATTAAAAATTAAATTAATTTAAGGCTACAAAATTTGGCAAATGTCTTTTCCTTTTTTTCTTGGGGGGGGGGGGGGTTATTACAGATATTTTTAATTATTGTATTGTCATTTTAGCCCTGAGATGCATAAAATTCAATGCATGTTTTACATGTATATGTAAGTATGTATATTTACTTTTAAACTTCTGTATAAACTTCATTTTAGCCCTGCTGCAATTTGTGCTATGGTGCTGTCCACGAGTTTAATTGAATAAATTACACAGCTGTGCTATTCACTGTATTCATTGTCTGTTGGGTTAGTAAGACAAAGTATTTTACCACCCACCCCGTAGGCCCCCAACAAATAATACAAAAACAACTACAAATGTTCGAATTCTGTTCAGATAAGTGTTTTAATTGTTGATTTTATACCAGAAATCCCGATTTTGGGCAATAATATTGTCCTGTTGACTCTGTCATTTATTATGCATTCAACTCGAAGATCTAAAGCAATGCTAATTTGCTTTTAAGGCCCCTCCCCCCCCCCCCCCCCCCCGAAAAAAATACCAGTTGATCGTCCACTCTCTCATCATCCTTTGTTGAGGCCGCAACTTTTTTTAAATTATTTTTATTTTTACATTTGTTTTGGTTTTAAGACAAATTTTCTGGGTGTAACTATGTGTAACTACATAAAGTGTGGACTGAAGAATTGGTGGCCAGTTTGAATTATGCTTGGCGGCCACCTTCAAAACAATAAAAATAAATAACAAGACCCTCTATGCATATCATGAACATTTGGGGCGCTACGGCTGTTCTGCTTCGATCGATGTATGAGAGATTATCACTCTCTGTGCATGAACATTGGGGGCGCGTGATTGATATGCTTCCTAAAATGGCGGCCGCGCCCCTCCAGTGCGTACTTCACTCATTTGCGCGCGTTTGTGCGTGAGTTCCCTATCTTGCGCCTACGGCGCTATACGATCTTTGGTACAGACCCATATCGCACGGCAGAATAAACTATGGGAAATTCTCCCTCAATCTATATAAAACAATTTTTGATTGGCCTAGAGGAAAGGGTGGCTTTTTTTGGTCCAATTACAAAGAGTTTTTCTTCTTTGTTTGGTGACCACGGTAATGTATGCAAAGTCCACTACAGTCTGGTTCTGCAGTTCTCGCGCGGTACGCTTATGAATAGGCTTATTGAAGCAGGAACCAGATCTACCACAGTCAGTCCGCAGTGCGTGCGTTAATGGGGTCAAATCCCGAGTTTTATCTGCACACAGCCAACGTGCAGAATCGACTGCGCGATTTGCGCGATAAACTGCGAGAGTTCGACGACCCCTTTTTTTGCACACGGCACGATGCTCACATGCTTCAGGTGGCATCCAAGATGGCGTAGTAAGTACGCGTAGTAAGTACACGTAGAACAATTTGCCGAGTCGAATGATACCAAATTTGTTAAGTTTGAAAGACTTTTATGCCTTTTTTTTTACCACCGAACATTTTGGATATTGTTGGGATTGATTTGGGATAGTTTTTGGTTTGCAGCGCCCTGACCCAGCTAAATAAAAAGAGGAAATAACACCACTAAAAATCGAAAGATTAATGCACGTATCAATTGTAGTCCCGGCCGTGGGGAACCCGGGACTTTGGCAGAGGTAGCCGGGACATAGACGGGGATGTGCAAAAACCGTGCCCCGCTAGCCGGGACAATAGCGGGGTCTTTGCTGAGGTTGTACAATTGGTTTCCCCGCCCTACCGGGACAATAGCGGGGTCTTTGCTGAGGTTGTACAATTTGTTTCCCCGCCCTACCGGGAAAATAGCGAGGACTTCGCCGAGGTTGTACCATTTGTTTCCCCGCCCTACCGGGACAATAGCGGATCGTTTTGTGGGTGACAAAATGCCCTGCTTGTCGGTCGGGCCGGGATTGTGCGGGGGTTGTTATAAATGCCCCGCATGCCGGGGCCGGGATCGTGCGGGGGTTGTTTTAAATGCCCCGCATACCTGGGCCGGGATCGTGCGGGGGATGTACAAAAACAAGTGCCCCGCCCGGCCGGGTACGTAGCGGGGCATGGCAGGGACTATGACACCAATCCATTTTTACATCCCCGGCGAAGTCCCCGCTAGTCCCGGGTCCCCCAGGGCCGGGATTACAATTGATATGTGCATAAAGTGTAAGCTATCGTTTAGTATATTTTTTGGCGTGTGGCGACGACAATGTAGGAACGTGATGCACTTCTGCTTTTCGCGAGATTTGTTGTTTTTTAACCGATTTTAGAGGGCACGTTACGGTCACACGCATGGCTGTTGCATCCTGTCGGCTGCTTCGTGTTTTTTTTCCTTCTTTTTCTTGGCAGGCTTTTCAATCATTCATAAAATCATAGACCTACTTTAGTACTACATGTTTTTTATTAATTTTTATTAATTTTAAATTAATCTTACCTAGCCCCTAGGCCTAGGGCCTATTTTAATAAACAAAATAAAAATAATACAAAATGGGGGTAGTGTGGATATTCGCGTTCTCAATTTTTATTATAATTTTTGTCAGGCCCTCTTCCACACAGCCAGTACATTTAGGAAGAACTCATCAACTGTCAGTGTCAAGTGTCATTGATTGCATGCATTGTACTGTGTCATGTGCAATTTTACACAACGGAACATGTCAGCCTACATGACATGAATCCCATTAGATTAGTCCGATTTGAACAAGTACTTGCGATTATCCTGGTAGTATTGGAGACCGACTTCAGATGGTCTCGGCCTCGCTATGTAATGATTCGATCTCGGCCTTGCCCTTTGCTGCATCTTCTGGACTCGGGAAAAATGAGCTGAGGCCACTAGTTTTTTGTGTGAATTTTCCAACATTTACTTTTCCAAAAAAATTGCAACAAAGTACCATTACTGAATCGGATGTAAGGTTTTCCAAACCAAAATTGGGCATACTTTATGAGTGCAAAAGACGCAACTCATGTGCACAAATTGTGACCCCATATAATATAAGGTTTTGTCAAGTTGTGCCAGCTAGCTTGATAATGATTTTTTATTTTGAAATGTGAATCATCGTGGTTATTAAAAATTGTGAGCCCATGTTGATATTTGTTTTGGCCATTCTTCCTATCGTGGGAGTAGGCTGGTTGGGGATGGGGGTAGTCGTTTCTCTTTTTAAAATTTATGGATTGCTGGTGTGACTAAACTCTGCAACGTGCACTTGGTTAGATTTTGTTACCTTTTTCACAACTCCCTTTTCCAAATGTACTTTTGTTGACAAATTTTTTTCTCATTTTGATTTTTCCAGGTTAGACCGACGGCTTAAATGGCCAGACCCACAGCCGCCATCCCAACAGCCTGTGTGTGGAGGGAAGAGTGCAAGCAAACCATGAGATGAGACTTTGTGTGACCACAAAAAACATTTTGATGGTATTCGATATATGCACCATAATTAAACAATTTTAAGAGGACTCACAAAGAAAATAGTAGAACCGGAACGCACGCAAAGTGTTAAAAAGCTGAAGGTTTTTTTCATTTATGAATATTTGCCCCCTGTTGATGAAGAATCGTGTATGGAAACTAAAGCTTAAAAAATCGTATGAGTCGTCATGTGGATAGTTCTTTAAAAAGGGGGGGGGGGGGGGGGTTGGAAATGGTTAGAAGGCAAAGCCACAAGGGGAACAGGTTTTGGTTTGTGGGAAGGGGGACGGATAGGATGGAGGGTGTGGGGAAGAAGGAAACTGGCGAAATAGAGCTGTGTTTATGGTGCTGCGGGAAATTTGAAGCTAATTGAGATTGCGATTGTTTACTTTCTTGTTTCAAAATTAAGTTGAGCTAGCTTGCCATTGAACAGTTTGTCTTCTAAAAGTCTGCGAGTATGAAGTTTACTCAAACTGGTTTTTGGTAGCTATTTTATTAATGAACAAGTGAACTAGTTCAGTTACATGTACCAAACATGAATACATGTACAATTTTTTCATTTTAATTGAAGCAACTGTTATTAAACTTTCCACTCAGCATAAAAAGTCCATTTAAACATTGCCAACCTACCGGTCACAACTTACCAAAAATCTTTTTTATTACATCTGTGCTTGTACTCTCTTGTTGGATTAAAACAAATATCTACCAATTGAGTACATGTAGTTTTTTAATTTGATAATTTTAATTTGTTTCATTTAAATGGAAGCAGCTGAACTTTTTGGAACTGTGCCTTATCTTTGATAATTATATGTTGGTGCAGTGTATGTGACTTAAAATAAAGGAATTGATGGTGTAATATTAAACATCTTGCTCACTTGAGTTTTTGTTGTATGAAGAATTTAATTATTTTTGTTTAATAAAGGACCCAAACAATAGGACTTTGACCCTTCAACCATCCAACTACCCAAGTCATTCCTGACCATGATTTTATTAAAAAGTCTTCTCGAATAAAAATATATCATTTTCTGAATAAACCAGTAGTAAAACTTCTACTTGAAATTTGCATCTGACCATCCAAATTTAATTTTTTGTTCCCCAATTTAATAATTTAATAATTATTCAGACCATCAACCCCCTTTCAAATTATATCCTTTGTTCTCAAAGTACGCAAAATCGTCTATAAAACATTTGCTTAGGCCACCAATCCGTCAGTTTGAATATTTCCCCAAAGACCCCAACAAACGATCGGTAACAGTAACCCACGCACTTGTTTACAAGTACATCCGGGTATGTACAGTGGAGGAGTGTGACGTTTCGCGGTTGACCAATCAGCGATCAGGAAATCCGTAAACGATCATGGCGGCATATTCACGAACAGACGTTAACGTTAAATTGTGAGAAGTGTTAGCAAAACGAGCGCCCTGACTCAGCTAAATAAAATCGAATGTAAAAAGTACAGCATTTGGATAGAATATAACCTTATCTATTCGGTAAGCCCAAAAATACGTTGTGGTAACATTGAAAATTAATAGTTAGCACCATGTTTTACGAAGCAAAATGTTTCGTTTTGAAACAAAATGTTTGGGTCCATTTTAGCACTAATAATTGACAACGAAATCATTAAATTTTACAACTGGATTAAAGGTCGTTTATTCATCTTTACGAATCTGTAAATATTTTGACAGAAAATTACTTTGATCACAAGAAATTGGTGAAATTCCTGAGACTATACCACGCTCATTAAATATTCATGGAGAGGTCAAGCTCCCGAAACTCGTGCATACGCTGCAGATAAAAGGAACGGATATTGTGTGCAGTGCGGACTGACCGTTGTTTCCTGTCAGAGTCTTAAGACGCGAGCTTGGATCCTGGATCGTTTCTTCGATTTTTCACCGATTTATACGCCGACTTGTTCATTATCTAAATACAGTTTTTTGAGTAGAATATATATATTTCTTTCTGATACAATTACTTTGGCTTAAAACTTCTCATTTGAGAAGAAATTGGCTAAAGTTCTGTCAAAGTTGGAGGCTGTTCGGTGATCGGATCACAACATACTTTCAACAGGGGTGATTTCTACATGAATCCTGATATAGGAATGACATTTCCTAAAATAAAATATTTTAAAAAGTCTGAAATTGAGCATGTCACTTGTAAGTAACCTCTTTCCCACCGTAGGTCTGTAGCCAGCCTGTGTCTTTTCTACAGATATTTTCATGGTAAATGTGCCACCAGTGTGTCCGACCTAGTTCCTCCTGTCAGAGTGTTTGAGCGTGAAACCAGACTTTCTGCTTCTTCTCACCCATACACTCTTAATTTGCTGAGATGTAGAACAAAGAGCCATTCCAACAGCTTTATTCCACGTACTGCATCTCTTTGGAACTCCTTGCCTGGTGCATGTTTCCCTTCATCCTACAATCTAGACTGTTTCAAGAGGAATATCAATTCCTACCTCCAGCTCTCCTGAGTTCTTTTCATGTTTTATAATTTTCCTCTTATAGCCCCTTACCAAGAGTGGCTTTTAGCCTTGTTTGGGGCGAACTTGCATAAAAAAAAAAAAAAAAAAAAGTCCAAATCCTATTATGGTTTGATATACCCTGGTCCTTGCTGAATAGATAAACATACATACAGGATGCAGTGTGGGCTGTGTATACTTCCCCCCTTATATAAAATGGTCTAGTCCATTGACCTGTTTGGTAAAATTTAATGGGAGATAAGCTGTGCAGTGTTCGGGGGTCAGTGCCACACACACGAAGCCGTGGCACACAGGGCTGTGTTCTTTTCTGCTCAAATCGGGGCCAAAGTTTTTGATATGCGTCTTTGCTGACCACGTAATTATTTAAAAATGTTAGTCCACTAGTCTTTTTGTGATTGGTTGAAGCTCATTTAGGACATCATTGTTTTAAGACTTTGACCAATCAAATAGTTTAATTCTGTCCGAGTGCGTGACCAGCCGGGTTTTTAAACCCATGTTTCGCTCCTGGCTCCTCAGAAGCGAGAACGGCCTCTCAGGCCATCTCATGCTAAGTCAGAAAAAGTGTCCCGCTATACACTTTGTCTTGACTTGATTGGAACGCGACGACTTTTCCCTAAAAGTGGTTCCTAAACTATTGCATCCCTTTTTCACGTGCTCTGTTGATACAGATGTACTAGCCCCCCAGGTCCGCTTTGGTAGATATGACCCGGTTCATCTCTCCACCTTGCCCCGGCTTCTCAACCCCTTTCATCGCCTTCTCCTGGACCTTGAGGTTGTCATCTTGGAGCCCATCTGAGTGACGTGCACCTTCCATCCCCAGCCGTAGAAGTGCACATAAACCCAGCTAAGAGCTTTACCAATATCCATGTATTTTCACAGATGTATTTTTTTAAATTTTATCAAGACTTGTTAAATCGTATTCCATTTGATGATAATAACTTCTAACTGAAGCTATTGTATTTTAACCTACACTTGTATTTATCAAATTCTTTATATTTCAATTGCTTGTTTATCATTTACATACTGTTGTTGGCATTGATTCGTATGAACAAATAATAATACGGTGATTCCAGTTAGAGAATCAAACCACATATATAGCTGTCCGTTGCGTTTATTACCGAGCAAGTTTCCCTTACACAACATCGAACCGTTCGCAGGCTCGTATTTAAATAGAGGTAAAACCTGTGACAATCATAACACATGGTTTATAAACCATGAAAATTTAAGCGCCTTCAAAACATGGTTTATAAACCATACAAATTTAAGCATCAAAACATGGTCTACAAATCATGGTTTCCATGATTTGTGAACACACGTTTTTTATGGTTTATAAACCATGAATCATGATTTGTAAACCATGTTTACATGTTTTGTGCTTAATTTTTCATGGTTTATAAACCATGTTTTATGAAGCTTCAGTTTTCATGGTTTATAAACCATAATTTATAAGCTTTGATTGTATGTAAACCACAAAATAAATTGACAGCACTTTCTATGGTTTACATCTAATTATTACAAACCATGGTAAAAACACGTCAAAAATACGCTAAACAATTAATTGACAAACGGCGCACCATAGCTATCTGGTCTCGACTGTGGATGAAGCAACGTATACATTTTGGCAACAGCGGTATGCCCCCCAAAGGTCGAATTTCCTTTGGAGTCATGTGATAATCACCTGGTAGTCACGTGGACCCACGATGGAAAAATTGAAAAGGCGACGGACAAAATTGAAAAGGCGACGGACAAAAATTGAAAAGGCGACGGACCAAAATTGAAAAGGCGACGGAAAAAAATTGAAAAGGCGACGGACCAAAATTGAAAAGGCGACGGACCAAAATTGAAAAGGCGACGGACCAAAATTGAAAAGGCGACGGACCAAAATTGAAAAGGCGACGGACCAAAATTGAAAAGGCGACGGACCAAAATTGAAAAGGCGACGGACCAAAATTGAAAAGGCGACGGACCAAAATTGAAAAGGCGACGGACCAAAATTGAAAAGGCGACGGACCAAAATTGAAAAGGCGACGGACCAAAATTGAAAAGGCGACGGACCAAAATTGAAAAGGCGACGGACCAAAATTGAAAAGGCGACGGACCAAAATTGAAAAGGCGACGGACCAAAATTGAAAAGGCGACGGACCAAAATTGAAAAGGCGACGGACCAAAATTGAAAAGGCGACGGACAAAATTGAAAAGGCGACGGAAAAAATTGAAAAGGCGACGGACAAAATTGAAAAGGCGACGGAAAAAATTGAAAAGGCGACGGAAAAAATTGAAAAGGCGACGGAAAGGAGTGGCACATATGGAACACCATATAAAACATTGTGCGACGTCACCAGTGCCCAACGTAAAGTCAATAGATTTCGCTCGCCACAATTTCTGTTCTATGGCCTGTGTGGTAAAAAAAAAAAACCTCCATAAGACTGTGCGGCGCGATATGCTACTTTATGTGTTCTCTGATGTTATAATGTAAGGAATTATGAAGTCACCCCCTGTTAGAGCATGCTCTATCAATCGTCTATTTTCAAACAAATACGTTTAATTTTGAAATCTACAGAATATGCTTGATCGAGTCAGAAGTTGTTTCCCATCCCATCCCGGAATACTGTGAGCTACGGTACTAATGTTTCAAGCTCGAAAACATTTCCGAGAGGGAGTGAAGGGAAAACACATGGTGTCTGTGTGGTACGTCTCTGGTAGTAAATCATCCCTGACTGTCTAAATGTTGTTTTTGGGTGGGAGACAAGAGTCTCTGTATTCAGATACTCAGGCAATGGTTACAACAGAGCTAATGTTGATGTTTTTATGAAACTTCATGAAGGATTGAGGGGGAGTGGGTTTTGGAAAGGGGGGAGGGGGGTTTGGTTTTCAGGGAAGGGGTTGTTGGAACTCACTAAAAAGCAGCTCGTCGGGATGGTTTTGGAGGACATTATTATCTAACAGAAGGCTTAATTGACATTACAAACAATGTTTTTTCGCAATTTAGTTTTTTACATCGATTGTCATAGTTAGTACAATTAATTGGCACTTGAGGAGCGTCCCTATCACATCTGCATCGATCAATCTAAACAGTACAACCGGTAATTGCATTTAATTGAACTTATTGTGTCAAGCAGTGCACATGGGGAGAGAATCCAACCCCCCCCCCCCCACCCCACCACCACCACACACCACCACCGTACAGCGGCATTCAATTCCAAGCCGTTGACAGAATCTTCGACAGAAATATTGTCCACTGATAGGATGGTCTATCATCACCGAGGCCGTTTTGTTCCGCGCTAAAAACTTCCTCAAAAGCCAAAACTTGTTCATCAATGTTTCAAAGACACTTTCAACGTTTTAAGTATACTCTTGGGTACTATTAATTGTGTTTTGCATCACTTTATTAATTACAAAGACCTACGTTTCCGTTCAGATATCATGCGCTCATCTTGACGCATTGAGTAGCGCACGGAATGCTGCGGTCTATTAAAAATGATTATGACAACGTCATGACAATGTAAATATCACATATGCAAATTTTTAGATATTTACTATAGGGCTTAGAAGTTTTTTCAAGAAATTTACAAAATTTATGAACTAGGTGCACTAATTTCTTCTTGTATTTGTCTAGACTGTCAGAGGATTTTATGGATAAAATAAATGCAGTAACTAAAACATGAAATATAATTTCCAATATATAATTAAAATTAAACAACCCTTTAAAAAATATACACCCATGACTGCCAAATAAAAAAAATCGGTCTATATATATAGTACTTGCTGTACGATGTATAGTAGACACAGGTGCAGAGAAGTCAGGTAACGGCAACGTGTAGAAGAGACCTACTGGTAAGTTTGTATTGTTGAAATTAAATTATCATGTTGACATACCAATTAACAGTATTGTGTAATGTAGTAAATAAAATAAATGATTGATCTGTGACAACGTTCAGGGTACCGGAAAAAAATACGTTGTGACAACGTTCTGGGTAACTGGAAAAAGTTACGTTGTGACAACATTCTTTTGAAAACAATTATTTACAACATGGCAACGTTGTGTATACGTGCCTACAACGTGGTAATTTCGTTGCATCATTACGTTCTAAAGACGTACAGGGGAGTCGACAAAGATTCGTTGCTACAACGTTACATAGATAACGTTATAACAACCAAAAACACACACTCTGGCAACGTTATATATAAGTTGCCATAAGGTCACTTGGAACGCTGTACCTAGTACTACACTTTCGAAATTTTAACATCTCTGCTCTCTGCAGTCGTACTACCGAAGATGTCAAAATTACTAGAGAAAAAAAGAGAGAGTACAGTGCCCCAGTACTGGGTCTTTTAGTAGGCATGGTGTATCTAGTGCAACCAACCTGTCAACCTGACTCTATCATGTCTATATATACGGTGTCCAGTGTTGTGACCAGAAGTTTTTAAGAGCCGGTTAATTTTCACAGAGGAGCGAGCTATTAAGCGAGGTATCGAGCGCTTGCGCGAGGCGTTCATCAGGGGTCCAAAGGGGGTGGCCCCGAAAATGTTTACATTTTACACCCTTAAAAATACATATTTTATGGGTTCTAGACACTAACAACATACAATGTATTTTGCTGAATTAGAAGTACACATGTTGAGCCATATATCAAGTTCTTATACCCAGCCTGCTTATACCTCACAAATTCTAAATATCCTTCATATATCTGGAGCTGACAAGTGAAATGAGACGAGTGTCAAATTTAATCAAATGAAGTATTTGTTATTTATTAAATGTAAGTTGTGTAAAGTTCTTGCAACTTAATAAGGTAAGTTAGTATTAAGAAAACATAGAATGATCCAGGGATGTGATTCCCCCGGTTTTTGCCGGAAATTCCTTTTTTTTTAAACCAAAAAGTCGACCCGTGTGAATCGTGTAAATCCAGTGAGAAAAATGGGGACAGAAGATCGCGATACATTTGGTGTGCGAGCGCTGAACAGAAACCTTTGAAAATTGATGGACTTTTAACAAGTCTAATGTGCAGTGAGTCAAGTACCCAGTAGAAGTCAATGTGGTTTGCGCAGTTACGCACGTACGGTCCAGACTAAAAACAAAAATTATTTGATTCTTTTATTTGTTTGATTTACAGGTAGATGTTTGATTGTCTGTAAATTATATTTCACTTTAGTGCTGTGTTGGGTTTTTTTTTTGGGGGGGGGGGGGGGGTTAGGCGAAATTCATTTTTTAAAGTTATTTTTATCTGGAACTCATCAGAAGGTTTGTTTGAAAAATTAAATAAGTCATTTTGTCTTTGAAGGTAAAACTATTTTCTTCGTTGTCCCAATTTGTTTAAGAATAGTTCGCGACCTTTTCCTATCGATCCTGGTTTCTCTTATTTTTAGCAAGCGAGTTTCCCCAACACTAAGCGTTTTTCCTAATTTATTATTCATTTATTCAACTGTGCCATTTTTCCGGGTTACACAGGCACAAAATAGTTGTACATATTGTTACAAGGGAACGTTTCGTGGACCTATTGCACTCATCGCCTTTTTTATTATCTATACAATATTTGAAAATGGGTACTACTAGTGCGTTTCAACCGATTTTAGTACACGGGGTTCATACAGGGAGACGACCGTGTGTGTATGTGAGGGGGGGGGGGGGGGTGGGGGGGCTGTAGGGGTAAAACGAAAAGTTGGGAATTATTTTATTTCCTTATTACCTATGTCAGTCTGTTGACTCTGCATACTATAACAGAGTCAGACCTTTGTCATTTTGCAGTGATTTTATCAACTTTGTGCATTAATTTGTAATGGAAACTGAATAATCTTCTTTGTTCGTAAATAAATGAAGTTGTTTCATCATCAATTTAAAAAGAACCGATGGTTTGTTTCATAATCACCCTGCTCATCAATTAAACCCATTAAAAACATATTTTGTATGATTAATTAATCATATCAATAATGACTGAAGTCGTCATGGGTGTTCTGATTTCGTGGCATGTCGGGGGGAAATCGGATCGCAGACGGGGGTGGCTCTGGGGCGGGACAGTGATTATAGGGAGAGCTTGAGTAGTTTGTGCTTTGGTCTCTGATAGTAATTAGTATTACTTTTTAGCTTCAAACTTCCAAGTGATTTAGGATTTATTTAGTTGTTTTATTCCCCAATTAAAATACAGAACTTTCGTAATAGTTTACAAAGAATAAAAACAAACAAGGTTCGGTACAATACTTCATACCCAATAGTTTGTGTACAACATTTAGCAGTTCTGGTATTCAACTATACAAAAATATGACAGTAAAATTGTTCATAAATACATTGAGAGGCTAATAATTTGTGAGTACATAAAATTAGATGAAACAGTTTTAATTTGTCAAAATCACAAAGTTAGCTAATATTTTTATGAAGTAATGTGCGTTTTCCAGAGGTCATTAATTTTCATAAGTAATCAGTGTCATAATGTAGCCCCATAGAAATAGTTGTACTTTAATTGGTAACAACAAGTATAGTGGAGAAATTGTTTCTGCCTGAACGGTAGTTGTAGCACCCATTAACAAATTAGTGTAGGCCTAATCATCTTTTGACCCGAAAATGAGTCAGTCTGCTGTGCCAGATGACTGCGATTTGTGCCCTTCGTTTTTAGTAGTTTGTGTCATTTCTCACGGGTTTTGTTGTATTTTCTTGATAGGCCTACCCCCTCATTGGTGTGTAACAAATACATGTGTGAAACCCACACAAATATTGTTCATCGGTAAAAAATGAAAAACTTGCCAAACTAAAAGTTATTGGCACTGGGCAGTAGTCGGACAATAGAGGGCCTTCTTTTTGCGATCAAGGAGATGCCAACTTCAAACAGAAGCTTTAATAGTATTGTTATTTTTTAAATAATATATCCAGAATATTGACACTTTTCATTCTTTTGTGTATTCTTTTTTGTTTTACTTGACAGTGGCGTCAAGAAATGTAATTTACAAAATCAATTAGGATTTGTCATTAAATTGGTGCAGACCAGCAGTTTCTTACAAGTATTGCGGCGCAAACTTTTGTCTCCAAACTTTAATGATCTGTTATAAGCCTATAAACTTGTCAACTGAATAACTAACTGGTGACTTACGTGACTACAGACATGAACAAAAGCTATCACAAAGAGTGGCCTTTTGGCCTTCCATCCATCTACCGAGAACTGTTTTTTCCAATTTCAAACAATAATGTTGAATAACTATGCAGAGAGATGGTAAATATAATGCAGCCAGCCAGTTGAACGGAAACAACCAAGCTTAGAGACTGTTAGTCTGTTGATTTATGTTGTTTGTAGATTGGGTACATCACTAAGGTTAGGAATGCCCAAGCATAAGCTACTGATACCTCAATAAGCCATTTGCGAGTTACATTTGAATAATGTCTGGTAGGCCTACAATGACTTGTTTAGTCACAAGTTACCGCTTAAATTTGAATTCCTCAGACTATCGAGACAGTTGCTATGTCACATGATTAGGGGCAAGCTTTTGCTTAGTTACGTAAGAGACGGTGAACACCCATACACAATTCTGAATGGATGTGTATGGCACAATGGTACCAGGGTTTGCTCATCTGGAGGTTGCTATACAAAAGCTTGCCCCGAACCATGTGACATCACATAGCAACTGTCTCGATAGTCTGAGGAATTCAAATTTAAGCGGTAACTTGTGACTAAACAAGTCATTGTACCAGACATTATTCAAATTTAACTCGCAAATGGCTTATTAAAAGACTGATAGGTCTATTTCACAATAGAACTAGACACGGCGGCTAAACTTTCTTCTACAAAGGCTGTTCTAACACACCATGCACGCACCTTTTATAAAATCATTTTGATGGTTTTACAAATATTTTATGAAGATTGTAATCTCCAATTATGGTTAACGTTTCACTATAACATTATGTTTAACAGCTAATAATTCCATTTATGTATTTACATGTATTATGTTCATGTTAGGATACTTGCAGGCTAATAAGGGGTCAAGTGGATACAATGATTCGTATTGGAGTCGCTTTATCGAGAGTGGTACACAATGCAACATGAATGATAACATTTAATTTTAATGAAATAATATTTTAAAGAAATTGAAAAACATTTCGAGAAAATGAAATTGTTTCAACATGTGTTTACCTTTTCAATTTGTTTTTTACCTGTCCCTTCTCAGTTAAGGGGCTACGTAATAATTACAGGCCATGGGATGATAGGGCTCGTTTCTTATTTAAATTTTGTAGTCTATTCCCGGCAACTACCTGATTTTTAGACAAGATGTACTTCTGATAGTCCAAATGGCATGTGAATTTCTTCAAGAACAAAACCGGAACACTAATGAGTTATCTTAATTAGAAATAATTATAGGAAAAAAGCGCCCTCTGTTGATCAAAGCCGGAGAACTGTGCACAAACTCTTTTGGGAAACGAAATCACTTTGTGCACAAAGGAATGGGGAAGTTACCCTGACCATGGAGGAAGGAAAGGTCCAAACAATGTCATCTTGCTTTCTTTGACAGGTATTTGAATACTTTTTGCCCAGATGTCAATGAATTAATTTTTTATATTATTTAACATACTTAGAAAACTTTCAAAGACTTCTTTTTCTGCAAGTAATGAATAATTTCCCTCATTTTCAAAATTACTGTTACTAACAAACTTTCTGGACCTCAATTTGTTCATTTGCAAAGTCAATAGAATTTAAAGAGACATTAGTTAGATTAAAATTAAATAAATAATTTGACACAGGCTAGTATTGCTGACAAGTGATACACATTTGCATGATCTCATGGCATTTTTTTGTTATTCCTTCCTTTCAGATGTCACATTTCTGGTACAATAAACATCGTTTGTTTACAAACATTTTGTAAGTTTTACAAAACATTATTTGCATTAAAAGTGTGATTCAATTTCCTTTGTTACTTATGTCGGACCCTGTCGCATTGCAGTCGTCCTCTGTGTGCGTTGCGCCCGTGCGCTCTTCAGCACGCGATTATCGCAGCGCGCAAATTGTTGTTTTTATTTTACTTTCTTGTTCTTTATAATTAGAAGCGTTAATGATCTAGAGGTGATCACATCGAAACAATTACTCTCCGGTGTTCTTTCTTATAATTGTATATCACCTCTCGTTGATCTACCCTGTCCCTTACAGATCACGCTTTGGGGAGCCGGCCCGGTCCGCCTCTTCGCAATTTTCCATCCCATTGTATTGATGATAACAACCTCTGACGTTTTCCATCCCTTTGTGCTGATGATACACCAACCTCTGAGAATATCCTTGAAGCTCTGCTCATCGAAGCCTATTTCTCATAATTAATTACACAAGCCGATTGTACAACATTATTGTAAATCATTGTATATGTTTTGATTAATGATTGATTTGAATTATAATATAAGAAGAAGCAATGCATAGGCCTATCTCTGTTTGATCTTTATTTTTTACTAATAGACGAACCGACCAGGTCCTTCAAAAAATTACTTAGCCAAAAGTTAGAAAGACCTGTGACAAAATGGAGGCACCACCCGGAGATATTTAAATTAGTAAAATTGACCTTTGTTATTGCCGATATCTACTCTATTTTTAGGGAAGCTTAATTACGGAGTTATTTTCATGTATGCATTACATTCCATTCTTGTTTTCTCTTCAATGTTGTGTTGATTATTCATCATCACGCTCTATTATTCGATTTGTTTGTCAGAACTGATTGATAATGATAGCGTTATATATTTAAATTGATGATAATATTGCATTGATGTCTATTTATGTTATTTTATAAATAGATAGATAAATATAAAGACTTATACACTGCATCTCTCTTGAAAATTAAGAATTTTTATCGATTTGGTGTAGGTTCAGTTGTTCAAAAAAACAATTTACTTTCTTGTTCTTTATAATTAGAAGCGTTAATGATCTAGAGGTGATCACATCGAAACAATTACTCTCCGGGTGGTGCCTCCATTTTGTCACAGGTCTTTCTAACTTTTGGCTAAGTAATTTTTTGAAGGACCTGGTCGGTTCGTCTATTAGTAAAAAATAAAGATCAAACAGAGATAGGCCTATGCATTGCTTCTTCTTATATTATTATTCAAATCAATCATTAATCAAAACATATACAATGATTTACAATAATGTTGTGATTTAAGTACAATCGGCTTGTGTAATTAATTATGAGAAATAGGCTTCGATGAGCAGAGCTTCAAGGATATTCTCAGAGGTTGGTGTATCATCAGCACAAAGGGATGGAAAACGTCAGAGGTTGTTATCATCAGCACAAAGGGATGGAAAATTGCGAAGAGGCGGACCGGGCCGGCTCCCCAAAGCGTGATCTGTAAGGGACAGGGTAGATCAACGAGAGGTGATATACAATTATAAGAAAGAACACCGGAGAGTAATTGTTTCGATGTGATCACCTCTAGATCATTAACGCTTCTAATTATATCATTGCAACAACAAAAATGATCGACGTTACTTAAGTAAACAGCAATGAAGTAATTTTTATATAAACAACAATTTACTTTTCGAAAATGTATAATGGAAAGAATTGCAATCTCACACATTCTTCAAAAAGTCAACAAATCTTTCTAACGTCAAATAAACTTAGGATTTATTTAACATAAAACGGAGTGGGATATTTCCTCTAAAATTATCGTCAATATATTAAATAATACAATCATCGTGTATACAATTCATTAAGATAACAAAGTAAGAAGCCTACCTGTAAGGGACAGGGTAGATCAACGAGAGGTGATATACAATTATAAGAAAGAACACCGGAGAGTAATTGTTTCGATGTGATCACCTCTAGATCATTAACGCTTCTAATTATAAAGAACAAGAAAGTAAAATAAAAACAACAATTTGCGCGCTGCGATAATCGCGTGCTGAAGAGCGCACGGGCGCAACGCACACAGAGGACGACTGCAATGCGACAGGGTCCAACACTTAGTTAACATTGAAAGTTAATTGTTATTCTCATGATGAATTATGCTCTGTTCTAAGCGAAAGTTCTTCCCCAACACCACAATAACTGTGACCTCTGACTAGTTAATTCATTGTTTGTCATGTTTTCATTCTGTCAGAATGACCTCCTATTCGTATTTTAATCAGCAATAGAGATTCTTTTACCCATCTCTTACATAACAAGGTCTACACCTAGTGGATTGATGGTTCACAATTCCGGGGTAACTGTTGCTTTTACTTTGTATTTTAGCCGTGGTTTCATAGGTCATTAACCCCTTTCTCAGTATTACATAATCAGGTGGTACGAGGGAAGGGTGTGTGAGTGCAGTGTGTGAATGTGTGGGGTGTAATAAGACAGAAGCTCTGTGACCGTCGACTGAGACGCCGGCCAGCATTTTTATATTGCTGCGTGTTTGGTGGGTTTGATTTTGCCCAAGTTTTTCTGCCGGTAGCTTCTGCGTTCATCCACGGATGAGAAACCACGGCTTTTATTGGGGACATGTGAAAGGGAGGCCTAGAGACGAGGACACCCCTTGGAGCCACTACCGTTCAGGGCGCTAGAGGCGACCGTGTAGTCGAGCTTCCAACACCCCCCCCCCCCCCCCCCCCCCCGTGAACTGCGGCTGTGTGCTGTATGTGTGAGGTGACTTAATTGATCAACACTACATGTATCGTTATTGAGAAATGAGGAGACCGACCAGGATCTGCTGATAACAGACAGCGGACCTCGCCTAGACTAGACAATTGAACATTTCCAACCGAGAGGAACTAGTCTGATCATAGAGAAAAGACAGTGGTCTGATATTATTGTGCTTGTGGTTGCACATAAATGATAATTACATTATAACATTTATGGTTCGACCCGTTGTAGTGTTAAGCCTCGTACATACTTGGTGTAACAAACAATAACGAGTCTGCCGATCCATTACCGTTACTGGTCATTTATTTTGAATTGATTGTTGATTTGTGCCCTGTCGGAGAAGGTTACACACTCATGATAAGGATTAATACTGTATATATTTAGTGACCATTTGTTGTTTAGATTTATTTGTGTAGAGAGTATATGTATCTTATAAAGACAAAGACTGAGGTCTGATCGCCGAGGCTGACTCCAACCTCAGAAAAAAGGTAACCTCTTTTGTGATTCGAATCATTGAAACGAACTGATCAAGTAATCATAATAATTGTAAGTTCTTTTTAATTGTTTTGTTTAATAAATGTATTGAATTATATCTACAATTCCACCGTGTGAGTTTGCTTCTGTCATCACTCTGGGTAGGCAAACAGCCCGCTAATTTTATTGTTGCTGCGCTTTTTTGGACGCTTTGTGACACATTCCCCCCACTTTTTTCACTGGTCATCATTGGTTTGGAGCACAAAAATCAGAATTGGAACCTCTTGCCTATTGTACCTTCTTTGTATGCATATGTAAAAATACACGTGATTCCTAGATTGAAGATGATGTATCTAGTGTTCCCATATTCATAGTTTTTTACATTTAACAATTTCAAAGAAATTTAGCCGTTACCAAATGAATGGAAATTATGCAATTCTATTTTATTTGTCCACACACTGTCTTTTTTGTTTTTAAGCACAATAACACACAGTACTGTATGAGTTATTCAATTATCTGAAACATTAATGCCCAATTATTTAAGGTGTACATTAAATTTAAAAAAATAAATAGCTACAGTTTGTACTCATGCGAAATCCTCTTGTTGTAATACTGCTTGGGCCTAAAATTAAAAAAATGATGCGGACATCATAGCAATTTACAGATTATTTTTCACACTTTGGGAGTTGCACCTAGTGGAAAACTTCTGTTATCTGTCAAAACAAAACAATTAAAGTATTTAAGATACATTGCCTCATTTTCTGCATTTTGTCCACCCCAAATATGATTTAAAATTCAAAAATGCTTTATATCATAAATAAAGTTTCAAGCTGTAATTTTGGTTGTTACAATTGAAGTTAAAATTGGGGTCTTTAATTCTACTTCTTGACTTTAACATAATTTCAAACATACACATAACTATTTCTATCGGAGTCTGGTTGGTATGAACTTCAGTCAGTTTTCACACACACAAAAAGAAAGAAAAAATGCAAGCATACCAATATTTACCTTCTAGCCATTCAACAGAAAAAAAATAATGGCGAAAATGTGTCTATAATAAACTGCAAATATTTTTCATGTGAAAATAATCAGAAAACAGAGAGGTTAAATTTAATTTTTGAAATTGTGGTAGCTCTGAGAGGAGCTGGTTTGTTGGTTGATTACAGTTGTTTCACATAGGCGGGCGGGTCAGGTGTTCACAGGCAGACAAACTAACTGCAAGTCTGGAGTTGGAGCCCCCCTGATTTATAACGGTCCCACAGCTTGAATATCTTCCCTTGCCTTGACCTGTTTCCGCTTGTTGTAGTTTGGACTACTTTTCTCAACTGCATCTGAAAAATGACCAATAATATAATATTATTGTATGACTAAGTTAGACAGTACGAGGTGACTTTAAATGCTTTAAAAATATAAAATCAAGAGATTTCTATTTTAACAAAAACACAAGTTTGGTCTAACTTTAAAATGATTTAGGAAAATTCAGTAAATTGCTTGCAGAATGAACAACTTTCTTTACCTTGTTGTTTTTCTTCCTGTGGCTTCCTCAGATTATTTTCTGCCTTCCTCTGCCCGCTTTATCGTAGTTTTGTTGCAGAAGTGCCGATAACGCTGGATATGGTATCCTGGATGCCCATGTCTTGTATTAAAAAATAAAAACGAAATAAATTAGGCCCTTATTTCTAATTTTATTAAAAATAGGCTTATAATAGTGAACCTCTAACAAAACTGTTTTGTTTTTCTGCTTTTGGAATGTGACAATGGAATGAAGATGGTGATGTTATTCATGTTCATTACTCCCACATAGGGCCACATAGTATTCGGGGGGAGGGAGGGAGGGAGGGTTCGGCCATATAGCGTAATTAGAGGGTATGTGTAATTCACTTTATAAAGCTTACTCTCTTCAGATTTTCACGAGACTTTTAAAGACTCATTTGTTTGAATCTAAATTTTTTAGTAACAAATTGCTTTATATTGTAGTGAAAATACCCCCCAACACTAGGGTTCAGCCTCCTCCCCTGTGGTGGATGTGGACTAGTCCAGGTCACATATTTTCTTTTGAACTAGGGTTCTTTTATTCAAACTTATGTAAGAACACAATGAAGTATCACCTGTAAAACTACTTCTTTTTGTAAAACCCATTGAGTCTAGTTACTTTTGTTTAGTTAACTGACCATGGACGGTCAACCAAATGAAAAGAGAAATGTCTACGCGTTACATAACTATTGTATGTAGTTTTTCGAACAATCACGTCAGGTGTTTAAACAAAGGAGATTAAAGGTAAAGCTTGTCGGTTGACCTTATTGGAGAAGTAAAAGAAAACATACTATAAACTCTTTATTACACTTTTGGATGGTAAACCGACACTGGTACGGTATTGGAATGGAAGTTTGTGGATAATTTACATGGTTAAGCGTTCCGAAGGGTTAAGTGCGGTATCACGTGCAATACTCATTATGTGGTCAGTGCATTGAAAACAGGGGGAACATGCGACATTCCAGGGCAATGTTCTACAGTCAATCGACTGTATATAAAGTGCTTCACCCTTGTTTGGGAGTTTATTTCATTTGGACATCTTGCAGTAGTGTGTTTGTGATGATGCTGGCTTATATCATTTGTTTTTCGTAGTCATCCGTGTTTTACTATGTCTGCAAATCTGGGTACTCGGCAAGTCAGGCAAATTTATCTGATAACCTATAGTAAAGCACAACCTAATATAGCTGCAACCCGTAACGATTTTGCCGATAAAGTAGTGGACGCTTTTAACGTATGCGGGACTGCAACGGTTATTCACTGGGCATGTAGCCAGGAATACCACTTGGATGGAGCAATACATTTTCATATGTGCATTAAACTTAATAAAACCCAAAGATGGTTAAACATTCGGAACTATTTATCTCACCACTACGGAATGAATGTGAACTTCTCGTCCATACACCACAATTATTATAGTGCGTGGCAATATGTCATTAAAGAAGATTTAGAATTCATCAAATCAGACAGTCATCCTGATTTGAATTTGCCTCCGACCAATGTTGCTTCGCAAATAGTTGTCGCACGGACTTCACAGAGTAACGCGGACCTTTCCCAGCCACTGTCGCCCGGTGCGCACCCTGCAGACCACCAAGGGTCAGACAAGAATTTGAACATCCGTGGGCGTCGAGGAAGGGGCCGCGGCCGTAAGCGACTGACTCCATAATTATGATGTCGGCGAAATCGTCATAGCAAAAAGACTGAAGAACCATCATGAACTAATGGCTTTTGCATCGCAACAACGGCAGGAAGGAGATACAGATCTGGCTAAGTTCATTCTTAACCGGGGTCGAAAGGTTACAGAGGAAACTATAGAGGTATTATCCCATTCTTTCATGTAATACAATGACGTATAGATTATGCGTTTATCCTGTTGGTAAGTGTGACGTATTTGAGCCAAAAGTGCAGTGTTAACGAATAATTATGAACATACATGTAGGTATACCATTAGTTTACACTGCACGTCCGGCATCAATACGTCACAACTTATCTACACCTCATTATGCAGCTCGATGAAATTGGGCCCACGTGATTGCGTCTTCGCTGGTACTACTTAAGCAACTCTATTTTTGTATATAATTATGATGGCCTTATGGGGGACAGTGTAAACTTTAAGTCAATGCGCGCACGCCATTATTGTTGTTATTGTGTGTGTCGAGTTGGTTGTGTGCAATTTTGAAGTTACACAGTTATACTGTTGGCCTATACTATTACTAGTAGTACTACTAGTACTAGTACTACACTTGCAGACATTTTGATCGACGGTCAAATTGGCCATTTTGGAGCAACTTCTTGACTGTTTTAGCAGATTTTGTTTTGCAAATGGTGCCCAAGGTAGGCTCTCTGTAGCTGATGTGCTAGGGGAAATATTTAATAATTCTGACAGCGATGAGGGAGATTTCTCCCACGATCCAGACAGGTCACAGTGTGACTGATGCACTTTTGCCATGCTGCTGCTGCCTGCTGGATTTGGAAGCATCATAAATATAAAAAAAATCAATAAACAAATGATAATATGGAGGTCATGACCTTCTCAACCACCTCACATTCTCCTGATTTTAGCATCAAATGAAAGAGCATAAAAACAGCTTACCACAAATGTATACTTTTATTTATATGGTTGGCTCCAATTATTGAGCTGCAATAAATCGTCAAACATTTCAAGTAGTTACATTTGGTCGGGCTCCAAAAAAAGTCCACGGTTAAAGGCATAATATAGACATTATTATTGACAGGGGTAATCATTTAAGTGTTGAGAAATTATTATACCTATAATCAAATTTGTCATATGGAACCGTTAAAACTAAATGTTCAATAAGGTACACAGTTTTGGCCATATGATTTGTTGTGACACCATCACCTTCAATAAGATAAGCCAAATTGATGTTTTGACCATCCACGCCAATCCAAACTGTTATTTGACCTTACCCAGGATTTGTAGCGAGTTCGCTATCTCTTGCACGCTTCCCATCGTAACATGTCATATGTCACTTTTGAAAAGGTAGCCCTTTTGAACAATGCACGGTAGAAATATCTAAATGGCTTATTGCATGAAGTCTTCATAAGTAACATTATTGTGACCTTGATTCATCAATATTGCATGCCTGTCATCAATAAGCCCATTCACCATTCCAATCGCACATGAGTGAAACAACACATTTTTCTGAAATGACATTTGACCTTCCGATGGGAATGTGCATGCGCGATACTGAACTCGCTACGAATCCTGGGTAAGCTAGTCAAAGCTAATTAGAGGAGGAAACCGGCTGTTTCACGCAGGCACGATTGGTATGGTGAATGGGCTTATTGCCAGACTGATATTTGTCCACATTTCTTATAACGGTCTGTCCTTTATAATACTTCCACAGACTGCATGGCAACTACAAGATGCCGAAGAAACACTGCAAAGAGCCCGGCGTAGTAGACTGGGGATCCTACAAAAAGCTTCCCAGGATGGCTGCACTTGCAATGGAGTCTGGCTGGATAGTGCCAAATATATACTTTCCCAAAATGGAATTCAGATGAGTACATTTGCAAATAGTATGTATTTATTGTTAACAAAGGGACGAGGAAAATATAGAAACATAATGCTAGTAGGGCCAGCGAACTGTGGCAAAACTTTCTTGTTGAATCCATTAAATGAGATATATAAAACATTTACTAACCCTGCAACGGGTACATTTGCGTGGGTCGGAGCAGAGTTAAGCGAGGTAGTATTTTTAAATGATTTCCGATGGTCACCAAAAGTACTAGCTTGGCATGATATGCTTTTGTTATTGGAAGGGCAAACGGTCCATTTCCCAGCGCCTAAGACCCATTATGCCAAAGATATAACTTTTGATAAGGACACACCGATCTTTTGCACTGGAAAGCGGCCATTTGTGTATGTTAATGGTGCCTCTATTGATGAGCTTGAGACCGAGATGATGTCTGTGCGGTGGAAGACATTCACTTTTTCATTTCAAATTCCACAGGAGCAACAGAAGCACATATCTGCATGCGCCTCTTGCTTTGCACATTTGACACTTGATAATAATGATAACGATGATTGATCACATTGTGACAGGATTCAAAATGGATTCGAAATGCCAATATATTGAGTGTTGATACATTTACACCGATTATGGAGCTTAACATCGTGTTCAGTGGGAACATGGGCTCCCCATGCACCCAGATTATATAATATCCAATAATCATTGTTGTCATGAGGGCCGACTTAAAACACATTATTTATTAACTCTTTCGCTACGGCGAGCCGCTCACAGCGGCTCACAGAAATGTCCCGTTCCCTACGGAAAGCCGCTCACAGCGGCTCGTTGACATCAGTGTAGATAATTCAGGGCACACGTCATGTGGATTCCCCGAATTATCTACACTGACGTCAACGATCCGCTGTGAGCGGCTTTCCGTAGGGAACGGGACATTTCTGTGAGCCACATAAAAACAAAAATATGTGAGCCACAGAAGACACATTTTTGGGGAACTTATTGTGCACTGCTTTACCTTCATTTCCATGTTGTTGCTGATTTCCCAAAAAATATTTACGTACAAACGCGCAAAATTCAACAATTTAATTCCGGAGCGAAAGAGTTAATAAATCATTCCACCTTCCATTTAATAGAATATAAAGTAATACTGGCCAGCATATTTGCAAAGCAAAAAGAAGGTACAAAATCAGTGACGTATTAATATTTATACTACTCACATTGGAAGTATGTATTTATTATACAGTAAAAAGGTCAAATTAAAGGCAGTTGTTATTGAATACACTGAGTGCATGGGGACCCCATATTCCTAATTGACTAAGACTAGTACATAGAACGTGGTGGTTGGGGATTGTCATAAAAATAGGTTAGGCAAGTAACAAGTTCTATACAGCAATATTTTTGACACTTTGACAAATCTACATGTAGCGGTAATGATGCAGATTTCACACCAATTATAAAGGGGGGTGTGGGCACTTTAATCGTTAAGATCAGGGAGTGTTATCCCGTTATCCATAAAACAAATTTAAGGGGGGAGGGTGGGCATAAAAATTATAGGTGGGAGGTGGTTGCGGGTGCGGAACTGGGTTCTGCATTTCAACTACTTTTGTCCCTAAGCAAGACACTTTACCCCAAATGTGTTGTCCTTCGGATGGGACATAAAACCTGAAGTCCTGTGTAACCGCCATTTTTGGAATAATTTTTATTGGTGGATTGCACATAAAATGTAACCATATTCACTTGAATCGTAAAGATCAGGGAGTGTAATCCCGGTGTTATATGGTTATAAAAAAATATTTGTTTAGGGGGGTGTACAAACCACGCAGGGAGTCTAGTTTCTTTCGTTGGAATCTGTAAGATTGATCTGAGCTGCAAATCAATCGTAGTTGCTAAGCAAAGTGTGATGTCACAATGCAAATCACTGTGGTGATACTGACAACTCATCTTTCATATGAATCTTAGTGCTTTGTGAAATCCACCCAGGGGCCAGTTTCACGAAGAGCTAAGATAGACCCCTTGCATTGACAGCCATCTTTGTCCAAAAAAAATTAATGGCAACACAGCACTCTCAGCCAATAATAGCTCTTACTGCGAGCTGTTTCATCAGCGATGGCGGCCGGTGCAGGGGGTCTAATAGATCGATCCATTAAGCCCCGCCTCATTACGAGTAGACCAATTACAGCCGCGAAACCCGATCACCATTAGTGCAAAGATCACCAAACGGCTCAAATGGTGATCAAATTTCGCGGTTGTGATTGGTCAATGAGAAATGGGCGTGGCTTAATGGATCGGTGTATTGTGTATCAAGCTAAAGCAACTGGGCTAGAATTCACAAAGCACATAAATTCATCTATTGATGTGTTGACAGTATTGTGACATCACACTTTGCTTAGCAATTTAAATTGATTCGTGCTTAAGTTCAATCTTTGCTCTTTTTGGTTTCACATACAGATTCGAACGAAAGAAACTAGACTCCCCCCGTTATCCATAAAACAAATTTAAGGGGGGAGGGTGGGCCTAAAAATTATAGGTGGGGGGTGGTTGCGGGTGCGGAACTGGGTTCTGCATTTCAACTACTTTTGTCCCTAAGCAAGACAATTTACCCCAAATGTGTTGTCCTTCGGATGGGACATAAAACCTGAAGTCCTGTGTAACCGCCATTTTTTGAATAATTTTTATTGGTGGATTGCACATAAAATTTAACCATATTCACTTGAATCGTAAAGATCAGGGAGTCTAATCCCGGTGTTATATGGTTATAAAAAAAATTTTGTTTAGGGGGGTGTACAAACCATTGTTTTAAGAGGGGTGTGGTAATTTAAAGGATAGGTGCGGGGTCGTTAACATTTGTGAAGTAATATTGTATTCCGGATTTAAGTTGCCAATATGAAAATATATATATTTAGCATTTACATTATAAAACCAACAATGTTACACCCTTGATATTTCATGTATACAGATTCGAACGAAAGAAACTAGACTCCCTGCGTGGAGAGTGTCGGGACGACACTCTCCACGCAGGGAGTCTAGTTTCTTTCGTTGGAATCTGTAAGATTGATCTGAGCTGCAAATCAATCGTAGTTGCTAAGCAAAGTGTGATGTCACAATGCAAATCACTGTGGTGATACTGACAACTCATCTTTCAGATGAATCTTAGTGCTTTGTGAAATCCACCCAGGGGCCAGTTTCACGATGCATTGACAGCCATCTTTGTCCAAAAAAAAAAAAATGGCAACACAGCACTCTCAGCCAATAATAGCTCTTACTGCGAGCTGTTTCATCAGCGATGGCGGCCGGTGCAGGGGGTCTAATTGTGTATCAAGCTAAAGCAACTGGGCTAGAATTCACAAAGCACAAAGATTCATCTATTGATGTGTTGACAGTATTGTGACATCACACTTTGCTTAGCAATTTAATTTGATTCGTGCTTAAGTTAAATCTTGGCTCTTTTTGGTTTCACATACAGATTCGAATGAAATAAACTAGACTCCCTGCGTGGAGAGTGTGGACCACACTCTCCACGCAGGGAGTCTGGTTTTTTTGCGTTCGAATGTGTATGTAAAGAACACATATTTGCATTTTTCCCGTTTGGTATATTTCCCACTGAGACATTTGTGTATCGAGTACTGTAATTTTGCCAACACTAGTTATTGTTATGATAATTACTATAAATGTCAACAAATTTCATAGCAAAAATTTATGGTAATAAATGAATAGCATATTGATGGTATGTACAGTGCCTCTCCAGAACATTTCTATACGTAATTATGCTGTTCCCCATCAACTTTGATACATTTAGTTTCACCCAGTTAACCCTTTCATTACCAGCAAATATTTCACAGTAGGACCTTGCATACCAGCAGTGTGTTACCCCTCACAATGCTTCTGCACCAACGAATTTGTGTGGATTTTAATGAAGAGCGCCACCAATGTGCAGTGAGTGATTTTTCATGTGTATTGTATGCACTGTACAGGCATACAGTGTAATCCTCCATGGTGTAAGTAAATCAAATAGCATTATAGCATACCACCAAATCTAAATCATTTTATGTCACTGAACTATTTATTGAAGGACATTAAATCCAAATGAACCACAAAAAAGTGTTGACAAACGACCAAATATAAATCATTTTATGTCACTGAACTATTTATTGAAGGACATTAAATACAAATGAACCACAAAAAAGTGTTGACAAACGACCACCCCCTCCCCCTCCCCCCCCTCTTTCAAAGTTGCCTTGGATTGCGGACACACGAACACATTTTTGGCGGCAACATTGAATAGGGGGGGCAGGGGGGGGGGGGGCTATTGTTAAAAATGCCTACAAATATGGAGCTACATATTTCTTTATGCCATAAATTTAAACCAAGTGCAATGTATGGTAATTCTCAAAGCAAGGAACGACGCACATTGGATATGTACATTGTTTGCAAATCATCCTCGTTTGTTTTCTCTTGTGTAATCGACGGTTACTACAAACGATGCAGTCACGTTTTCTTCCGGAAGGGTTTTTGCCAGGATAATGCATTTTCTCTATCATCCCAACAGGAAAGTTATTCGCATTGGATCGTCTACAACGCAGCATTGTAGAACGCTCCCAACCCGTGAGCAAGCCGTCTATAACTTGAAGACGGAAGTCAAGATTACTGACATGCTTATTTGTTGGTATGCTGTTGAAAATTACCGTAGCATTGAGCATACATATGTTCAACATACAAAAAAACACCCGTTTCCACCATTTCAAACTTCTGTGTGTATGCGTGTAGTACTGACAAATTTGATTAGCGAGATCTGTTCCTCCCATGAATTTGTTGTAGTAATCTATAGATTTTGGCTTAGCAATTTCACGCAATCCACTTTCGCTTTTCTTACACCGAATTTTTTTGCTTATTACTTGGCAATCGCCTACATTTGTTAGGAATACAACATTTTTGTTATCACGCCAAACAATGCATAACTGACCAGCCTTCTCATAAAATTTGGGGTCATCTCCCTTTTTCATTCCATTTGTCTTTGGGTGTGCTGCACGAGGTATGCCCCGTGCCGTATAACGCACAGGACCACTACATCCAAATCCTAGGTTGTCCATTTTTGATACCAGAGCTGGCCTGTTAAAGTAATTATCACAATAAATTACATGTCCAAATCCATTTACAAGTTCAAGGACGACTTCTCCTGGGATGGTTAGGTCAGAGGGATGGCATTTTGCTGGGGATGATTCGGTATTTACAGGTGGCCTTTGTGAAGTCTTCGTCTCCTTGGGAGCAGCTCCTGTGTACAATACCCAAGAGCACGTGTAACCAGTCTCCGACTCATTCAAAGAGAATGCCTTCATTCCCCATTTGACCGGTTTTCTGGGCATGTACTGTAGAAACCCGAGTCGTCCCTTAAATTTGATCATACTCTCATCAGGAGATAAGTTCTGTCCAGGGTAATACAGGTTGCGAAATTTGGGGAGGATGACATCCAGCAAAGGCCTAACTTTCTTAAGCTTGTCACATCCAGAGGCTGGTTGAGGCAACTGGTTGTCAGACAGGTGAAAAAATCTCATAATGGAACTAAATCTATTTCTGGACATAATGGATGGATACAATGGCGTGAGTAGAACTTCAGATGTTGACCAGTACATGCTGTACTGAGGTGACTTGTTGATACCCATAGCAAGCAGGAGTGCGACAAATGCCATCATTTCATTTAAGTCAGTGGGGGTCCAGGACGTTTGTGAAGCAGTTTGTTCTGCGTAGCGGTTTGTTTCGTCTACAAGCATATCCCAAACCGTACTGCAAAAGAACAACTGGAATACCTGTGTTGCAGAAAGTCCTGTAAAATCACTGGTGGGGCCGGCATCTCCGGTGAATTGCATCGGCTTCCTGTTGAGACGACCGATCTCTTTCCAACCCGATCTGAAGTCTGGTTTCTTCCGTGTAGATTTAGCGTTTTCCTGCAGTAGGAAAGAGGAAAGAGGCAAAATGCATGAGGGCGCTGTAGATCTATCACTTTACGTAAAGTGTGCTATATGCAGAGTTATTTGAGGACCCAGATTGATGAAAATGTTATTATGTAACCTTCTCGTTCCACAAATATAGGGCAAGGGGGTGGGGGAGGGGGAAGGGGTGAGAAGGGAAAGGGGTGGGGGAAGGGGTGAGAAGGGAAAGGGGTGGGGGAAGGGGAAGGAAGTGGGGAGGGGTGTGCATGCAGTTGCCATGTCAAATTGTTGTAATGAACTTTCCCTTTGTTTGTGTGCTTTTTAGTGTAATATTCCTTATCGCAAATAATAATAATAAAACTTATATAGCGCTGGTATCTTAACCGAGGGTTAATTCATTGCGTTGCACCAACAGAGGGCGCCCTTCCGCAAACCATTATGGGTGCACCACACTAAATAAGCCAGAATTAATGCGCCAAGCTACTTATCATAATTTGTAAACCCACAACTTATTTTTAATTATAACGTTTTGGGGGTCATGCAATTAATAGATTGTGTAAATATAAAAATCTATCACAACCTGGGGGTTCTGTGCTTCAACTTTTGAGGAGACTTGATAAATTTAGGCGTTAAAGTTGGCCCTATTTGACCGGGGAAGTGGAGAAGTGCTTCACGAAAACTGGCAGCAAGTCATTTTGGAAAAAAAAAAAAAATCGTGTTTTTTTCTTCTGGGGTAGTTAGCAAAAATTCCAAACGGCTGACCTGCCAAAAATTGAAAAGAATTCTGAAGTTTAGTTGTCCGGAAATATGTCTGATTGGTTTTCAAGAGGCTGAGAGACTTACACGATTTTTTGAGTATTTTTGAATAATTATCATTTAGCATTGGTTCCTATGGGAGATTATTTAGAGGGGTGCGCCCTATATATACAACATGGTGATGGCGCCCTTGCAGCCATTTTTGTTGGGATTTAAACATGTCTGCCGTTTGTTTACAATTGCAGGCGTGACAGAAATGAGTTGTTTGAGACTTCTTTCGTCAGTTATCGCCGTGTTTTTTTTATTGTTCGTGAAAACATCACTCCTCTGGCTGCAAACAGTAATTATAATAAAATATAGATAGCAATAACATTGTCACTTGTTAACAGAATAATTCAACGTTTTCAAAGAGTGGCTTGCTTTTTTTTTTGGCATCCTATTCCTACACACTTAACAGTATACAGTGTGTAAGACGGGACAAACTACGATCGACGGTACGACTATCGTGTATGACTATTTGATGAGACTGTGATGGTAAGTCACTTTCAAGAAAATCATGGGTCAACAGCGGCTGGTTGCTTCCTCAATTAGGAAGAAAAAGTAGAGAAAACCCATCAACATGTAAACATCATCATCATACATTACATGGCATGGTTGGTATTAACTAATAACTGAACAAGAGGAGTGGGGGAGGTGTAAACATTGCATTATTATGAATGTCAAGTTTCCGGAAAAGTCAAGTGATTCAATTAGAGTTACACTCTATCGGTTTTTCCATTTTGAGAACATTCTGCTGTAATTGTGCTCCTTGTGAATCTTTGGCCCCTCATAGTTATACGATGAGTTAGTGTCCTGTGACTTTGGATTTAGTTGGCCAGGTTGATACAAATTTTGTTTAGCATAGTAAGTGTGATATCGTTCAGCTCGACACTGTGCTCGTCGCTTTTTGTAGATCTTTCCCATAACACGTTTTTTGTGATATTGTTGTTTTTTGTCCATTGCATCGAGGGCTTTTGCAGCGGGTGATCCAGCAGTAATGGGGCAATGAGTTGCCTCACACTTTTTGATAATAGAGTTTGCATGTTGGTTGTTCACCAGATGGATGGCGCTGTGATCTCTTGAAGCTCCGTTCCTTGAAAAGGTTAGTGTTCCTTTTGGATTTGTCATGGCGTAGGCATGATTCATGGATTCAGACTTCTGGGAACTTGTTCTGTACTTGGTTCTCTCTATCGCTTCGTCTCCTATGCGTTTTTCCAAAATTGTTTTTAAGATTTCCTCATCTTTAGATGTTAAAATAAATCTGCCGCGGACATAGCGAGAGAGGTATGGGTACTTGTATTTACCGTTGCAAACATGAGAATTTTGTTTGCATTTCTCATGGTCTCCCATGTAGCAGTTCGGAATTGCATCAATCGCCTTTGCAGCCAGTCTTTTCATGCTTGCTGTGTCATTTCCGCATTTAATGGAAATATGGTGTGCCTCAGCCTGTGCTCTGTGACTCACGTCATCAGCAAATCGGTCCTGTACTCTGTTTCGGTCTCTTGCACTGTTCCCAGGGAACATGTCACTGCTAAAGTTTGCTCGGCTGACTGCCGCACAAAGCGAGCGGTTCAAGTGGGATGGGTCCAGCAGACTTTCCATTTCCTTTCCCGTTCTTCTTCTCATGACAGAATTCATTCCTTTTGCTAGACAGCCGTCAGCGTCTGTTGTTATTCTATCCACAAGAACTGGTTCCGTGCACTCCAAAAGTTTAGTCGCACATCGAACACCCCCTTCTCTCTCATCTCCCATATTGAAATGCGCTGGACGAGTAGCTGTGCACTTGTCGCCGTGCTTAGCGGATGTGCATTGTTGACCGAATGATGATGGTGACATTTCACCACTTTTACAAAGCTTGTTTTCTTGATGGTACATTATAACAAACTTTGAAGTAGTTGCGTTCTCGCACACGGTGTCTCTTGTCTGTGTTGCAGGAACAAATGGGTTTTTTTTTCCTACAGTTGCGCAGGGGATTATTATACTGCCTGTCCATTTCAACTGCAATTGGACTTTCTCGTTCAAAGCCTTGGAGCTCACGGATGTCTTTCACTAGTTTCCTCTTGTCTGCCATGTCTCTGATATTTTCATTTTTGATAATTTCACCACATTTGTTCGAAATTTTTTGCAGCCCACTAGTGGATGGTACAGCTGTGTCCATTGATGTCAAGAGCCTCCTCGCACCTGCGGTTGCAATGCCAGTGTTCTGCAGGCCAACTTGGAAAGACACGTTTGGGGTTGCAGTGCGTCGTCCCCGCTTCCTACCCTCGTTAGCTATCTCACTGTAAAGTTTTGTCTTTTGTGTTTTAAAACCACACTTTTTGCAGGACATTACCTCTGAGACGGCTAAACCTCTACGCTCTTCTGCCTCAGCCAATAGTTTAGGTTGACCATCACACTTAGGATGTGTTTGTTGATGATCAAGTACAGCTTGTGCACCCAGCTCTAGAGCTGAGTTGATGTCTACAAAACGATAACCTCCTTGGTGATCAGTTCCTCTCTTGGGCAGTGGCTGGCCACATTTGTTGGCTATTGGGATCACTCCCTTGAGCTGGATCTTGTCAACTGGAGCCATTTCTACAACTTTTGGGCGAAGGAGCATCACATTTCTGCGGTTGTCTTGTTCCATCTGTGCTGCAATGTGGCAGAAATCTCCTCGCTCCGTATTTGGGGCGGCTAAACTCAACTGCTGATGGGTTGGCCTGACATACCGTGGTGTAGGTATACTTTGAGTTTCACTGCCTTTGTCTTGTAGTGAATTAAATTTATTTTTCGGCTTGAACCAAGTTTTTTGCATCTTGAAAATGCCGCGTCTAGCTCTACCCATTTTTATGGCAATGGATTTGTTACAAACATTGAATGGCATCCATCATAAGTGATCTCACATTAGTTGTGGTCTAAAGCAAAAATACTTTTAGAGTTCTCCCGATGCACAAGCTAGCGTATCAGGGCAGACACTACGCTGAACGCACAAATTTCGGCCGATATGCCAAATTATATATATATATATATTTTTTTTCAATTTCAGATAAATTTCACAAAAATTCATCAAGATAAAACCATTGCCAATGCTCCATATTTGACAGTAGGACCTGTGAAAAGGCCCCCATCCCAGGGGAATTGTCTAAGATAATAGCCATCTGTTTCTGGATAGAGTTATAACTTGTCCCCATCAACCAGAAACAATCATAATGGTTTGGCCTTTTTCAACATGCCCCGCCCACGCCCCGCCCACCCTTTCCCCCTTTTACCCCGTTCCAGAGGTAGAATACAATTTGAAAGGGCAGTTAAATGTACAAAAAGTGACCTATGTGTTTTCTAGATTTTATAAAGCTCCCCATTTTAGACTAATATGAATGCATGGTTAGAAAAATTTAAGGGAAAGCAAAATGTGCCCCCCCCCCCCGGCCAGCCCCCTTCCATTTTTACAACTTGTTCATGCCAATTAACCCCTTCTTAATGATTAATTAAATAACTTGTAAGGTTTTTATGATCCTGTGATAAAAAAGAGACATGTTAATAACTTTTTGAGTGAGGACTTGGATATAACTTCTGACTTGTCCTTAGAATGTACACAGTGTGTCGTGCAGGTTTTTCTTCTCGCATTGCTTAGAGTACATGTAAATGCTCCAACATGTTTGACCTTGTTGTAGACGAACGCAATAACATTTCACTTTTTTTTTTCCCAGATATCAAGTCAGTGACTTATTCTCAACAATTTAAGCATAATTTTTTAACCATAAAGAATAATTAAGTGCCCTTATAGGGTGCACCACACTAAATAAGCCAGAATTAATGCGCCAAGCTACTTATCATAATTTGTAAACCCACAACTTATTTTTAATTATAATGTTTTGGGGGTCATGCAATTAATAGATTGTGTAAATATAAAAATCTATCACAACCTGGGGTTCTGTGCTTCAACTTTTGAGGAGACTTGATAAATTTAGGCGTTAAAGTTGGCCCTATTTGACCGGGGAAGTGGAGAAGTGCTTCACGAAAACTGGCAGCAAGTCATTTTGGAAAAAAAAAAAAAATCGTGTTTTTTTCTTCTGGGGTAGTTAGCAAAAATTCCAAACGGCTGACCTGCCAAAAATTGAAAAGAATTCTGAAGTTTAGTTGTCCGGAAATATGTCTGATTGGTTTTCAAGAGGCTGAGAGACTTACACGATTTTTTGAGTATTTTTGAATAATTATCATTTAGCATTGGTTCCTATGGGAGATTATTTAGAGGGGTGCGCCCTATATATACAACATGGTGATGGCGCCCTTGCAGCCATTTTTGTTGGGATTTAAACATGTCTGCCGTTTGTTTACAATTGCAGGCGTGACAGAAATGAGTTGTTTGAGACTTCTTTCGTCAGTTATCGCCGTGTTTTTTTTATTGTTCGTGAAAACATCACTCCTCTGGCTGCAAACAGTAATTATAATAAAATATAGATAGCAATAACATTGTCACTTGTTAACAGAATAATTCAACGTTTTCAAAGAGTGGCTTGCTTTTTTTTTTGGCATCCTATTCCTACACACTTAACAGTATACAGTGTGTAAGACGGGACAAACTACGATCGACGGTACGACTATCGTGTATGACTATTTGATGAGACTGTGATGGTAAGTCACTTTCAAGAAAATCATGGGTCAACAGCGGCTGGTTGCTTCCTCAATTAGGAAGAAAAAGTAGAGAAAACCCATCAACATGTAAACATCATCATCATACATTACATGGCATGGTTGGTATTAACTAATAACTGAACAAGAGGAGTGGGGGAGGTGTAAACATTGCATTATTATGAATGTCAAGTTTCCGGAAAAGTCAAGTGATTCAATTAGAGTTACACTCTATCGGTTTTTCCATTTTGAGAACATTCTGCTGTAATTGTGCTCCTTGTGAATCTTTGGCCCATCATAGTTATACGATGAGTTAGTGTCCTGTGACTTTGGATTTAGTTGGCCAGGTTGATACAAATTGTTTTTAGCATAGTAAGTGTGATATCGTTCAGCTCGACACTGTGCTCGTCGCTTTTTGTAGATCTTTCCCATAACACGTTTTTGGTGATATTGTTGTTTTTTGTCCATTGCATCGAGGGCTTTTGCAGCGGGTGATCCAGCAGTAATGGGGCAATGAGTTGCCTCACACTTTTTGATAATAGAGTTTGCATGTTGGTTGTTCACCAGATGGATGGCGCTGTGATCTCTTGAAGCTCCGTTCCTTGAAAAGGTTAGTGTTCCTTTTGGATTTGTCATGGCGTAGGCATGATTCATGGATTCAGACTTCTGGGAACTTGTTCTGTACTTGGTTCTCTCTATCGCTTCGTCTCCTATGCGTTTTTCCAAAATTGTTTTTAAGATTTCCTCATCTTTAGATGTTAAAATAAATCTGCCGCGGACATAGCGAGAGAGGTATGGGTACTTGTATTTACCGTTGCAAACATGAGAATTTTGTTTGCATTTCTCATGGTCTCCCATGTAGCAGTTCGGAATTGCATCAATCGCCTTTGCAGCCAGTCTTTTCATGCTTGCTGTGTCATTTCCGCATTTAATGGAAATATGGTGTGCCTCAGCCTGTGCTCTGTGACTCACGTCATCAGCAAATCGGTCCTGTACTCTGTTTCGGTCTCTTGCACTGTTCCCAGGGAACATGTCACTGCTAAAGTTTGCTCGGCTGACTGCCGCACAAAGCGAGCGGTTCAAGTGGGATGGGTCCAGCAGACTTTCCATTTCCTTTCCCGTTCTTCTTCTCATGACAGAATTCATTCCTTTTGCTAGACAGCCGTCAGCGTCTGTTATTCTATCCACAAGAACTGGTTCCGTGCACTCCAAAAGTTTAGTCGCACATCGAACACCCCCTTCTCTCTCATCTCCCATATTGAAATGCGCTGGACGAGTAGCTGTGCACTTGTCGCCGTGCTTAGCGGATGTGCATTGTTGACCGAATGATGATGGTGACATTTCACCACTTTTACAAAGCTTGTTTTCTTGATGGTACATTATAACAAACTTTGAAGTAGTTGCGTTCTCGCACACGGTGTCTCTTGTCTGTGTTGCAGGAACAAATGGGTTTTTTTTTCCTACAGTTGCGCAGGGGATTATTATACTGCCTGTCCATTTCAACTGCAATTGGACTTTCTCGTTCAAAGCCTTGGAGCTCACGGATGTCTTTCACTAGTTTCCTCTTGTCTGCCATGTCTCTGATATTTTCATTTTTGATAATTTCACCACATTTGTTCGAAATTTTTTGCAGCCCACTAGTGGATGGTACAGCTGTGTCCATTGATGTCAAGAGCCTCCTCGCACCTGCGGTTGCAATGCCAGTGTTCTGCAGGCCAACTTGGAAAGACACGTTTGGGGTTGCAGTGCGTCGTCCCCGCTTCCTACCCTCGTTAGCTATCTCACTGTAAAGTTTTGTCTTTTGTGTTTTAAAACCACACTTTTTGCAGGACATTACCTCTGAGACGGCTAAACCTCTACGCTCTTCTGCCTCAGCCAATAGTTTAGGTTGACCATCACACTTAGGATGTGTTTGTTGATGATCAAGTACAGCTTGTGCACCCAGCTCTAGAGCTGAGTTGATGTCTACAAAACGATAACCTCCTCCTTGGTGATCAGTTCCTCTCTTGGGCAGTGGCTGGCCACATTTGTTGGCTATTGGGATCACTCCCTTGAGCTGGATCTTGTCAACTGGAGCCATTTCTACAACTTTTGGGCGAAGGAGCATCACATTTCTGCGGTTGTCTTGTTCCATCTGTGCTGCAATGTGGCAGAAATCTCCTCGCTCCGTATTTGGGGCGGCTAAACTCAACTGCTGATGGGTTGGCCTGACATACCGTGGTGTAGGTATACTTTGAGTTTCACTGCCTTTGTCTTGTAGTGAATTAAATTTATTTTTCGGCTTGAACCAAGTTTTTTGCATCTTGAAAATGCCGCGTCTAGCTCTACCCATTTTTATGGCAATGGATTTGTTACAAACATTGAATGGCATCCATCATAAGTGATCTCACATTAGTTGTGGTCTAAAGCAAAAATACTTTTAGAGTTCTCCCGATGCACAAGCTAGCGTATCAGGGCAGACACTACGCTGAACGCACAAATTTCGGCCGATATGCCAAATTATATATATATATATATTTTTTTTCAATTTCAGATAAATTTCACAAAAATTCATCAAGATAAAACCATTGCCAATGCTCCATATTTGACAGTAGGACCTGTGAAAAGGCCCCCATCCCAGGGGAATTGTCTAAGATAATAGCCATCTGTTTCTGGATAGAGTTATAACTTGTCCCCATCAACCAGAAACAATCATAATGGTTTGGCCTTTTTCAACATGCCCCGCCCACGCCCTGCCCACCCTTTCCCCCTTTTACCCCGTTCCAGAGGTAGAATACAATTTGAAAGGGCAGTTAAATGTACAAAAAGTGACCTATGTGTTTTCTAGATTTTATAAAGCTCCCCATTTTAGACTAATATGAATGCATGGTTAGAAAAATTTAAGGGAAAGCAAAATGTGCCCCCCCCCCGGCCAGCCCCCTTCCATTTTTACAACTTGTTCATGCCAATTAACCCCTTCTTAATGATTAATTAAATAACTTGTAAGGTTTTTATGATCCTGTGATAAAAAAGAGACATGTTAATAACTTTTTGAGTGAGTACTTGGATATAACTTCTGACTTGTCCTTAGAATGTACACAGTGTGTCGTGCAGGTTTTTCTTCTCGCATTGCTTAGAGTACATGTAAATGCTCCAACATGTTTGACCTTGTTGTAGACGAACGCAATAACATTTCACTTTTTTTTTTCCAGATATCAAGTCAGTGACTTATTCTCAACAATTTAAGCATAATTTTTTAACCATAAAGAATAATTAAGTGCCCTTATAGGGTGCACCACACTAAATAAGCCAGAATTAATGCGCCAAGCTACTTATCATAATTTGTAAACCCACAACTTATTTTTAATTATAACGTTTTGGGGGTCATGCAATTAATAGATTGTGTAAATATAAAAATCTATCACAACCTGGGGGTTCTGTGCTTCAACTTTTGAGAAGACTTGATAAATTTAGGCGTTAAAGTTGGCCCTATTTGACCGGGGAAGTGGAGAAGTGCTTCACGAAAACTGGCAGCAAGTCATTTTGGAAAAAAAAAAAAAATCGTGTTTTTTTCTTCTGGGGTAGTTAGCAAAAATTCCAAACGGCTGACCTGCCAAAAATTGAAAAGAATTCTGAAGTTTAGTTGTCCGGAAATATGTCTGATTGGTTTTCAAGAGGCTGAGAGACTTACACGATTTTTTGAGTATTTTTGAATAATTATCATTTAGCATTGGTTCCTATGGGAGATTATTTAGAGGGGTGCGCCCTATATAAGGGATAAATCTTTACATCCAACATGGCCGCCAATGGTGGCCCATCGTTGATGGTCTTTTTGTATTCATTGTTGTCCGAGTCGACACATCATAACTTTAAGTGACAAACTTAATCATTAAGAACGCCCGCAGAAACGCCTTTTTACTGTTCAATGTACCTTTAAGAGCCATTGTCCTAAATCAAATTAAAAGCCAATGTAAAAAGGGGTACTTTTGGACAAATTTATGCCCAAGTTATTCCTGCCCTCTAACTGCATGCACGGTCATGACCTACTCCCTAACAACATCGTGCTTACCTGCTCCACCTCGCTCGCCGATTCGCTGGAGGTTGATTCACCACCATCCTGCGTGTCGATCTCCCCTTCCGAGTCGATCTCCCCTTCCGAGTCGATCTCCCCTCCTTCCGAGTCGATCTCCCCTCCTTCCGAGTCGCTGTCTGCAAATATCTCGGCCAAAATTTCAGCATTTCTATCGCCGTCCATAATGTTGCAGCCACTTGTTCGTTTGAATGAATGCGCGCCAACAACAGGTCCGCGGGGGAACGCTATAAATAACAATGGGATTAACGAATTCGCCAATAGAGGGCGCCCTTGTTACTTTCTCAATAAGCATTATGGGTGGGGACCAAAGATCGTATAGCGCCGTAGGCGCAAGATAGGGAACTCACGCACAAACGTGAAGTACGCACCGGGCGCGTTTGGCCGCCATTTTAGTAAGCAGAGAGAGTTGATCGCATCGGTGATAAAAACCGCGCGCGGGAAAAAAGTTTTTTTAGTTGCCATAAGCGTACACTCGGGCATGTCGTGTTTGTCGCTACACCCCCCCTGACAGCCTGATCGTGTTTGTCGCCACCCCCTGACAGCCTGATCGTGTTTGTCGCCACCCCTGACAGCCTGATCGTGTTTGTCGCTACACCCCCTGCTGACAGCCTGATCGTGGAGTCATACATCATATGTAAGTTGATGTTTTTATGGGGTGTAATAACACCAATTTTTTGTTTCATCAATCATTTTTTACAAAGAACACAAGGAAGGTAGCGGACATTTTGCCCAACTTTAAAATTTGAGACAATATTCATGATATTCGTTTAACAATTTAAGGACTTTAAAAAGGGTTTTAAAAGGGTTTCCGGCCTTCCCCTTGCCAAATCATTCTGGATCTATGTACTATGTAGTAGTATGTTACTTACTGTTGACGACTGTAACGTTTACGTTCCTCTGTCTGTTTTATCCTACCTCCATGCTTCTATGGATTGTTTTGAGCAATTTGCCATGATTGCTGTCAATCTTGTCAAAGTGTTGTGGTTTTAATTATAGAACATTTATTCATTGTTTTGTTCAAAGATCCTGATCTGTCAACAAAAACCAAACAAAAGGGAGGGCAACATGGCATCGACCTCATCATCATCAGCTCACTGTTCTGCAATAAATTGCTTTAATCGTCAGAGCAAGCGACCGGATCTGTCATTCTTCAAGTTTCCTAAGAACAAGGAGAGGTACATTAGGCAATTTTTTGTTTGAATTATTTCCATTAAATGTGTAAAAAAAAATACTAGCCTACTATAGGGCCTATATCATTGCATCAATAATAGAAATTTTTTAAAAATATACTCCATTCATATCACCTAACTAAAGGCAACATTTAAATGTGGCGGTGTCCATTTGAATTTTGCCTTAAGCAATGAAATTCTCCACCTTGTAGTTGTAGAACTGATTTTGGAAAGCACACTGGCTGAAGTTGGTGGTTGGCTAGACCAATTGAGATAATGGCCAGAATGCGATTTGGTACCAAGCGGTTGGGGGGTGGGGGGCATTACAATTAAAACCACACACTAAACATGGATGGATTGAACAGTCTTGATGAAAATACTGTGCCAGTTTATTGCTGTTTCTTCAACAAGTACACTGTATTCATCTGCAACTTTCACAGGTGACTTGTATTGTACCTTTCTTAATAATTTTGATACCTTAAGGTTGACAAAAACCAAATCATTACCCTGGGTTAAACATGATGACTGGTTATGATGTTTGGAAATTAGCGGTGCATGCTCTCGTTGAACATTACGTTTATTGACTCTGACTTTATGTGACGAAAGCAAGCAGGAAGGAATTGGCAGCAAAATGAGCTTGTGTTAAACTGAATTGTTGGTAGATTTAAGAGGCTTCTCCGCATATAATGTCACCTTATTTGTTCAATTTTAACATACAGTATATTGCCTATATTTTGTTCTTTGCAGATGTCAGAAGTGGGTCCAAAACACCCGTCGCTCTGATCTGCTTCAGAGAACTTCCCTGTATATATCATCAAACTGCCGCTTGTGTTCGGAGCATTTCGAGATTCAGGAGTTTTCAAACAAACGAATGAAAAATAGACTGAACTGGAATGCAATTCCAACAATTTTCCAAGTTCCCAATCCTCCCAAACCTCTGTCCACCCCTCGCAGGCTACTTAAGAGAAATAGTGAGGTAGTCTCAACACCAAAAGCTCCACAGCAGCAAGAAGGTATGAACAGTATACAAACATCACATCACTCAAGTCTTTTCCCACACAAATATTGAAATGCTATAAGTGGTGCAGTTAGAATCCAGTAGTGAAGATTATGAGGTCTGAGCCCTTTGACTTTCAGAAGGATTAGCTGTGTAAGTGTTTGGAAATTATTAGATGAGTTGCTGTAAAGTTTACAGCAAATTCATCTAATAAATTCAAAACAAAAGTTAAGTAAACAAAACTACATTTCTGTTGGCCCATATGTAAACACAGTACACTTGAAAATTGTATTGCTCACGGCTGTTCCTATTTGAAAATCAGACTTGATTCAAACTGTACCACATATATGATATTCATGCCAGACTCAGAAAAAAAAAACTTTTACTACAACACTGCATGTGTTTATACACTTAAGTACATATGTTTTGTGTATATTCTATGTTCTGTTAAAACCCCCCGCTCAGAACCTTTGCACCCCCGGCCCCCAAATGAGATCGAACAAATGAATGGTTTGATGGGCAGCCCTCCCCCAAATTATGACTTTGCCCCTGCTTTCCTCCCCCCCCCCCCCCCCAATGAACATGTCTTGTATGCCACTGACTAGTAACTTATACAGTTTAACAAAGTTTGTTTTACCCTGAACAAGTTAAAAGCTTCATATATTTTCCGAAGTAAAAAAACAAAAAACTCTGGTGACGCGGGCAAAGTCAATCCCACAAGCATTTTAGAGTAGAAGTTTTAACCACGCGACTATGAGCTTAATGATGAAGGTCAGTCCAGTTGGAGTTGATATGTACATGCCGTGGTGGGTCCTGCTGTAATTTATATATTTTGTAACATTGAGACATTTTCTCTTTCTGTTTGCCTTTGCAGTGCCTGGTAGTGTGACTGACCATACATATTGTGAAGTTCCCGGAAACAAGCATAATGATAGTTCCAGGAGAATGTTAACATATGAATCATCTGATGTCATCAATGGTCCTATATTCGAAGGAAAGAACGGCAAACTGCTCAAGAAAGAACGCCTTCGAACATTTAGGCTTCAGAAAAGAGTGCAACAACTGCAAAGGTCATTGGATTTGGTGACTAGCAAGTCACTATCAATCAGGGATGTAATCAAAGCAGTAAGTACTTATATAGAAGAGCCAGCACTGACGTTTATTGCATCTCAATTGCGAAATTCATCACAGCGTTGTAAGGCCAAAGGCAGGAGATGGACTTATAAAGACAAAGTAATTGCACTTTCCCTATATCATCAGAGTCCTCGTGCATACCAATTCTGCTCACGCATTTTCACACTTCCATCTGTGTCATCCCTCCGCAAATGGTTAAGTAATGTGGAAGTGAGGCCAGGCTTTCCTCCCAAGGTGTTTGAACTATTGAGAGACAAAGTAGCTGTCATGACAGAGAAGAATAAGCTGTGTGTTATCACATTTGATGAAATGAGTCTTCGAGCAGGCCTGTCATATAACATCACAGAAGATGCGGTGGAGGGGTTTGAAGACTTTGGCTCATTGGGTAAAACATCTAAGCCTGCAAATCATGCTCTTGTATTCATGGTAAGGGGTTTGATTGGCAAGTGGAAACAACCCATTGGCTATTTCTTGTCAAGAGCTGCAACAAGTGCTGAAAATCTGAAGAAACTGCTCAATGAATGCATTCAGGTCGTTAAAAACACTGGACTGCAACCTAAGGCTGTCGTATGTGACCAAGGGTCCAACAACGTTCGACTCTATAAACTCCTTGCAGTAACAGAGAAGCGACCTTTCTTCATCCACGAAGAAGACAAGATCTTCTGTTTGAATGACCCGCCACACTTACTAAAGAACACAAGATCTAACCTGGAGAAATATGTCTTCCAGATCAAGGGAACTGATGGTTGCAAGCACATTAGGTGGACACATATTCGTAATTTCTATGAATTTGATTCACAATTTGCAATCAGAAAAGCACACAAACTCACAAAAGGGCACTTTGAACTCACAAGCTTCTCCAAAATGAGAGTGAATAAAGCAGCACAGGTGCTTAGTCATTCCGTGGCTGCAGGTCTGTACTCATATGTAGCATTTGGTAAGTTACCTGCAGAAGCTGCATACACAGCAGAGTTTGTTGATCTGATCAACGATTTGTTTGACTCATTCAACAGTAGATGTTTGAAGGATCCACAGAAATTGAGAAGGCCTATGTCGGAAAACTCTGAACACAAATCATTCTTTGAGTCATGCAAGCCAGTACTCAAGAGCCTTAAGGTAGTTGGATCTCGGAACGTTCACTTTATCAGGGGTTGGTGTCTCGCAATATCCTGTGTTTCACAGCTGTGGCAACACTTGAAGACAACCACTGATACTCGATATCTGCTAACATCACGTCTAAATCAGGACATTGTGGAAAACCTTTTTTCTACAATTCGGAGAAAAGGAGGGTTCAGAGACAATCCGTCACCTAAGGAATTTCGTTGCGCCTTGAGGATGGTAATGGTAGCAGAGCTTATCAAACCAGTCGCTGGTTCGAATTGCTCACCAGACGAGGACAAGTTTGTCCTTACGCTTCAGTCTCTCACAAGTAGTAGGCCCACAGGAAGAACAACAAAACAATCACAGAATGTCACAAGTATCAACAATGCTCGACGAAAAGCCATCGCAGTAAATAATATCCCAATTGACCTCCCTGAACAGAACACACTTGCATACATCGCTGGTTATCTCTGTCGCAAGGTAATAATTGGACATGAAGTACTCTCTTCATGCCAGATCTGCAGAAAAGCTCTACTGAAAGAGAATGCAGATTTAGACAACCCTGCGCTACTCTTCACACATCACAAAGCCTACGACACTTCCACATCTGACTTTGGATCGTTAATGGTCCCTTCAGAGCGTTTCCTAGCTTTCTGTACTGAATGTGAGAAGTTGTTTCGCACTGAATTTGATGACATCAAGATGACAAGGAGCAACATCTCCTACCTGCTCAATCGAGCCATGTGTGATCTACCTTTGTACAAGGAGATGCAGTTATGCAGTGAGAGAATAAAATCCAAAATTGTAGCTGTGTTTGTGAACGTCAGAATGCATTATGCACTTAAGTTTAAAAACAGAGAAGTACATAATGTCACCCTCAAAAGGAAATGTAGGAAAGTTGACAAAGTTGCACATAAATGAAGCAAACAAGTTGTACATTAAGTCAGTCATTGTGATTAAACAACATTTAATTGTGATTTAAAACAAGTTGTACATTAAGTCAGTCATTGTGATTAAACAACATTTAATTGTGATTTAAAATAATAGTACAGTGGCCCTGAATAATTATGTCACCAAAATGACATTTTTGAAGTGGCGTACAACTTGATGGGTAGTTTATGTGCAAATTAAGTCATAGCGACATGAATGTATAAACACTAAATAGCGAGGGGTGTGTGTCTGGGTGTTTGTGTGTGTGGGGGGAGGGGGTTATCGCAGTTTCATCTGTTTTATTTTTAATTGGAATTTTTTATTGGCGTTTAAAAGAATAGTTATATTTATTTTTAATGTTTAGTCTTTGTGTACACCTTGAAAGAAAAGCTCATCATTTTTCTTAATTGCATGACTTAAAGAACAAATTGACTTGGAATCATTGAATCTGATAAAAGCGGGAAGTTTAATTTCAAAATTGCCGTCTGTGTTGGCTCAGTAACGAGGAACAAGAATTAAAAATTAAATTAATTTAAGGCTACAAAATTTGGCAAATGTCTTTTCCTTTTTTTCTTGGGGGGGGGGGGGGTTATTACAGATATTTTTAATTATTGTATTGTCATTTTAGCCCTGAGATGCATAAAATTCAATGCATGTTTTACATGTATATGTAAGTATGTATATTTACTTTTAAACTTCTGTATAAACTTCATTTTAGCCCTGCTGCAATTTGTGCTATGGTGCTGTCCACGAGTTTAATTGAATAAATTACACAGCTGTGCTATTCACTGTATTCATTGTCTGTTGGGTTAGTAAGACAAAGTATTTTACCACCCACCCCGTAGGCCCCCAACAAATAATACAAAAACAACTACAAATGTTCGAATTCTGTTCAGATAAGTGTTTTAATTGTTGATTTTATACCAGAAATCCCGATTTTGGGCAATAATATTGTCCTGTTGACTCTGTCATTTATTATGCATTCAACTCGAAGATCTAAAGCAATGCTAATTTGCTTTTAAGGCCCCTCCCCCCCCCCCCCCCCGAAAAAAATACCAGTTGATCGTCCACTCTCTCATCATCCTTTGTTGAGGCCGCAACTTTTTTTAAATTATTTTTATTTTTACATTTGTTTTGGTTTTAAGACAAATTTTCTGGGTGTAACTATGTGTAACTACATAAAGTGTGGACTGAAGAATTGGTGGCCAGTTTGAATTATGCTTGGCGGCCACCTTCAAAACAATAAAAATAAATAACAAGACCCTCTATGCATATCATGAACATTTGGGGCGCTACGGCTGTTCTGCTTCGATGTATGAGAGATTATCACTCTCTGTGCATGAACATTGGGGGCGCGTGATTGATATGCTTCCTAAAATGGCGGCCGCGCCCCTCCAGTGCGTACTTCACTCATTTGCGCGCGTTTGTGCGTGAGTTCCCTATCTTGCGCCTACGGCGCTATACGATCTTTGGTGGGGACCAATAAGCGCCACTGGTCGTTAAACAATACATTTGACAAGGTGCCATATGGAGCCCTGGTCGGGAAGAATGACCCCAAATATGTGCCATTTGTCGCCCGTGGTACTGATAGGGTTAATACATTATTCACATACAGCATCTTCTAGTTATTTACAAAGACTTTTTGTTCAATTATCATCCTTGGTTCTTGGTTTTTCGGCTGTGGGCAGAGCTGGGTTGAGTTGGCTTTTTGGGTGCGGCCAAGCAACATCGTGTGTGGAGGGCTGAGTTGATAGTCATTTTTTATAGGTACACCAAAAACAGAGTGAGTTTTGAATACTTTGGAGAGTTCTTTTCAAGACATTATTTTAAATTCATACCAGTTGTTTTACCTAAATTATAGTTTGTACCAGCCACAAATAGGGACTCTGTTCATTTTCTATACATTTGTTAAGTACCAAATGCTGTTATTTTTTTGTATATTGTATAGGTCTCCACCTAATTTACGTAAATTTGTGTAACTATTAGGAATATTGATAAAATTGACATTTGGCTAGAATTTAAAGCCAGCTAAATATTGGTTCCTTGTTTTGGTTCAGTTCTATGCGCTCCCGACTACGTTACAATATATTTCATTTCATTTTTTATGTTGTGCATAGAGGCTCCTGCATGCGCTGTAATATGAATGTCTATTTTTATTATTATAATTACCTTTTTCTTTTTCTGATTTGTGGCTTCTGATTGTTGTTTTTTAAAGGAAAATAAAGTCAGACATTGTAAATTGAATCTTACCTTGTGAATACCAAGTCACATTGACAATGTTAGCATGGAACCAGACTAACATTTTTCTCTGTAAAATTTCAAAGTCCCAAGAAAACATTCACTGCGCATGTTCAGTGCCATTCCGTATATCTACAGCTTTCATACAGTAAATCGGTAACCACCAATAGTAATAACTTTTTGCCGAACTGGTTATAAATTTTTTTAAATTTAATTATGTTTTATTAATGTTCTTTTCCCAACAATGTTGTTCTCACTTTGAAATATCGGGCCTATGGATGTAAATGCCTAAAAGATCCGGGACGGTAAACATCATAATTCTTGTACGGTCTCCTGTAGGCAAAATCGTTCTTGTTAAATAGTTTCATATTACATGTACCATTGTATTTAACTCCTTTATTGTGGAGGAAAGTGCTTTGTGGGCCATTGGAAAAACTCCTTTCTTATTACTGTGATGATATGAGACACACCACACATGCATACAGATATAATTGTACAAATTTAATTCAACAGGTGCAATTTTTGTGCTGAATTTCCTAGTTCAAGATTGTCTGTTTCTTAATTGTTGTCAACATGTTAATTTTTGTCCGTTTGCCCTAAATAATACTGATTCAAGAGAAAAATAAGAAACTCCACAAGTGTGTGGTCCTAGAAAACATAGTAGCATGTTGCCAGAAGGTTGTTACAAAGCTGATAGGACAAAGTAAAACAATATGTAATGTTAAAAAAGGGAAAGCTACATGTAGTACTGTACATATCTGGGTATTTAGATAAGCAAGCATGTGAGCAAACAAACACTCTTGTGAACCTTTCCTTAAAAAATGGTGATAACAAGTTTTGTTGTACTGATTTTAATTATAATTCTTAAATTAATTTCAGGAACAGTCCACATAAAGGAAAATCAACTTAGTCTCTTCTCATCTTTTATCAAAATGATAAAAACAGTAATCATAGGTGTATCAGTTTTACTGGTCCTGCAACATGTTTTGTCTATAATGTAAGTATATGATTCTTATGGGCTCATTAAGGCCTATGTGTTGTGTGTGTTAATCAAGCCCTAAACATAGCCCAACCTAAATGTAACCCCAATTTTGTACCTAAATGTAGTCTAACCTAAATGTAGCATCAAACTTGTAAAGTATCCATTAAAATGTAGCCATGAGCTAACAAGGCTTGGCATTAACACTGGACCCAAGCACAAGGCCAGTGATTCTAGCATCCAATCAGTACACTCGGGATCTAACACTGGACCACAGGCACAAGGCCAGTGATTATAGCATCCAACCAGTACACTCAGGATCTAACACTGGACCACAGGCACAAGGCCAGTGATTCTAGCATCCAACCAGTACACTCGGGATCTAACACTGGACCACAGGCACAATTAAGGCCAGTGATTCTAGCATCCAACCAGTACACTCAGGATCTAACACTGGACCACAGGCACAAGGCCAGTGATTCTAGCATCCAACCAGTACACTCGGGATCTAACACTGGACCACAGGCACAAGGTCAGTGATTCTAGCATCCAACCAGTACACTCGGGATCTAACACTGGACCACAGGCACAAGGCCAGTGATTCTAGCATCCAACCAGTACACTCGGGATCTAACACTGGACCACAGGCACAAGGCCAGTGATTCTAGCATCCAATCAGTACACTCGGGATCTAACACTGGACCACAGGCACAAGGCCAGTGATTATAGCATCCAACCAGTACACTCAGGATCTAACACTGGACCACAGGCACAAGGCCAGTGATTCTAGCATCCAACCAGTACACTCAGGATCTAACACTGGACCACAGGCACAATTAAGGCCAGTGATTCTAGCATCCAACCAGTACACTCAGGATCTAACACTGGACCACAGGCACAAGGCCAGTGATTCTAGCATCCAACCAGTACACTCGGGATCTAACACTGGACCACAGGCACAAGGTCAGTGATTCTAGCATCCAACCAGTACACTCGGGATCTAACACTGGACCACAGGCACAAGGCCAGTGATTCTAGCATCCAACCAGTACACTCGGGATCTAACACTGGACCACAGGCACAAGGCCAGTGATTCTAGCTTCCAACCAGTACACTCGGGATCAGACAAGTCCGCTGGTCTGGAGTGTTTCAATTCATTAAAAGTATTAGCTCCAAACTTGTACGGTTAGCATTTGACAATCTTTTGAAATGCCAAACCTTATTTTCTTTTAAATTGTTTTGAAGGTAGAGTGCAATTTTCTTCTGGGAAAAGCTGGCTGTAAATTCTTACATTGTTATTTAATTGTTCTGAGCCACCAACATGAGCATATTATTTAAAAGAAAGTCTGTTGGATGTTTAGTCTGAAATAATATGTTTACTGAGGACTGGTTGATCGCATTGTTTCCATCGTGTTATACTGGATCGCCCCATCATCACTACTACAGCGAACACTCCAGACTTTGCGGTTTTGGGACCGGAAGTTTTAATTACACTCTGTATCGGTAAGATGGAGTAGGGCTTCCAGTGTCAAACATCAATCAATGGCAGTGTGCTTGCTCCCCACCAGCATTATTCATCTGTGAAATTATGGTAATACATGTAGTCTGTATAGTTTATCACTTGATGACTACTAACTAATTACATAAGACTTAGTAGTGTCCTTTAAAGGAATGGTTTTAGTGAGAATAATCATTTTTTGAATTAGTTCAAGAAGGATATAGCCTCTCCTCAAAAAGCTTGGCACCCCATTTTAATACGGCCATGAGCTAAGACTGCCATATAAACCCTAGCGAATTGACGTTGGAACCCTGCAAAAGACCGTGGGTTTAATGTGCATTGCAAATAATATTTGGGAACTCCTAGCCCACGCTGTATTAAAATACACTCAAGGGGTGGAAACCTTTTGAGGAGAGGGTCCTTCTTCAACTAATAAGTTGTCCACTTAAAAAAGAAAATTACTAGGGAGCATGTTCATTGCCAACAATATGATACAGGCTAAGAAAACACGGTCACAAAGACAAAATTAAGTATACAAACGGTACGAGTGAGTGAGGTCCTGGGGCCGTATTCACAAAACTAAACTTAGTGGAGTACTTAAGTTTTCACTTAAGTCTGGCGCATAAGTAGCTATTCACAAAACATTTAAGTACCCCACTTATCTTAGTACCCCACTTAAATCTTAAAAAGTTAAGTTGTTTAGATCAAGTTAATGCACATGCGCACAAAACATATGTCATCAATGGTTACTTAGAAACAAATATGACTCAGACGCAATCAATCATTGTCAAACCCTAAAGGGTAGAATGGTAACCGTTTTTGCCCACTGCCAAAATTTAATTGATGAAGTTTTAAATATTAATTTATTAATATTTTTAAAAATATTTTGTTACACGTTGACCCTACTTTATATAACGTACGCGCGCGTTCCACGCACACACGTATATTATAAAAGCAATGCGTTTTAACCCTCTACATTGATGTTAGACGCGCTCGTTTTTACAGCAGTCCTGTGTTCAGTTTCAACAATAATAGTATCAGATTGTTATACAATAATGGCCTTTAAAGAGAAGCCGAACTTTTTTGAGAAGGAGAAGTTGCTTCTCGTAACTGAATGGGAAAAGAGAAGACATCTTAGTTTTTGTCCAAGATTACTTCACAAGCCAAACATGAAGCATTGAGGCGCATTGCTGATGGCTTAAATGCGCGATTTCCATCGGAATAGAACTGGAGTGCAATGAGTACCTTGATTTCAGCTGGAATATATAGCGCGGCTACGTGCTGTCGGTGAGTCGATTTCTTCTCTAATATCAGCTCAGCTATATAAAAAAATCTGTTTCTATCAAACCTATACCATGAGTAAAGTTCACCGTCGGTAAACTCTGCCAATGGATTGCTTCTTTCGCGAAATACTCTCTCCCTGCGAAGAATTCTTGCGTTAAAATTTCTTCGGTGCGCGACCCATAAAAAAGCCGCCGTGACACCCTAGTGCCCCACTTAAGTCAGGTCGGACCACACTTAAATTTAAGACAGGAAAGTAAGCGGACCACTTACTCAGTAAGATTCGTCTAAGTTTGGTATTTAAGTGGGGTGCTTATTATTATTGTTTACCATGCTTACCCCAAACAGATTGAACAAATGTCAACCTTACTTTTAACCATTTAACTGTGAGCCTAATTAGTTTGTAAATCGTAGTCATCAAGTACATGTAATAACTATACAAACTATTACCATAATTTCACAGATGAATAATGCGGGTGGGGAGCCAGTATACTGCTGTTGAATTATGTTTGACACCAAAAGCCTTACTCCATCTTTCCGATACAGAGTGAAACTTCCGGTCCTGAAAACACAGAGCCAAAGTGTTTGTGGTAGTGGTGGTGATTAGGGGGGGGGGGGGGGGGGGGGGGGGGTAGGGGGTTCTAATACGATGGAAACATTGAGTTCTGCTTGTCTTTCAGTAAAAATTTTGAATAAATGATAAACTGAACAACTAACAGACTTCCTTAATATGTCATGTTCAAGTGACTAAAAAAGCTAAATAAATAAGATTTAAAGCCGTTTTTTCCAGAAGAAAATTCCACTTTACCTTGTAAACAATTTAAGAGAAAAACAGTGTCGGCATTTTAATTTTGTTTTCAAATGCTAACCTGGTGGGAATCTGCTTTATACTGTGGTAATATACTTAGTCATTGTCCATTGTGACATACTTCTAGTTTAATACTGAACGGTCTTTCGATTCACTCGTAAAAGCGAATCTTCTGCGCCTTGTTCACGGGCGTCTGCACGGTGAATTCGGAAAAATTTCTTAGTGAGTGTGGAGCATTCAGCATGCTCATTATAAATGCAAGTCGAATCGCGTGACGTCACACCGTGTATACACACGTCGACGTGACCGTTGACCTGAGCATGTTGTACACACACGTTAATGCAACTTGCAAGATTTTCGGTTGCATTCTCGTCGTTTACTCTTGCAAATTACTCCAAAACTGTACAAAAATGGATAGCGACAGCTCTTGGGAAGCACACAGTATAACTGAGGAGATACTGGCCCCATCCAGTGGCAGTGAAACTAATTCGGACAGCGATTCGAGCGAGTTCAGCTCTCCCGAAGATGACGACCAACAGGATCAACCCGAGGATCGAGGAAGTGCGTGGGGCTGAACCGTATCGGTTTGAGCCAGTCGCCCCGGTCATGCCCGCAGGCCATCGCGGCGAAAACGAAGACGAAGATGTGAGAGATGGGGAAGAGCTCGAACAGAACAGGCTTTTAAATACCGATTGGTGAGTTTTACTAAAAAAACAAAAACACTTTTTGATTGAATCAAGAATGTTTATTTCGTGTCTCGCTCCGCGTGATTTGATGGTGGATGCGACCAGTGTTGAAGTCGACTGCTGGTGCTATGCCTATATTATACTGCACACGACCGTTAGTTTGACCATGGTTCGATTTTCCCGTCTGTATGTGCAGTTGTATAGTAAACATAATTATATCACCTCTCCAGTTCAATGTGAGTTGATTAGATCATGGTAGGATGTAGACCCAGTTACTGGGGCGCTGTACTCCTTTTTTCGAAATTTTGACATCGTCAATCCCAAGCGCCCAGAGGATTATTTTTTTTAGACGGTGCCATGTCTCAAACTTGATGATTACGCGGTTTGAGGCAGGGCACCCGTCGATATTGCTTAGAGTCGGATCATGTATGAACATACAATAATCCTCTGGGGCGCTAGTAGTAGTACAACCGATGATGTCAAAATTTCGAAAAAAGGAGTACAGCGCCCCAGTTACTGGGTCTAGGTTAGATGTAATTGTAAAGTTGTCAACTTTGAAAATGTGGCTTGTATTCATAATGCAAAACAATCTTCTTCTAATAAACAAGGGTTTAATTATGTATTGATTGTGTACAAAATCAATCACTGGCAACTTATTTATGTTTTAAAATGGTTTTGTTTACAGGTGCACCTGTGGGAAGTGTGTTGTCCAGACCAATATAGAGAACTGCAAGTGCTGCAAGGAGGTAGACGCTATTTCAAACAAAATGTTAGAGCTACAACTAAACATTGATGATCCCGAGCAGTGTCTAACCAGGCACGATTGGTTTGAGGCATGCTGCTTACACCCGGCAGTACTTCAAACTGCACACATGCAGTACCAAACGCAGTATGGGAGACGCGCAGTTCAGGGGACAGTTGACCAGTAAGTCGGTAATTATTGCTAAAAGAATATCAATTGTTTTTAAAGAAAGCCTACGTATAACCTACTTATCAACTATTTAACTATAGTGTGGTTTTGAAAACCAACAGTCTTTATAGTATCCATGCAAAATGAGGCCATGGTTGAATATGCCCATTGTTTCACTGTAAACATAATAATGTTGATACAAATCTGCCTTTTTAATTCATTATTTATTTCTTAGAAATTAAAATTGATAGGATTTATTTTTCTATATCCTTCTTAGGAAGTTCCGTCATGTTGCGTATCGTCAGGTCGTGAGATGGTGCTGGGGATATTTGGGCCGATTTAACCGTGTTCCCCTTCCATCTTGTGTGATGGAGACTATTAGATCAACCTATCCTAATCCTGAGGGCGAATACAAGGGTTTTAAATATGCCGATTTGGATTAATTTCTTGCATCAATATTTTTTAAGGGGTTTTATGTTTTGTTTGCATTAATACTTCATATACTGAGTAAAAAAAAATCCGTAGCTGAAACAAAACATATGTAAAGTACTCTTTTCATTTCATAAGTAACAGGACTCCATCAGACGTGTGTAGGAAAGACCTTCTAGTGGCTTTTATTAACACAATTGTCTCATCATTCTTTTGTGACAATTCACATGGCATGACTAAAATTAATACATTACACCATAGAGGAAGGACCATTGAAGGATTTGCAACTTTCTTCAAAGGAAAAATGAGCCCCGCTGCCAATAGCTTGCTTAGAACTCCTTCAGTGGTCCTACCTCTTTGATTTTACTGTACATGAAGTATTTTTGTCAATATCTTGTTTTTTAAGAAGACTATAAGCAAAACGTATGCATCTTATTTGCCATGTACATTGTTTTTACAAGTTGTTTATTACTTAACCGTTGAAGTAGTGAAATGCACATCAGGAAAAATGTTTGTTTTAACCGTAAAGAGAGTGCATCTTTTGTTCATATTTTTGTGCAAACTTTCATCTTGAATTCATCAAGTACACAGGGTTCTCCCTTAACAGTGATCTACTGGCCAAATGTCGATTAAAACGCCCGAGGACCAGTCAAAAATCACTGCAAGGCGTTAAGCTGGCTAGTTCAGTGTTGAAAATCTCTTTTTGATATGAAATGTTGACCAGTACATGTACAAAAGCTGGGGGACCAGTGAAATGAAAATTTAAAGGCAGGGTATACTTTTGGTAATTGTCAAATACCAGTACATGTGTATCCCAATATATGCAATAAATAACAAATCTGTAAAAGAATGGCTCAAGTCATCAAAGTTTCAAGGAAATAATTAACAAAACAAACACCCCTGTTGCATAGAATGTTGTGCTTTCATATGATGCCATCACAGATAAAAATATTGGGATGAATTTCGACCTCTTTCTCTAAAACTACACTATACTTCAAAGGGGGTCATTTCTAATAATGTTTTCAACAGCTCACCAAGGCAGTTTTTATGATCATTATTTTTTGGAGTAATTACCAGAGACATACCTTCCCTGTAACTGTTCCTGCTGGCTTGTAGTTAAAACATTTCAGGCCAAACCCTTGTACGTATGAAAGTGTACATGGAAACAACATTATGGTATGTACATTAATTTTGCCATGTTATCTTGTAGGGTTTCATGATGTAGTGCGATATTGTACAAACTATAACCTAGTCCTGAAATAAAAAGACATTTGAACAAATGTTTTTGTTTTTTAACAACTTTACACATGCTGCTTTTGTTTTTGTTTATAATTTGTGTACATACTTTAATCTGGAATTCATAAAAACATTTTCCTGTCAGTTTGCGTTCTCTTGGACCTCACATAAGTTGTCTTGGATGATGTTTTAGGCCATATGTTTTCTCCCCTTTGCTTGTTAATTGTGCACCTCCACCTTCCAACTGTTTGTGTACCTTGATCCCTTACCTGATGAGAAACCAATAGCTGAGCGTTAACAAATGCAACAGAATAGTAGTTAGGGACTGCAGGGGTTTTGACAGGTTGCGATCATGTCAATGCAAATCATTGTTTGTATCTACCACAGTTTGTATATAAAATTGAAAAAGATTATATTAAAAAATTGGGATGCACTGGCCGGATGGTAAATTGTTTTCTTTAAAAAAGCTGCAACAACAAAGTTAAACAACATTGGCGGTGTAGGGTGCATTGAGGTTTTTACATCTTTAAATCATGTATGAACAATAATTCATGACAATTATTCACTCACGTTGTTTTCAGTCTGTACCCCAGTTTGCTTCAGAGGCTGGCCTACTTCCTGCCGAAAAAAAATAAAACAGCAAACTAATGATATAAGAAAGTGTAAAACAGCTCCATGTACCGTGTGTAACTGTGTTCCTGCACTGGAACTCTATAGAGATGATAGGTCCTATTTATAAAATTGTACAAATGTTTTGTTTCCATTGTCTACTCTACTCCCTCCACAACCTGCCCCCTAAAAAGTAATGCTCTACCAAAACAAAAATCATACAACAATCATTGCTTTGATGAGAAACTTTTTATTTTTATTTTTTGGGGGTAAATATTTCCATAATTACAAACCTCTTCTGACGACACACTGTGATGGAAAACAGTTACACTGTCACTAGATGTAGATGTGCCAGCCTGTTCGCCATGGCTAACAGTAGAACTAGGAGTTGTAGAATCGCTTTCCTGATCCTTGACAAGGCTTTGTTCGATTACCTATTTTAAAAGATTAAATGCAAAATTGTATTATAGGACGTTGGGCAAAACAAAATCACATTACTTATTTACTAAAACATTACCCAACCCACGTCTTAAATCCCCAAGTTAAATATAAAGGGTTCTAAAATTACTGCTTATTTCATAAGGAAAACTTCAGTTCACAAGTCTTGAAAAACAGTTAATGCAGTATCATTTTCAGTGTGTGCAAACATTACCGGCGACGTATGCCCAATTTCCGGACATCATTTTCATGTCGATGTTGACACTTTTATAGTCACACTCACAAGTTATTGATTTGAAAACACACGTTGAATTATAACACAAATACTTGTGAAAACGAAACAAGTTTAGAGAGCAATTTCATGACTGACTTGTAACTTTCTATTCGGGTGCTTATTCTTCTTTCCTTCACGATACGATTTTGCGAAAGGCAGCTAGGCCTACCGATTCTGCTTTAATTACTTACCTGTCTCCGTTCCTTTTCATTCATCCTTTTCTCTCTGTTACTCTGTGTTTGTGTCTCTTGTCGTGGTGTCCAAGTTGTTGCAATGTTTGGCGACTTCCGTGTAGGTATTGCTCATTTTTAAGTCTAAACTTGGACGGTATGCCAAAGCCAGCCATCAATTTCGACGAAGTGTCCTGGCAGTCGTCAGAAAAGTGGGCGCTACAAATGTGCGACCACTTCCCAACTCGAAAGTTTGATCGGAGTTGTGTTCACAAATCGCACCCATTCTCGACATATGTTTGTGTCACTCGGAAATTGAAAAAATCGGACGGAAGGGTCTCTGTCGCTGTTGCGAATGCAACCACCAGCGGCGCACGATTTCGGCATTTTCACACCAAAAACCTAATATATTTACCACTGATTTAGCTGAGAAGAAATTGCTACCCAGTCATGAACGCACAGTGTAAACAGAGATGACGTCATTATCCTGACTCCTAATGCACGGTGTGTCGTCACAAAATTTGTCAACCAATCAAAAACGCCTCATGTCTGAGGGCGCCCTCAGCGGCGAAATATACATTATTTTCGGGAAATCAACAAAAGTACGTTTTTTTTCAAATCGCATTTTCAAAAAAAATGTAAACCACAAATAATGGAAAAACTCATGAAACAATAGGTATATGCCCTAAGGAAGTGCAGAGTAGTGTATTGACTCTGGAAATATCCGTTTTATTTACTCTTTAAAGCCCGGCGTACATTTAGTTTACGGGCTATACAATTAGGTACAAGTTTGGCACTACATTTAAGTTGGGCTACATTTAGGTACAAGTTTAGGGCTACACATATGTTGGGCTACATTAAGGTTGGGCTACATTTAGGTACAAGTTTAGGGCTACACTTATGTTGGGCTACATTAAGGTTGGGCTGCATTTAGGTACAAGTTTAGGGCTACATTTAGGTACAAGTTTAGGGCTACCATAGAAATAGAACCCGGAGAACGCTGAGCTCGACCGCCCTCTGTGTCGTCTGTGTATGGCAAAATGATCATCACGTGACACGCGTGTATGGCAAAATGGCAACGCACATAGACCGTTTGTACGTGTTTTCATTGGTCAATGTTCATGACGTCTACTGTATGGCAAAATATTATCACTGGCTTATCACTGACTAGCCTCGCTACCATGGGCAGCGCGCCGTAACACCCGGCGTACATGTACATGTACGTCTCTAGCCATGTACGCGCGTCCATAAAAATGGTCTCGCAACGAAATCGCACGCACAATGACACACTCGGCGTTGAGGGCTACATTTAGGTTGGGCTACATTTAGGTACAAGTTTAGGGCTACACTTAGGTTGGGCTACATTTAGGTACAAGTTTAGGGCTACACTTAGGTTGGGCTACATTTAGGTACAAGTTTAGGGCTACACTTAGGTTGGGCTACATTTAGGTACAAGTTTAGGGCTACATTTAGGTTGGGCTACATTTAGGTACAAGTTTAGGGCTACACTTAGGTTGGGCTACATTTAGATTTCGGAGTGGCCTGAACACCTTTTTTCAAAGTTGTATTGACTTTAAACTTTATCAAATATTGCAACCAACATGCAGATTCATATCAAAAGACAATAACTCACGATTATGACAGAGAATGGACTTAAACAACAGAAATAAAAAAAAAAAAAAAATATTGATGTTTCAAAAATGCAAATCTTGTAACTTTAAGTCTACTTCACTCTACTTACCTGTAGAGCGAATACTACAATTGCATTGTTCCCTATGCCGGCAGGCAAAAGGCTAAGAGTTTTACACACAATAGCGCCCTCTGGTGTCCGACCCCGACGCCCTGCGACATGCGCACTACGTCAGCTTCCCTTTTTCTCTTAGCGCAGGCACAGGTTACATGTGAGTTTAAGCCACGTAAAGAAATTTCATTAAATTTCATTAAATTTACGTGCTTACTGCTTCGAGAAAGCTTGTTTCAAATAAAATATAGTTAAACTACAGTTTGTAGAGTTGTGTGTAGTTGTGTAGTGAGTGTAGAATGAGTAATTCTAAGAAGTTGGGGAGGACAGGGCGTGTCAGAACCGGAGGGACTTGCGTTCCACCGGGACAGCCCGAGCCCTCGGGGGATTTGCACCGGCGACACGTCGTCACCGCGGCTGCAATCCCCCGATCAGCTCCCCCAGCCACTACCGCGGCTGGCGGAGCTGAGGGACCCATTGGCCGAGCGAGGGACCTTGCGGCCCCATCGTCTCCGACCAGCGTGAATTGGTCCACCCAACCGAAGGGGAAACGCCCCGGTATTAAGACAAAGAAGTTGTCGGATACCGCGGCTGTACCCAAAAGAGGGCGGTCAGTCAAGCGTGACTCGGTTGCAGAGCCCACCATGACTGACCACGGAGCTATAAAAGCCCCCTCTTTGGAGCATTTACAGCCAGAGGGAATAATACCCCTCCACGGCTCAATGCGCCCAGACCCTCCCGATGCCATCGTGAACTCCGCGGTGCCTAGGGACGGGCTCTTGTACAGCCGCCTCGACCGCACAGCGCCTGCCTACGCCATCGGGCTTGGGGCACTGTCGGCCGCCCAGGCCATTGGGCACGGGGAACAGGTCCCATGGGGCCCCCTTGGGGCGATACTCCCCGGGAGCCAGCCCTCCACAGCGGGTTTTTCCCGCTGCTCGGGCATCCCCGTGACCCAGGTGACCTCTGAGGCTTCCTCGGAGTCCACCCGACGCTCTTCCAAGAAAAAGAAGAGCAAAAAGGCCCGCCGTTCTCGTCGTTCATCTTCGAGCTCGAGCGGGTCCCCGGGGCGGTCCCACCGTGCTAAACGCAACAGGGGTGGGGACCCGATCTCCCGTGATGATTTTCTGGAGGCCTTTCACACTCTGGCCGCCTCAATTTCGGGCCGGGGACAAGGCCCCCCTGACTCGGTCACCTCACAGGTGCCCCTTAGTCACTATGGCCACGGCTGGATGACGCCGGGCCAACGGAGCCTACCACACACGGCTAGCCGTGCTCCGGAGTCCCCCCCAGGCCGGCAGCCCCCGCCCGCCGGTCACCACGGCCAGGGGCGCGTGACTGCAGGCCAGCGGGTAGTGCCACACACGGCCCCCCGCATGATAGCATCCCCGCCAGGCATCAGCCTGCACCCGTCGGCGTCCTTTGAGTCGGATCACGGCTCATCGGAACACCGTGACGGTGCCATCTCACCAGCGGTGTATGGTTCGGAGGCATCTCGGCCCCCTGACTCGGCCAACTCGGCCGAGGAAGACGCCGAGTTAGTCCACTCTGTCCAGCGCCTTTCGATCTCCGAGACCGAACTGCGTCTAGTCCAGAGGGACATGATAAGAGTCCTCGAACTCCCCGCTGACCCCGAACCCCCTCCTCCGGAACATCAATCGTTCATTAGGAGATCGGGTCCGGCTGAAGCGCCCAAGGCCTTCCCTGTGATGCCCTTGGATCGCGTGTGTGTTGACCGAATGGACGGGGTGATGGGTGCGAAAACATGGGCCCCATTCTCCAAACGTATGGAGCCGTACTACCGTTTCCCCGATCGGGATTACAAAAAGTACTTTGCCACCCCCGCCCTGCCGGACTCGGCCACCGACAAATTAGCCGCCGACAGAGGATCGGCGTCCTCCAAACTCCCGTTTGCGGACAAGACCCGCGGGAAGTTGGAAGACGTCGCCCGGAAGATGGACCGTTCGGCACGCATGGGCATGCGTGCTACCTCCTTCCTCCTGCTACTCTCCGAGTATCTGGCACTGGGATGTGAGGAAGATTCAGTGGTGCCAGCCGATATGATGGTGGCTGCCCTCCACTGTCTGGACAATGGTCTACGGTCCGTCTTGGACCAGTTCACCAGAGTGTCGACCCTGGCGACTACAACGCGCCGAGCCAACGTGCTCGATGCGCTGTTTCTCCCATCACCGGGGGCGCGTAAGCGCCTCGATGATCTCCCACTCTCAGGGCCGGATTTGTTTGCGGGACAGTTCCAGGAATCCATGGAGGCCGAGGCTAAACGCCTCAAGGCCACGGATAAAATCAACCTCAAGAAGCCTCAACCCCCGGCCCCCAAAGCCGCGGGTAGGGCGAGGAAGCAGACGGCCTTTACCATCCCACGACGCCGCCCGCAAAAGGCGACCCGGGGCAGCTTTCGTGGCCGTACCGATAACACTGCCGGCCCACGCTTCACGCAGCCCCAACCCGGACAACAACGTGCCCAGTCGGGCCGCGGTTTCCGTGCGCCCACCCCCCGATATACGGGGGCGTGGCGTAAGTGATGGGCTGGCCTCCTGGCGACCTCCCGCCGACGGACCCGTGGGAGGCCGCATTCAGGAGTTTATGGGGTCCTGGGGCCAGGTTACCTCCGACGGGTGGGTTCTCGAAACGATCAGCCGCGGTTACGCGCTCGAGTTTACGAGAACCCCCCCGTCGGACATGCTCAATCGGCCGACACCTGTCCCGTCCGACATGTCAAAGCGCCGCGCTCTCGAGGCGGAGATCAACACTCTCCTCCAGAAGCGGGCGGTGCGGATCGTCCCCCGATCGGGGGCTCGGACGGGCTTCATGTCAGTTTTCTTCTTGACACCCAAGAAGGAGGCTGGCGTTTGGCGCCCGATTTTGAATCTAAAGCCCCTCAACAAATTCATACGTCCGAAGCGTTTCCGTATGGAGACGCTGAGGACCATACTGGGCTCAATAATTACACCCGCGTGGGCGGCAAGTCTGGACCTGAAGGACGCTTATCTTCACGTACCGATCAGGCCGGAGCACCGCAAATTCTTACGTTTCCAGTACAACGATACCCTGTACGAATTTGTGGTGCTCCCGTTCGGACTTTCTACCGCACCGCGGGTTTTCACCCGGATCGCAAAGTCGATCGGGGCGGCTCTGCGGAGGCGAGGCATCATGCTATTCATGTACCTCGACGATTGGCTGGTCGTGGGCCGTTCTCGGGAGGAAACGGAAGCGGCGCTCCAGCTAACCTGGCGTCTAGCTTCCGACCTCGGATTCATCATCAACGCCGAGAAATCGCACCCCACCCCCTCGCAGGTCCCCACCTTTTTGGGTGCGTGTCTCGACCTTCGCAGGGGGCTGGCCCGCCCTTCGGAAGACCGTCTGTCGAACCTTCGACAGTGCGTCTCCCTCTTCCTCCCAGCGGTGGTGGCTCTGGCTCTGGCCTGGCTCAGGCTGTTGGGCCTTATGGCCAGCATGGTGGATTTGGTAGACTTTTGCAGGCTGAGGATGAGGCCTATTCAGCTTCACCTGCTCTCTGTCTACAAGCCCATCCGGCATCCTATCCACCATCCGGTGCCCACTACGCCATGGCTGGTCCCCCACCTTCGTTGGTGGCTAGCCGAGGCGAACATCGCGCAGGGCCGCGCCTTCCGCCCGCCCCGTCCGTTAGTGACAGTCACTACCGACGCGTCGCTACACGGATGGGGGGCGACCCTACACCCGAAAGAGGTCGCAGGTGTATGGGGTCCCGAACACCAGTCGTCCCACATCAACGTCTTGGAAATGTTGGCAGTCTCCAACGCACTGCAACATTTCCAAGCAGACGTCAAAGGACGAGCGGTCCTGGTGAGATGCGACAATGCCACGGTGGTGGCTTACATCAATCACCAGGGGGGTACTCGGTCGGGCCGGCTGTGTGCACTGACGTGGGTCCTCGTCCTTTGGTGCATACGCCACGAGATAGCACTGTCGGCAGTCCACATCGCGGGCATAGAGAACGTCACAGCCGACGCTCTCTCCAGGGGCTGGATCGCCCCGACGGAGTGGTCTCTGCTCCCGCAAGTGGCCCGGTCGCTCTTCCAACTGATCGACCGGCCCCACGTGGACTTGTTCGCCTCCCATGCGAACAACCAGCTGCCGGTTTACTGCGCAAGGGGTCCAGACCCCAACGCGTGGCAGATCGACGCACTGGCAGTGCAGTGGGACGGCCTATTGGCCTATGCGTTCCCGCCCATCTCCCTCATTTCTCGGGTGCTGACCAAGATCGAGCAGGAGGACTGCCGAGTCCTCCTCATAGCCCCGTTCTGGCCCCGCCAGCCGTGGTTTCCCCGGATCATCAGGCTCCTGGTTCACCGCCCGGTGATCCTACCGAGGCGAGCGGATATCCTATATCAGCCCAGCTCGGGGAGGATTCACTCGGCTCCGGGGGATCTTCACCTGACCTGTTGGGTACTATCACGAGATCCCTCCGCTCAGCAGGCCTTTCGCGACGGGCTGCGACTGTCGCAGCTCACTCGCGCCGAGCCTCCACCAGAAAGGTATATGAGAGCCGACTACGCCATTTCCTTAAATGGTGTAGACGGAAATCCCTCCGTCCCCCCAATACTTCTGTAGGGGAGGTTGGGGATTTCCTCTTATACCTTTTTGACAGCGGCCTCTCGACGGGCACGGTAAAAAATTACCGGTCGGCCGTCGCCGCAATACATATGGGCTTCCCAGACGGTTCTTCCGTCTCGGATAACCGGGCGATCAGCCAACTGATCAAGGGGATGTTCGTCACTCGTCCCCCGGTACGCAAACTAGTTCCGTCCTGGGACCTCTTTAGCGTTCTATCGACTTTGGCAAAACACCCCTTCGAACCAATGGACTGTTCCACGCTATTGCAACTCTCCATTAAGGTTTCATTCCTGTTGGCGGTTGCTACATCCCGGCGGCGCAGTGAACTGCACGCTCTGTCAGTAGAAGCGGGCCACATCCGTTGGGAGCCAGGCGGTGTCCGCCTAATTCCTTCGGCCGGCTTCCTTACAAAGAATCAGTCGGCGTCTTTTACGCCTCCGGACATTTTTGTCCCGGACATCAAGTCCTTTTCGTCCGAGTCAGACGACAAATTTTGGTGCCCAGTCCGGGCACTGAAGTGGTATGTACACCGTACGAGATCACTCCGTACGGACCACCAATTATTTATTACGACAACCCCGCCCTTTCGGCCGGCGTCGCGCGATACCATCGCCCGCTGGATCGTTACAGCTATCCGCTCCGTGCCGGGCGGCTGGCCAGCAGCCGAGGGTCCCATTCGGGCGCATGAGGTCAGGGGGGTATCCGCCTCTTGGGCCCTTTTTAAGGGTGTGCCTATAGCAGACATCACCAAAGCTGCGTGCTGGAAGAGCCCCAACACTTTTTCAGAGCACTACCTGAAGGATGTCCTTCAAGTAGATGGCAGGGCTGGAAGGGAAGTGCTGAAGGAGGCCAGCCGAGCCTCCCAGAAACACTAACCGGTGAGTTCACTTCTCATACACATTTTTATGTGCATTTAAAATCTAATGAGGTGTACCCATTATGTTTTTACTCCCATAACGGCGATACCCTCCTGACTTTGCGCATGAGCTACGGTGCGCTTACGGGGTCTTTTTAGGCACGCCCTGTGTCCTACGCCCCTGTATAGACATACGATAGTTCGCGTATACCCACCGCCTATTCGGTGCGAGTCTATGCAATTGTAGTATTCGCTCTACAGGTAAGTAGAGTGAAGTAGACTCCCACCCCACAGTAGTGTGGGCTGGGTCTACGAACGAATACTTACCTGTAGAGCACCCTCCCTCCTTCCCCACTATACTCGATTCTTTGGGTGCTTACGCGTCAAGTAGCGCTCGAGAAAAGAGGAAGCTGACGTAGTGCGCATGTCGCAGGGCATCGGGGTCGGACACCAGAGGGCGCTATTGTGTGTAAAACTCTTAGCCTTTTGCCTGCCGGCATAGGGAACAATGCAATTGTAGTATTGGCTCTACAGGTAAGTATTCGTTCGTAGACCCAGCCCACACTACTGTGGGGTGGGAAATTATCTTAACTTATGTTTTTAAATATTAGATATTGGGCTTAACCCTTTCAGCCCCAACTTTTTTTCATAAACGATCGCTGGTGCCCAAATAGTTTGACCACTCATGCATAACGCACGCATTCTCACACAGCGGGAAGCTTGTGTTCAAAGTTCTATTTTACAAGCTCTATTATTACCTTGAAGATTTCATTTTAGAGCATAATAAGTAATACAAATTGTCTTACTTATTAAATGTCCTTTCACATAATTAATAAATCATTGAAATCAGCTGCATGTAATAGGCCTAAATTTTCAAGTTCTTGGTCTTTGTTTCCCCAGTGTGTTCTGTAAACCCAAACACTTTTGGACACAAAAATATGGAGCTCCATAGGCATTTTGCATCTTTCCACTCCAATTTTAAGTAATTGCATAATAGCAGAGATCCGATCTTTCTCTTTCCAATGATAGTAAGCTTGGGTATGGAGGGTGAAAATGGACAAAAATCTTATTTTTAACGAATGGCCTTTGTGCTCAGGGCTTTTTTGTGTGTTATCTAGGGCAACTTTAGTCGCCATTTGGGCTCAAGCAGGGTATAGTGCACAGTCGACTAAAGTCACCCTTGGGGGCCGCAAGGGTTAACAAAAGAGTCCCATACATCACCCATGCCTATTTTTTTCTCTTCCCAGTTGGCACTCACCCATCCTAATCCCCTTTTTGTCACCTATATTTCAAACCAAGTAGGCAGTGGTCAAGTGCATACAGTTTTGTTAATGCCAGCCACACACCTGACATGCCGACTTCATCTCAATAACTTCCCTGACATGGCTGAATCGTCTGAGCAGAAAAAAACATCAAGAAGCAGCAGAAAACGACACGCATCCAAGGATTCATTGGTACAACCTGTTCCTGACAAGGTCCAAGATGGCTGCCGTCAATGCAACTGCCATCAAACCAATATTGAAATCCACACGAAGTTGGATAAAATCCTCCAGACCGTGTCAAATCATGATCGAGATATTGATGATCTGAAGACCAGCCTGGAAATGATGGATAAAAGCATTCGTGACCATACCGCCCATCAACAATCGGGCAGGTGCAAACTACACGCTGATTGACAAGATGGAAACCAAAATCGACGACCTTTCCAACAGAAGCAGAAGAAATAACATAATCATCCACGGAATCCCTGAAGGAAACCAGTCCTGTGAAGAGTTCCTCTCCAGTTTCTTTACAGATCATATGAAGCTGGATGGAGGTGAACAAATTGAAGTGGAGCGGGCCCATCGTACTCCTGGACGCCGGACAGCAACGCACTCAACGGGCACGAACACCCCCGTTCGACCCCGTCCCATTCACTGCCGACTGCTACGCTATGGGGATCGGCAATTCAACCTGAAGCAAGCCTCAAGATCGCTGAAGAACAATCCCTATAAGGGTTCAAACATCTTCCTTTCAGACGATGGAACCAACTTTGTCAGAATGTCCAGAAAGCAACTCCGGGAAAAACATCTGACAGGAATCAGACAAGATCAGCGCGTCGCCTTCGCGTATGTTCCCTGGACCGTCCCGGCGTCCATAACCTACAAGCTTCACAGCGGCTCCTTCAAGTCATTTCGCCTAGGGGATGCGGATCCAAGCCGCTGAACCAGCACACAAACTCCGCAGCTGAGTACCTATAACTATTATTGTAACTTTAATTCATCTAGAAACTAAATGTATACATTGGCCTCGTTTAAATTTATATAAATGCGATAAAATAGTGTGTTTGACCAAAAAAGTAGTAAGCGCAACAACGCAGTATCATTTTTCATCATCATTACTATTCAAATCTACACAAATATTACCATAACTAAACCCTTAGCTATTTTGCATTCCTTGAAAAAATATGTGGGTGTAATTACTTTAAGACCCAATCGTGCAGAGATCCAATCGTACTTATTTACTATTATTCCACTGTTGCTATGGACGCCATTTTATCTAATCAACATAGAGACAATCTTTGTTCCTTCATCACATGCCATTCAGTATGTTGAGCACTCCACCGTGAACCCAATTCAGCATATGACGTAATTGATTGTAGTGGAAGTGATAGCAGTAGCAGTGACATAACAGACTCAACCAGTGACATTCTTAATCGTATCCAAGATTGTGTTTTTAATCCAGTTCCTTTTGACAAAGAATTAGGCTCTGGTGGTCCATTATATGAGCCACCTGGTGCTAAATACTTTACCGAACAACAAGCGAATGCAATGATTCAACAACTATCAAATGATGAACCTATTTCAATGTTTCATGCGAATATCAGGAGTATTGGTAAAAACTTTAATAATCTTACCCTCACGTCCCATTTCCATTTTACCATGCTTTTCAAAAATATTAGAAAGACTTGTAGCAAATCGTATGTATAACTTTGTTGAGAAATATAACATTTTGTCACCGACTCAGTATGGATTTAGGGCAAACTATTCAACCCATTTGGCACTAATTGACCTCATTGATAAAATAAGCTCCTCACTTGACAAGACTCTCCATACAATTGGTTTATTTTTGGATCTCTCTAAAGCCTTTGACACAATAGACTATTATATTTTGATCAGTAAACTAAATAAATACGGAATTAGAGGAATTGCTTTGGATTGGTTCAAAAACTATTTAAGTGACAGAAAACAGTATGTGGTATGGCAAGATTCCAAGTCTTCTTTTGCACCAATCAGATGCGGAGTTCCTCAAGGTTCAATACTTGGTCCTATACTCTTTCTGATTTACATCAATGACATTTGTAACTCTTCAAAAACACTCTCTTTTATCTTATTTGCGGACGATACAAATGTTTTTCATAGTAGTAATAACTTACTCGAGGCAACTGACACGGTTAACAGACAACTATGCAAAATCTCAGAGTGGTTTAAATGTAATAAACTATCAGTTAATTTGAAAAAGACACAATGCATGTTGTTTTCCAATGGTAAGGTAGATAGGAATATCAGTGTTTACTTAAATGACACACAAATAGAACAAGTTGATACATGTAAATTTCTAGGCTTAGTTATTGATAGTAAACTTTCTTGGAAGCAACATTGCCAAAAAGTCCTAATGTCACTTTCTCGGAACCTTGGTATTATACGAAAACTAAAACACGAATTACCTTCAGCTATCTTATTCTCAATTTACAATACCCTATCCTTGCCTCACCTTCAATATGGTATTTTAGCCTTCCTATATTAATAAATTGTATATTACGCAAAAGAAAACACTTAGGGTAATAAATAACTCCAGATTCACAGAACCTTCAGCACCATTGTTTAGCAAGTATAAAGCCTTGTCTGTTTTTGACTTATATAAATACCATCTTGGTGTATTAATGTATAAATTTGAAACAAACAAGCTACCTAAAGCTATATATTCGTTATTTAACAAAAACTCGGATATTCATTCTCATAATACAAGGTCAGCATCAAACCTTCATCACCATCAGGCTAGAACATCTCTTTACTTATCTACTGTTAGAAATCAAGGACCTGTACTGTGGAACCACCTCAAACCATTGCCTATCTTTAGATCAGTGAAGCATTTTAAAAAATACCTTAAAACATTGCTGTTGACAAATTATACTGATAATTAAGTTCCCAAATATATACTATACTTTAGTGTCATCACTGATATTTCTTTGGCCAACTCTTTGTCCCTTCCTCTCCCTTCCCCTGTATAAATGTAATTTATTTCCTTCGTAATTTTATCAATGTAAAACTATTCGTGAATATTTATATGAATGTATTAATAACTGTCTCCTTTATTCTTATTATTTTTCTTTCCAACCAAATGTTTTTTACTTGATAACATTCGGCATGTTGTGTATAATTTAATAACTAAATTTATAATTATTGGGTTCCGGGTCTTGTATAAGCTTATGCTTTTTACCTGGATCCCTCGTATCATTTCTGTTATTATTTAAATATGCATTGTTTATCTGTTCTTGAGAATATGATACAAAATAAACCAAACCAAACCAAACCAGACATCAATTGTAGTCATCATTTGTCTATTGGGCGATCGGCAGCTGACCATGACAGCATCGCTGTATTAGTTATGATTTTTTGTTCTTGAATTTGTAGATATGGCTTGGGATTTCATAAGTGGGCATATAACCACCGCCCAGGACCCTGCAGAGTTGTACCAGGAATTGGTTAGTATCCTGCTATGATTGTACATGTAGTCAAATCACACATGACAAGACAAATGATACATGGCTCTCTCCACACTGTTGCATACAACTGATATAATAAGGAAGGCAACGGAGAGTGATTTTTTTACCAGATCAAAGTTGGGCAATTAAAGTTGTTCTTATCCAAAAATGAAGGTGAGGCAGATTTTGAACTGGTCATTATTATAGATTTCTTTTTAATAAGATATCTATTACAAGATTACATAGTAAAGTCGGGTCATATTATGATGGTCATGCAGATAATCATGTCTGTTGCTCAAACATGTTTTGTGAACTGTTTTTCTTTTATCACTTACAGAAACGGGTTCAGAAGATATTCATGTATTAACAAGTGGCCTTGCTTTGATAACCTCCGTAAGTTTACATTCATTTCAATTTGTATCACAAAGCAGGTTAAGTACAAAGGACATACATGATACATGTACATCTAACTTTTCCCTGTAAAATGGGAGCACCTGCATTTATTCAAGGCAACTTCTGTGTAAAGTTTAGGGTGTGTCAAAAACGAGAGAACTGGAATTTTGTTTATATAATACAAGAAATTGTTAAAATTAACATTGACCCCCAAAAAAGGAAAAGGATACTAAGTTTACGGGGAAAAAACATTTGCTCACACATAAAACTCAACTTGGTACCGGATGTTTGAACACGCGAACAAATCCAGTCTAATTACAAATATTTTGTGAAAATGTTTTTCAAAACTTTTAAACTGGAATGCCAAGCCATTATACATGTATAGGCACCCTATTTTAATTTTTTTTTGACTAGAGCAAAGGATCTGTTCTTTTAAAATTGTTTTATACTAATTTTACTTATTTGATAAGATTATTATATGACGCCTGTCACCTTTTTTATTCACGTACAGGGAGTAGAGGTAGCACATGCAGGATTTGTTATGGATCCTTCAGCATTGAAATGGAAAGGACATATCTATGCATTTGATCTGAACAACCCAACCAGTAATGTGAGTGAAGTTCCAATCCTTGGACCATTTGATAAATCTGACTTCAGACCTCATGGCATCAGTGTATGGCAAGACCAGTCTCAAAGTAAGAAACATTCTCAAACCTTTACATTTGCACCTCCCACTCTAAACTCAGCATTAAGTACAAAACCAACTCCTGGTAATAATAGTTTGTATTTTGTACATTATTAAAACATTAAATTCTGCTTTCATGTATGCACTATTTCATTCCATAATCATGGGCAGGTTCTTTGACTTTTTGAAATTGATCATAACGATCATCGTTGAAGGCACTCGGCGTATAAGGCGCAGTACCCTAAAATTACCAAAATAAGATTCAAGGGTTAATAGGTAAGGCGCAACATATCTTTCACATATACACGCTCGCCAAGTCCCATACTGCTGGTACATTCAACACATACAGGGGTCATTGTGATGGTAAAACAACACTTACTATAGCGCAAAGGGATCTAATTTTTTTTTATCTCGAAGACGAGTAAAACATCATCTCTATTTTTTCATTTATAATTTTTTTAACCATAGCTTTATAAATTTTCTTTTTACACAACATGCGCATGCAGAGACACATTTTCCCAACGTTTTTCCAATGAATGGGCTGCTAGTCTTCGCTATCTCGCTTTTTTAATGCTACAATACATGCAAATACCAGCGAACGCTAGAGGGCGCTTTCTGAATAATGCTTTCACAATAAGAACGTACGCCCTCTGTTGGCGAAATCTAAAAGCGCAATTCACAATAACATACAAAAAACAACTTGACTAACATCAACTTGACTGATCAATTCATTTGGTTTATTACACAGCCAGAGTGTTTGTTGTGAATCACAAGAAAACCCATGAAGCAATTGAAGTATTTCAATTTGATGAGGAAGAGCGATCTTTGACCTTTCTGCACTCCATTACTGGGCCTTCCCTCAGAAGGTAACAATAATTATGTACATACATTAAATTACTCACTTACTGTTGCAAGGACACAGGCAGCCGATAAAGTCGTATTCAAAATGTCCTTTTGTGTTTGTAGGGGGAGGGGGAGGTTGGGCGGATGATCATAAACTTGAGTGAGTAACTGCGAGTGATGGTATTGATCACCCCATGGGTCCTTTGATTGGGGGTCGCCAAGAGTCTGTGAAGTCATCCGGTCTGTTCCCGGTGTAGCAGGGGGGCTGGCGCCCTGAAGCTTTGCCTGGAATGGGGGCTTCGCTAACTGGAGAACTGCTGTGGACCTCTGGGGTTTGCGCTTAGGTGTGGTGAACACTGCTTTACCCTTGGCTGGTGGTGTTTTGGCAGCAGGAGTAGTCACTTTTTTCAGTTGATCTTCCATCAACCACTCCATAATACTACTTCGGTGCCTGTCTATGAAACCTGGCTTTTCTGACAATCTCGTGTTGTGGCTTAGATCGTATCTCAGCAATCGGATAAGCTGAGTTAAAGTCACTATTGTTGGCACCTGTCTATGGAACTTGCCTTTTCTGACAATCCTGTGTCGTGGCTTAGATCATAAGCAAAGTTAAAGTCACTAATGATCTATCTGAACCCCAATCACTTCACTTCGGCATCCCACAGGGCTCCGACCCACAACTGTTGACCCACAACTGTTCACTATGTACACTAGTTCTATTGCTAACATCATCAAGCAGCATAAGGGCATGCGGACGATGTACAACTGTTCATTGCGGTCAACCCGGTCAACCCTAGGAGTTCTGATTCCACGAAACTGGTCTATTGTCATTGTCATTGTCAAAGTGCATCACTGACCTACAACAGTGGATGGTTCACAACATGCTCAAACTTAATCGCAGCAAAACTCAGTTCATGGTTGCCATTAATTCTCGTGCACTTCCTCAAGTTGCAACAATTTCACTTCGAATCAACATTGAGTCATTGCACCTTCCACTACTGTACGGAACCAGTTTGACTCTGCTCTGAAGATGCGTCTTCCCTTTGTCGCTCGCTTCACTTCTATCTGCGCAATATAGGACGCATGGCAACAACATCCTTTAATTTCTTTCATTCTTTTCAGCACTTGTACATAGTGCACCTTAGTTCTTTTTCACCTTTTGCACTTTTCCTACTGGCTGTTGACGTCACTTTGCACAACATCCCAGTTTGGCTCAGTTTGAGCCGCTAGAGGGATTACCTACCAAGTACCAAGTAAGGCCATTTATCAACAAATCAACATGCGAGAAGGCAGTTCGGGCAGTCGTTACTTAAAAACTCAACTGTTTGCATCGCTGCCAACGTAGAGGGCGACTGATGAAATATCAGTCGCGATTCTGGCAGGACCGCAGCTGGACGTCCTGTAGACCCATCTCAGGGTGAAACAAGAACCGCGGGAATTTGGAATTGTGGCACGGGTAGCCTGAACTCAACACGTTGGTAAGATAATCGTTTGGTATTTTGAGCTCACAACGTATGAACTTAGGGGTATATTCGTGCTTTTATTTTTGCTACTGTACCCTAAGTTGGGGAAACGTGTGGTACATGGAAGGCACAGTTGTCAAAGTTTTGCTCACGGCAGCAGGGCGGACCGCTGAGAAACTTCGAATGCATACCAAGAACCCGCTCCAGATTTGCGGTCTAGATATTAAGGTTTTAGGTTCGATACTCTACTGCATGTATTTGACAAGAAATGTTGCACTGGCAACCCCAGGTTGCAGATAGCGTGATCCACTAGTAGTGAGGTCATACCCAAATGATCGCGGTCAAAAGCCAAAAAGACCGGCTTTCAATTATCCTTAAGTATTCTCTTTCATATCCTTTTAGGCCATAAGCTTTCATATCCTTTTAGGACATAAGCTTTCTTACAGTTGTTGTGCAATCCCGGTATGCAAGCTATATCTGTCCTTAGTACAGATCTCGTATCGACATTGGCATATTTAAATCCAGGCTAGCTCAAACGCAGTAATTTCATCCATGATGAGTGACCAAATTCATGAAATCATTGAAGAACATGAAGGGGCTTACGGCGCCGTTGGGGAATCATCCTCAAAGATTTTCCGGGGCCTCTGCACTTCATACACGATTTCCAATAGATGCTTTGAAAGCTTGATAGAAGATGGATGGGACGATCCAACACAGTTTAAAGACACCATGTCTTGGCCTTAGCTCTGAATGGGGGTCAAAAAAGAAATCTTGAGCAAAGGGCTCAAAGTTGCTAAAATAAAAGAATGTTGGAATAATTTGCCAAGGACATTAAAATGAGAATGCTTAATGTTGTACCTGCTGAGCGTTGGAAAGCCTCAAGGATTTCTCATACTAAAAATGTTTTAAGTTTTAATTGCCAAGGAAAGGGCTCAAGGTTGCTCAAATGAAAGAGTGTTGGAATAATTTGCTTCAGACAGTAAATGACATTGTTTAATCTGCCCTTGCTCTATGGTTTTATATTGTACCCCTGAGTGTTGGAAAGTCTCAGGGTCGCCTCATACTGTAAACATTAATTTAAGGTACACCTGTTGAGCGAAGGCCCAAGGGGTCCAAATGAAAGATGCTCTGGAAGTCAGGAGCATTTGCAAGGCATTTAAATGTTCAGTGCTATAATTTGCTCAAACCGGAAAACATTTGGAAACTAGACTTAAATTTTTGTTGCATAACAAAAACGAGGTGTTCGGCATGATATTAAAATGTTGGTCGTAATACATCCCAGCTGTCGTATTCGTAATTTTAAAAAAGCCATCACTTGTCAAGTAATGGACAAAATATATGACAAGTACTGTACACGAAGTAAATTGCGACGTTTTTTGTAAACGAAGATATTTACATAAATCTTACAATTTTCATCGCCGTGTCTGAGAGACATACTCAGCGGTCCTAGAGCGCCTTCGGCAGGCATGGTCACGTCGATCAACGTGCCGTCGGTCTCGATGTTTGATGAGAAGCGAACCAATTTCGATCTTTTTCAGATTGAGTTTAAGTCAGTTATTAAACGTCATACATATTACTAAATCAGGTGGACATCTCAGTGAGAACTCGTCTTCTGTTCGTTGTTTACCATCAAACCATCAGACGGGCAAAAGGAAAATCACTTATTAGTTTAACTTCGCACGAGTTAACGATAAACTCATCGTGCCAAACACCATGTTTTGTTCGATGACGTTTGACATGTCCAGCTGCACAAATACACAATACATGGCTGGACTACACACAAGCCTCGTGGACTTACGACACTGTCATCAATGGAGCGGAACAGCCAGCCACACACAGCGCTGTGTAGTTAACATGCAGGTTAATACATACGTGGGCTTTATCGTCCGATTTTAAAGAAAATATTCAAAGGCAAACTTTGACCTTCCGGTACGACCAGAAGAAGGGGTCATACGATTTTGGCGTTAACTTTTCAAATATAGCCCCAGTCTTGATCTATCAGATGCTCAATTATGAATATCATAGTTGTAAAATTCAAAGACATACAGCGTATAGCAAATGGTAACTTTTTAAACTTAAAAACCTTGTAATTTGACACCTGATGACGTCACCATGACGTCACTGAAGCGGTTTCATCTCCTAATGGTTATCTAACTATATGTAAACTTTCAAGTTTATATGAGCTTGGGAAGTGTGCTTTTGTTAGCGGACAATCGCGGGGGATAAGAAGAAGAAGAAGAAGTATTAACTAGACATAATTTTTTGTTGGAAACAAAAAAGAGGTGTTCGGTGTGACCTCGTGTTTCAAAGAAATGTTATCAACATGTCTGTGTATTAAATATTGTATACTTCTATAGAGTCTTTAGAATGGTGGTTCTAAAGATTTGACCAAACTTTTTGGATGTAACACATCCCAGCTTGAGTACATGCAAAGTTTCCATTTGATCACCAAAGTTGTTCTGCACATGTAGATCTTGTAAAACACTACCTTGGTGGTGACATAACATGAAAATCGATGACGTCGTGAAAACGTCACTCAACATTATATCCTTGTAGGACCTTCCAAGTCTCATGCAAAATGAAATTCGATTATAGCTTGCTTTGAACTGAAGATATGTAACTATTGGTCAAAATTTCAAAAATTTGTTTAAAAAAGTCAATATCACTGTCTATCAACATGCCAAGTTTCAACTCAGTCAAACTTGTGGTTTTGTAGATACACAGCTTCAAAAAGTAAACCTTTAATGCGATACCACGTGACACATGATGACGTCATCAATCTAAAAATTCACACATATGTTGTCTGTATTAACGTCATTATGTATACCAATTTTGAAACGATTATCATAAACTTCACCACGGACATCTAGTAAAAATGTATTTTTAATTGTTTTTAACCTGCCGCTAGAGGGCGCTCTTGACTTTTATGACGTCACTTGTCTTATTTTTTTAAACCAGACTCTTGCTCGACTATAACACCGTTAAAAAAAACTTCAAAAAGTGTGCCACTTTTAAATTACAAGGCACTTCCGGTTTCTTCCGGTTTCGACCGGAAGTAGAGGTCATGTGAGGTCACGCACACGACAAAAAATAAAGACCTATATGACCTAAGTATGATCCCGCATAAAACAACCGCCGGTCTCTTAAGTGTGATTTGTTACAGAATTTCAAAGATTAATTTTTTTTTTTCTAAAAACTTTGTAATTTGACACCTGATGACGTCATCATGACGTAAATGAAACGGTTTCGTCTCCTAATGGTTATCTAACTATGGTAAAAATTTCAAGTTTATATGAGCTTGGGAAGTGTGCTTTTGTTAGCGGACAAGGGACGAAGAGAAGAAGAAGAAGAACTAGACATAATTTTTTGTGGGAAACAAAAAAGAGGTGTTCGGTGTGACCTTGTGTTTCAAAGAAATGTTATAAACATGTCTGTGTATTAAATATTGTATACTTCTATAGAGTCTTTAGAATGGTGGTTCTAAAGATTTGACCAAACTTTTTGGATGTAACACATCCCAGCTTGAGTACATGCAAAGTTTCCATTTGATCACCAAAGTTGTTCTGTACATATAGATCTTGTAAAACACTACCTTGGTGGTGACATAACATGAAAAACGATGACGTCGTGAAAACGTCACTCCACGTTATATCCTTGTAGGACCTTCCAAGTCTCATGCAAAATGAAATTTGACTATAGCTTGCTTTGTACTGAAGATATGTACCAATTGGTCAAAATTTCTAAAATTTGTAAAACAAAATTTGATGACGTTATCAAGTCGTCACTCTAGCTTTAAGTAGTCAATATAACTGTCTATCAACATGCCAAGTTTCAACTCAGTCAAACTTGTGGTTTTGTAGATACACAGCTTCAAAATGTAAACCTTTAATGCGATACCACGTGACACATGATGACGTCATCAATCTAAAAATTCACACATATGTTGTCTGCAAGAAGGTCATTATGTATACCAATTTTGAAACGATTATCATAAACTTCGCCACAGACATCTAGTAAAAGTGTATTTTTAATTGTTTTCAACCTGCCGCTAGAGGGCGCTCTTGACCTTTATGACGTCACTTGTCTTATTTTTTAAAACCAGACTCTTGCTCGACTATAACACCGTTAAAAAAAACTTCAAAAAGTGTGCCACTTTTAAATTACAAGGCACTTCCTGTTTCTTCCTGTTTCGACCGGAAGTAGAGGTCAAGTCATGTCACGCACACAATAAAAAATGAAGACCCATATTACCTCTATATAATCCCGCAAAAAGTAACCGACGGTCTCTTCATCTTGATTTGATATGGATTTTCAAAGATTAAATTTTTAAATTTTAAAAACCTTGTAACTTGACACCTGATGACGTCATCATGAAGTAAATGATACGGTTTCGTCTCCTAATGGTTATCTAACTATGGTAGAAATTTCAAGTTTATACGAGCTTGGCAAGTGTGCTTTTGTTAGCGGACAAGCGGCGAAGAGAAGAAGAATCTGAAGAAGTAACTAGACATAATTTTTTGTTGGAAACAAAAAAGAGGTGTTCGGTGTGACCTCGTGTTTCAAAGAAATGTTATAAACATGTCTGTGTATTAAATATTGTATACTTCTATAGAGTCTTTAGAATGGTGGTTCTAAAGATTTGACCAAACTTTTTGGATGTAACACATCCCAGCTTGAGTACATGCAAAGTTTCCATTTGATCACCAAAGTTGTTCTGTACATATAGATCTTGTAAAACACTACCTTGGTGGTGACATAACATGAAAATCGATGACGTCGTGAAAACGTCACTCCACGTTATATCCTTGTAGGACCTTCCAAGTCTCATGCAAAATGAAATTCGATTATAGCTTGCTTTGAACTGAAGATATGTAACTATTGGTCAAAATTTCAAAAATTTGTAAAAAAAAATTTGATGACGTCATCAAGTCGTCACTCTAGCTTTAAGTAGTCAATATAACTGTCTATCAACATGCCAAGTTTCAACTCAGTCAAACGTGTGGTTTTGTAGATACACAGCTTCAAAAAGTAAACCTTTAATGCGATACCACGTGACACATGATGACGTCATCAATCTAAAAGGTCATTTTGTATACCAATTTTGAAACGATTATCATAAACTTCGCCACAGACATCTAGTAAAAGTGTATTTTTAATTGTTTTCAACCTGCCGCTAGAGGGCGCTCTTGACTTATATGACGTCACTTGTCTTATTTTTTAAACCAGACTCTTGCTCGACTGTAACACCGTTAAAAAAAAAATCAAAAAGTGTGCCACTTTTAAATTACAAGGCACTTCCTGTTTCTTCCTGTTTCGACCGGAAGTAGAGGTCATGTGAGGTCACGCACACGACAAAAAATAAAGACCTATATGACCTAAGTATGATCCCGCATAAAACAACCGCCGGTCTCTTAAGTGTGATTTGTTACAGAATTTCAAAGATTAATTTTTTTTCTTTCTAAAAACCTTGTAATTTGACACCTGATGACGTCATCATGACGTAAATGAAACGGTTTCGTCTCCTAATGGTTATCTAACTATGGTAAAAATTTCAAGTTTATATGAGCTTGGGAAGTGTGCTTTTGTTAGCGGACAAGCGGCAAAGAGAAGAAGAAGAAGAAGAAGAAGAAGAAGAAGTAACTAGACATAATTTTTTGTTGGAAACAAAAAAGAGGTGTTCGGTGTGACCTCGTATTTCAAAGAAATGTTATAAACATGTCTGTGTATTAAATATTGTGTACTTCTATAGAGTCTTTAGAATGGTGGTTCTAAAGATTTGACCAAACTTTTTGGATGTAACACATCCCAGCTTGAGTACATGCAAAGTTTCCATTTGATCACCAAAGTTGTTCTGTACATATAGATCTTGTAAAATACTACCTTGGTGGTGACATAACATGAAAATCGATGACGTCGTGAAAACGTCACTCCACGTTATATCCTTGTTGGACCTTCCAAGTCTCATGCAAAATGAAATTTGACTATAGCTTGCTTTGTACTGAAGATATGTACCAATTGGTCAATATTTCTAAAAATTGTAAAAAAAAATTGGATGACGTCATCAAGTCGTCACTCTAGCTTTAAGTAGTCAATATAACTGTCTATCAACATGCCAAGTTTCAACTCAGTCAAACTTGTGGTTTTGTACATACACAGCTTCAAAAAGTAAACCTTTAATGCGATACCACGTGACAGATGATGACGTCATCAATCTAAAAATTCACACATATGTTGTCTGCATGAAGGTCATTATGTATACCAATTTTGAAACGATTATCATAAACTTCGCCACAGACATCTAGTAAAAGTGTATTTTTAATTGTTTTCAACCTGCCGCTAGAGGGCGCTCTTGACTTTTATGACGTCACTTGTCTTATTTTTTTAAACCAGACTCTTGCTCGACTATAACACCGTTTAAAAAAACTTCAAAAAGTGTGCCACTTTTAAATTACATGGCACTTCCGGTTTCTTCCTGTTTCGACCGGAAGTAGAGGTCATGTGAGGTCACGCACACGACAAAAAATAAAGACCTATATGACCTAAGTATAATCCCGCATAAAACAACCGCCGGTCTCTTAAATGTGATTTGTTACAGAATTTCAAAAATTAATTAATTTTTTTCTAAAAACCTTGTAATTTGACACCTGATGACGTCATCATGACGTAAATGAAACGGTTTCGTCTCCTAATGGTTATCTAACTATGGTAAAAATTTCAAGTTTATATGAGCTTGGGAAGTGTGCTTTTGTTAGCGGACAAGCGGCGAAGAGAAGAAGAATCTGAAGAAGTAAAAAAAAAAAACGAACAATAACAAGAGGTATTCGGACTTTTGTCCGAACACCTAAAAACTAGACATAAGCTCTCCGAACACCTTTTAAAAAAAACCGAACAATAAGAAAAGATCTTCGGACTTTTGTCCGAACACCTAAAAAGTAAGAAAGAAAAAAAACCGGAACAAAAACAAGAGGTGTTCCGGGCGGAGTGCCCGAACACCTAAAAAACAAAACGGGTGTTACATTTTAGTACCTAACTCATGGTATGGTGATCTGATACAGGCAAAGTCTGGCTGGGGGTTTGAAAGTCAGCAGTTTCGCCAACCCTTTCCCACGGGTTCACGGGGTTCACGGGGTGCCAGATCCCGAGGGCCGTGCTACAGTTGTCAAAACTGTATCTTGCTAGAGAATGCAAAGAAGTAATGTAGGCATGTGTCCCGCCTTTGTTAGACCCTATGACAGTTAAAATTTATATTTCAGTCAGCAAAACTTTTGCGACATAAATAGAGCCATGTCAGCTTTAAAATTTTATAAAACGATGAAATCCAGGGGAAATAATGCATTGATTAATATCAATAGACCAGTGATATGATTTACAGAATTATTTAAAGAAGTCATGGAAATGTTAATAACGTTAAATGATATCTTAGCAGTGGTGTTCTATTTATGTTAACAATATGACAAGAGTTAAAGTACGACAAAAATCAAATAAGGGAAAGTTTGCATTTGATTTTGGATTTTTTTGGGGATGTTTGACCAAGGGCTTGATTCAATTCACTGTCGGAACATTTGTATACACATCTCTTTGCAGGCATATACGAAATACTTGGGTATTTTAAGCACACATGCCTGGGAGCGTTCGTCGCAAGATTTTGACCCCGTGAAATCACAGGCTATGAAGAGGAGTAATGAGGTTCACGTTTGGGTTGATATTTGGCACAGCCAGCCCACCGGACGGGTCTGCCCCAAGTCCCTTAGACGTTTTGTGTGGAAATTGTGAGCCGGATTTCAAAGCTCTTCATTTTAGAGACCCCGGCCTTTTTGTAGCAGGGGGACTAACAGATAGCGCTAGGGCTTGGGTAGGTGTTTTGGCAGAATGTCATGAACAGGACAACTAGTTGGAAAGTGGTTAAGACAAGGTGTTGATTTATTTGATTTTTTCCAGCACTATCGGGGCACATATAGGGGAAGAGCGTTCAATTCAGAGATCCCCCGCCTATGTATTTTGCAAATGCCCCCATTTGTAGGGAGTTTACGTCCTTCATTAACGAAACCATTAATAAGAGGCTCATAGAACAAATATGATTCATCTGGGTCTTTGAATTTGCTTTGGCGTAGTAAGGGAAGCAATTTTGTCGGATGGAAAAATCCTGCTGAAGACGATGCAGCGATTTGTGGGAAAGTGCCAAAGCTTAGCGTTAGTCTTCCCCGCAGCTTCGCTGTATTATTAGGGAGTGCTGTAGCTTTATGTCTGAGCTCGATGACGTCACGAGCAGGGTTTTGACTGCGCCTGTGATCCTATTTTGGCGCTTCGTGGATTCTTTTTTGGAACCGATCCCTTGGAGGCAGGAGAAGCATATATGTTTACAATTAAGTTCAGACGCATCCAGCTACAGATGGGGAGGTGTGATGATTCGGCACACGGGTTAACATCACCTTTGGAGACTACTGGTCACCCGAGGTAGCGCGAGTAAGAGACATACATGTATGCTACAAAGAAGCCATCGCTTTGTATTTTGTCCTGCTTTCGGCAATCGATCAACTGTGGCATAGAAGAGTGAAGGTTCAGATTGACTCCCAAGGATTGTATCATGCCTGGAAGGGCTTAAGAGCTAAATCTCTAGCACTAGCAGAAGTCCTAAAGCTCATTTTTGCTGTAACTTTGGAGGTAAACTTTGTGCTACTGTTAGATTGGGTTCAGTCAAGCGCAAAAATGGCCGATGCTCCCTCCAAGGAAATCTCGTTTGCTGTTGCCAGAGTCTCTGTGGAGGTTTCTTCAGAAGGAACTCGGTGGACGCACAGGGTTCACATGGGACCTCTTGGGGTTGATGGAAAGCCACTCCAATTCTTTTCACGATACCCAGTCCCGGGATCGGCGGGGGTTAAGTGTGTTTGCTCAGGAGTGCCCTCGAGAAGAGCATCTTTATGCTTTCCCGCCCTTTGTTCGGATTCCAGCTCTCATCAGGCTGTTTGGCGAGTGGGGATTCGTGACAGTTACCATGGTAGTTCCAAAACATACTCGCCCGAGATCATGGTGGCCTAAATTAGTGTCCCTGAGTGATCAATCCGTACGTCTGGCCGAACATGGGCAGGTTGGTGCCCTGGAGTATCCATCACGCCACGGTTATGCAAAATCTAGGAATGGACTCCCTTTTGAATTGTGGGCTTTCAAGTGTCACTTCCCCTCCAGTAGTCATCAGATATCTAGAGAAGTAAAACCCTCAAAGAGCCTGTCGGTCCTGTTTGTTGCGGTTTCCATGTTCAGGGGATTGCTAGGTTTTGGCTGGCCGTCATCGTTGAATATTAACATGTTGGTGGAAGGAGGGGCAATGATGGGGACGTTGTGTAGAAAGTTAGCCATTTCGTGCGAAGCGGAGACTCCACGGGTTGCAGTTCTCCACGGAGGGATAAACAACTTTATCAGACTTGAAATTAGCGAGCCAGGGGTGTCTGAGCTTCTAAGGGTTTTCAGAATAGTTTCGAGACGTCTTAAGTCCCAATACCCGATGTGCGAGTTTTTTTATGTCCTCGGTGTGTCAGACACAGCTGACCCAAGTCATAAGGTCAGTGGCAGAGGTCAACACAGAATTGAGACAGCAATGCAGGGAGGCAGGTTGGCGCTTTATATCTAACGATTATCTCACTCAGCAAGATTTGGCTGATGAGGTTCATCTGACGACCTGGGGTAAACTGAAGTTACACCGGAAGCTCCAAATGATGATCAGAGCTGTCTTGATCCAACGCACGGGTGTTGAATTGCGAATAAATTAGGGCAGCACATAGTTTCTCATGAAGTGGGCCTAATCCTTAGATGCCCTTTTTATTTATTGATCTGCTTTTCTTTCGAAGCTCCTTCACAATCCCCATGGCGACAGGGCTTCGGGAGCTGGATGAACACCTAGACAGATCACCTTATAGTTTACTATTTGCATCGCTGCCAACGTAGAGGGCGACTGATGAAATATCAGTCGCGATTCTGGTTGGTCCGGGGATGCGTAAGTTATGTAGTAACCTTGTAAGTGAGGCTTATGAGTAGATTCTAGGAGGGGGAAAAAAGGGGTGAGAGAGGTTAAGGAAAATATGTCCCCTCCCTCCCGCCCCTGCGTATATTTTCCGTCACTACAGGGCTCGGGATTCTACACTAAATCGCTTACACCCATACCTAAACCAATGTGGAATCTAGAGCACTGTGCGATGGCGGTGATGCAAATAGTTTACTATTTAATGCGCTGCTCCACGGGATCTCATCATCTGACATTAAACGTCGACCATGCAACCCCACTTCTTCATCAACTCCACTGGCTCCCAGTCCATCAGCGAACTGTTTTCTAGATCCTCACCATTGTATATAAATGTCTCCACAATACCGCTCCTGCATATCTCACCAATCTCATCAAAGTTTACCATCCCGGACGACCTGGCCTTCGCTCTGGTTGGACAGTACACTCCTGGCAGTTCCCAAGGTGCGTTCTGCTGCTGGGGATCGTGCGTTTTACGCACATGGCCCACGCCTTTGGAACTGTCTCCCTCATTAAATTCGTTGTGCAGAGTAACTGGAAGTTTTCAAGAAACATCTGAAAACTTTCCTGTTCAATGGTTGATTGCCATGGATCAACTTTCCCATTTATTAGTGCCTTTATTTATTTGTTTGCTCAATGTACTGTTTCTTGTAAAGCGCTGTTGTACCCAGTGTAAAAGCGCTCTATAAATGTCTGCTATTACTATTATTATTATTATCTTTCCATTCAAGAGGTCAGCACCAGATAATGGGAGGGACTAAAAACACTTGCATCTAGCATGTTTCCCTGTAGGGCTGATGATGTAGCTAAGGTTGAAACCCTGACGAAAATCAAGTGGAAAGCAGTGGATAAGTCTGCTGGGATTGTGGAGCCATCTTCATGTCCTGAAACAAAGTATTCATACAGCAGCAGGAGGAAGGAAATCAAACGCATGCTGAATCTGGATGCCGAATCTAACTTATTCAATCTGACCTCGAATTTATCCCGTATCTTGTCGGAGAAACATCACTTGGATGCAAAAATTCCCTCATCTGCAGCTAACTTGTCATTTGTAGCATCAGGGAGGACAAGTGTAGACAGCCCACTTTTCTGCAGACATAATTTATTCAATGCTGTTTGTAATACACAGACTAGATCAAGGGGAAGAATTGGGAAAACTTTATCTCTTCCCAAAGCAGCTTCATTTTTGCGCATTTAAAAAAATTTCTGATCAGGTTGTTGTGGCTCTGCTGTGGCGGGTAGCTTAATCCAGCTGACCGAGCCATGGAAACTTGCAATGCAGGTCGTCCCTAGTTCGGGGCGGCAGGGGTGGGGTGGGGTGAACAGTGAGGACCCTTGTCTCGGAGCCCGCCTTACGTTTGGATGTCCCGCTAGTAGTGGCTAGGGAAGGGGACTGTTTCGAGACAGCTACCCCGACCATGGAACTGCCAGCAACTATAGCCGTTTGTGACTGCAGGTGGGGGGACTCACTGGCTGGGAAAGGAAGTTTACCTTGAACAGTCCCCTGAGGACTCGACCTGTCCCAGGGGATGGTTCGTAACCCTCGGTAACGATAACGTGGTAAATGTTATATAATACTCAATACACAAGAAAAAACTCTACAAACAAAAAATCATTACACTTATCTTTTATTAGCAAAAACTTCTTTAGAAAAATTATTGGTATAGACAGACGTCTTTTATTGTACTCGGTAGTAGCGGTAAAAGAACTGCCTACCCGTTCAGTGGCCGAGAGAAAAGACGTAGGTCATGTGGCAGGCATGCAACCTGGCATAATTGTGGGGGTGCCAGAGGGCGCTGTTTGGTAAAACTCTTAGCATTATTGCCTGTTGGCCTAGGGAATTATGCAAATGTAGTAATTCGCCTACAGGTAATGTATGAGTGACGTAGACACTTTAAGTTGCATCTTTTCATATAATTTATCGTTGTATCACTTCCTGAAATATACATTTTACAGTGTCAATGATGTGGTTGCTGTGGGACTTGATGCAATTTACTTCACAAATGATGGATACAACAATCAATTTGTAAGAAGATTTCTAGAAACCTTGTTTAAATTCCCATGGGGTAATGTTGTGTTCTATGATGAAAAAGTTGGACATGGAACTACGGTTGTCAAGAGAGGACTTGGACTAAATGGAATCAATATCTCCCCAGATAAAAGGTAAGTTAATAGGAACTGTCTCTACTCTCCAGATACTCATACGTAAAAATCATATGAGGATTTATTTGTTATGTATTTGCAAACCTTTCAAACTTCAAACAATTGCTCAGTCACACTTTTACTAGGTCTGGTAAGTTGAATGCAAACCTTTTTTTGTGATTACATTAAGGACAGGATATGAAATGGAACCAGGTTTCCACCTAATCAGTGAGACCTCAGCAATCGGGTTGCTTCAGAGAATGTAGCTCTGGACATCCGTTATGCAAGAGTTCCGATCGCTGTATGCTCTCATTCACAACTAACAATTAGGCTTCCTGACAACTGGCTCCATCATGCTTGAACACATACCCGTCCTTTCTCGAAAGATTTCTCAAGCGAGTGACATGGAGGTACCCAGTCCTCATTTGGGTGCTTATAATTGATCATCACTGTAGGTTTAATTAACACAAAATTGCAACTTAGCTTGTGCTTTAAATGTTTAAATGGTTTACTTTAAGGTATAAACACAACTTTTTCCCCAGTGCTATAGTATCTTAAATGAGTATTATCAATATTGTTTCCATCATGATTTTTTTCCAAACTCTTACTTGTCTACATGTATGTTCAACCACATGACTATGAAACTAGTGTCTTTGATGTTTTAAGTTGGTTGCTTTCTGTTTTTGTTTTGACAGGTTTATTTATGTTGCTTCTTTCCTTGTTGGTGTATTAACAATTTTTGAGCGTCAATCTGACAACTTTTTGAAACCTGTTCAGGTGAGAACAATTTGCTGTGGCACACATTATGTTACACTCAGTGACTCACTCATGTATTTATCCTATCCTCCTCTTTAAGGTGCATTCAAGAGCAGATGTCTTTTTTGTCTTTGCATGACTTTGAAAGTGCTGAGTATACCATACAAATATTAGATGCATTTTAGTGCATTGTCGCAGAATATGATTATAAGCTGAACTCGTGGACTTTCCAAGGCACGGTGGAATTAAATGGAAAAGCCAGATTTCACCAAGTGATTAAATTGCATGAATGAAATGCATTCAATGTATTTTTATGCCCCGCGGTGGCGAAGCCACCGAAGGGGCATACTGTTTCCGACATGTCCTTCCGTGTGTGGGTGAGTAGGTACATTCAAACCGGGGACCTATAACAAAAGAGGACAATACATGTAGTTAAGAGTACAAAAAGTTAAGAGTATAAACAAAAGAGGGACAATAGGAGGTCCACGATTGCAGGTGTTTACACGATTGCAGGTGTTTACACACTTGTGTGTGTGGGTGTTTGTGAGTGAACATGTCCACGCATTCAAACCGAGGACTTGGAGAGGGTTTTAACAAAAGGGATCCGGGAAAAAGTCGCACCGAGGACGTCCTCGATTCGATTTCGTGTACAAAACCAATGGGGACGTCTTTAAAAAAAACTGTCCAAACAATGGGAGAACAAAGAGAAGTCCTCGGTTGACACCATAAACACGAGTGTGTGGGCGAGTGTTTAGGTATCCACATTCAAACCGTGGACCTATAACAAAAGGGACAATAGGTCCACGGTTGCTATCACAAAGGAAAGCATTGTGGTCCACAGTTGCTATCACTAAGAGTTGAACAAAGGAGGGTCCACAGTTGCTATCACAAAGGAAAGCATTGTGGTCCACGGTTGCTATCACTAAGAGTTGAACAAAGGAGGGTCCACGATTGCGGGTATTTACACATGTGGGTGCGTGTGCGGTGTTATGGTGTTGTGTGCGTGCGTGCGTGCATGCGTGCGTGCGTGCATGCAAATTATAACTCAAGAAGGACTCAATGCCAACTCAAAACTTGGCTCGTGGATTGGTCCTGGGATCCCCCCCCACCCCCAGAGGCCTGTCATTGTTGGACCCTTTTGGTCAAATTGTCAAGGTCATTATGGCTAAAACAAAATAAATGTTGTCTGAGCAATACCTTGAGAAGTACTTGTCATATCAACTTCAAACTTGGTTTTGTGGATTGGTCTCGGGATCCCAAAGAAGCTTATTGCTTTTGGACCCAAGGCCAAATGTCAAGGTCATTATGGCTAAACAAAATAAATGTTGTCTGAGCAATACCTCGAGAAGTACTAACTTGGCTCAGGTATTAAATTTTGAAATCTATGTTCAAACTCTTCCATGTTTTAATTGAACAACTACAAAGTGTGTATAAGTTTTGCACTAAGCAACAATAGGCATTTGTTTGTTTCTTAATAAAAAACATGTTTCATTCGTCTTAAATACAATTTCCTTTCCACTTTTTGTACCTAGCTGTGTATGTATTAATTTCATCGATTATAATGATTGGGCTCATCTACATGTAAAGGTGTTTAGGTTCAATTTATATTAAACATAAAGGAGAGAATGATATTTGGAAAAACATTAGGTGCACTTAAAATGATAAATATGAACATTGAAAATTTTAGGCAAAAGATATTTTACAATCCAACAATTAGGTTACGAAGGCACCAAAAGCGCACCACAAGTGCACCCCATCGGCACGTGTTGTAAGGATTTTGCCCATTCACCAAATCTGCACCAAAACAGCACCCCACATGTGTGGTGCTCTTTTGGTGCTAACTTAAATATTTGGAACGCACCACAATGGCACCCAATATCTGCACCAAAACAGCAACCCATGTGTGGTGCTCTTTTGGTGCTAATTTAAATAATCGCAACGCACCCCATAAGCACCCCACGTGTCAAGCATCCCTGAAATTATTTTAAAAAATGGGTTTATTTGACTTCTGTTTGTGTGTCCATAAATGTTTTGCTTTTATTCACATCTTCTTTGTTATCTATACTTTGTTATCTATACTTTGTTATCTATACTTTGTTTTTTTGCGGAACTATACAATAAATTTCAATTCGATTGTGATCGAATTCAGTGTTTATTTTATTTTCCTTGATATATTTAGGTTATTGATTTAGGTACAGGTCCAGACAACATCTATGTAGATCCAGCAACAGGAGATTTATGGATAGCTTGTCATCTCATTGGCTATCAATCCCACAAACACTTAAAAGATTTCACTCAACTTTCTACATCTCAGGTAATAATAATTACTTAATTCCAAAGCATCCATATTATCTCATTACACATAACGCTCGACATGCAACATAAAGCCTATGTACAGGAATATTTTAAATAAATTACAAAGTGTAATTAGTTTGTAAGAATGTCAGCATCTTGTCGTTTCTTTTATTTCTTCAGGTTAGATTTGAAGCGTAAGTTTGAGTAGCCAGATTTGGGTTCTGGGTCACCTTGAGCATTTTTCAATGTATTTTGGTGCCACCCATTTTTGTTACTTTATTGTTAGGGTAACCAAACCATCTTTTGTTTTGAGCTAGATTTTTATTGGTGGTTTTGGCCCTCAGCCGTCTTTGATTTTTGGAATTTGTGGTTTCGGCTTTGTACAACACATATTTAACTTGTACCGACATTGTCATGTAAATACAATGCATGTACCATATTGTAGTTTACAAATAAACTTGGTCTCTAAAACAAATTCAATAATTGTGATGTTATCAGGTAATGTATAGACTGTGCTAGTCCTGCGTGTATTCAAACATTTTGAGACCAGTAAAATTAAAGCTTATACATGTACCGGTAACTTGAAAATACATATCCCTGAACCACCTGACATACATGTATAGTCTTTGAATCATGTTGTGGATCATTACTAATAGTTCATTTCAGATGTGACTAGCTATCTTGACCCTTCTTCCTGGTCCAAACCAGAAGTTGAAATAGTAAAATGGTGTTACAAGAAGTACAGCCAATTTGGTTCAATGTAGTTTTTGAGTATGAAATAATGAGTGAGGTTGTACCCTTTAAGAAAAATAATGTCAGTTATTATTATTATGACTCTGGAATGTCTTCTAGTTATTATTATTATGACTCTGGAATGTCTTCTAGTTATTATTATTATGACTCTGGAATGTCTTCTGCATGAGGGTCATGCCCCTTTCTTATGAAGTGCAAGGTCAGCAAGTGAATTACAGAGTATACTGTTATGTGTGCTAATTTTATGTCTTATGATATCCCATTTCAGGTTTTACGTGTGCGGCTGAGCTCCCAGAGTGTTCCATTCTCAGTGGATATTAGTGAAGCTTATGTTGATGATGGCAAGCAGGTATCTGGTTCTTCCATAGCTATCTTTTATAACAATCAACTTTTAATTGGAACTGTCTGCCATAAGCTGGCCCACTGCCAGGTTTTGGCCTACTAAAATAATGCACGAATAATCCTTTTTACTCAAAAGTGTTTCACTTTGGTAATGTTCTTTATCCCTGATAATTACATCAGTTCAGCCAATCAAACTGTTTTTTTCTCTCTGATTATAATGGTATGTTGTTGGCTTGAATGAATTGGAGTTTTTGATTGGATAGAGTTAATCACATTACGGGAAAGCTCCAATAAAGAAAGAGGCTCAAATGAAACATTGTTTTCGTCTGACAGCTCACACCTGTTATCTCCATGTAATTCCTTTTCCAAACAGTGGACTTAATTGGATCATGCACCAACCAGTAGGGCTGCTGACTGCCCCAGGCATAGCTCCTTATCCTTTAATGACCCAAGTAATTTAATTTTAACACACCTAATCAGGATGTAAACTTTCTGAGTATGTATACTTTCTGAGTTTTTGGAAATTCTTTAATGGAGCTTTCTCGTAATGGAGTTCCCGTCAGGATTGAAAATCCTTTTCCTGTTATCCTTGCAGGGTTATAATAGTCAAAAAGAAACTTTGTTTGTAATTTAACGGCTTGTATTTTTCTACGGTCATGTAAATGCCAATCATTGACCTACACATACCACCAGTCCAATAGACGGCATTCTGGAGAGAGATGAGAGGCCTCATGGCTACACAGTATAATTCATTTGATCGGGTAAACGATCAAAAGCTTTATACTTTGCACTTTACTTACTTGCGAAGGAATAAAACTCTTGTGATTCATGGTAAGACTGATTTTCCAGTCTCGCATGTGCAGTGTGTTCAGAATTCATACGGATGTGAAGAATTCAGGACAACCAACGAGAGTTAGGCTTAAACTTATGTTTGTTTTGGATTGATTAACAAGGTTGACCAATAATAGTAATAACCTGAGATTCAGTTTTTGTTAGACAAGGTGGTTGTGATTGTTTTCATCAAATTATGATTGAATAAATTTGTGACAATATTTTACCTTATCAATTCAATGTCTGGTTCAGGAGTTAGATTTTTTCCAATACCATTTTAATTTTCGGTTTAAACTGGAAGTCAGTGTAAAAACATGGAGTTTGAACAAAATGGTTTACCAAATTCCCAGATTGCTAAGTTACAAAGAGTGCATAAACTCAGCTGCCAGACTTGTTAGTGGGACACATATATAACCACATTACACCAGTTCTGCTTGTACTTGATTGGTAGCCTATCATCATATTTCGTATTGATTTTAAAGTTCTCATTAATACATACAAAGCTTTAAATGGTACAGCTCCCAAGTCTCATTGGTGTTAAGAAATCATCCAGTTACTGTTTACGTTCTAACAATAGACCATGCTACCTTTGTTTACAGAGTGGTGACCTTGTACATTCTAATCCATTTCCTTATGGGCAAGATACATGTACTACACAGGCTATATGGGAAAATTTACATTTTGTGTCATAATTTTCACATAAATTCAAAATTAACAAAAGCAACAGCTGTACAGCTTTAAAGATGTCCCACCTTTCTTCATACCAAAAGTTGAGAAAAATTAGACAGTGCAATCTCCATAAAACAAAAGATTTGTTGTATTCTTCCATTGAGTGCATACAAACTGTGCCTGCAGGAAGTCTAGGCTCTGTGGCTCTTTTGTAAACATGTGATGTCAGTCATGTCATAGGTCACATGGTCTATAAGTTGTGTTTATCTTTTCCCATGACCAAAATGTTACAAACATTGGGTGACAGATCCTTTTCATCAGCTGCCCCCAAATTATGGAATGAACTGCCATCTGACATTCAACATAATTCTCAATCCACTGATATTTTTAGGCGAAAAGTGAAGACTTTGCTTTTTAATCTTGCTTATGTAATTGTGCCTGTATGTTGATTTCTTAGAAGGATGTGTTGCTGAAATGATGCTCGATGGCAAGTCAACGAAATTTCAATTAGACTCTGGAGCTACTACTTGCCAAAGAAATTTATGTGTCTGAATCCACAATTCACCCACATAACCTTCTTACAATAAACAAAAAGAAATACAGAGTCGAATTCGTGGTGATTGAGCCCAACTCCTTCATCCCCCTCCTCAGCCGCAGTGCTGCTGAACGCATGTCACTGTCAACTATGACCAAGATGACAACTTCAGACTACTGCACTCAGTAAACCTCACCTCCACTGAGAGCATTCTAGCAGAATATGATGATGTATTCAAAGGCAAACTTCCAGGTTCTCTACCAGGTGTAGTTCACCTTCACATTGCAGAAGAGGCAAAACCGCTAAAACCGCTGCAATGCTCACCTAAGAAGGTGCTAGTGTCACTGAAACACAAAGTTAAAACAGGACTAGCACAACTAGTTAAAGATGAACCAATGATTGGAACAGCTCACCTCTGAACCGATGGGTGCCCATAAACCATGCTATCATAAACAAACAAATTACAAAACGATATGCCCCATTTAGATGTAGATTTAAGTCCATTACCCCAATATGCATTAATATTACAGTCCACCGCTTGCACCCAGTGCTTGAATAACCCTAGGCTATACCCAAACCCTTGCATGGAAGCCGAAAACTAGACGAAAACTATGGCTTTGGTTCACACAAAAGACCATGGGGTACCTTTAAAAAAAAGTCAACCAGATGTGAAAGACTTTTTGGAAATTAAAGGAAAAGAGTGGTAGGTGCAGGGCGGAGAAGGCAGATATTAAAATTGTACTGTTCTGAAAAGTCTTTCCCCAATTTAATGGATGGGCAGCTGTTATTGGCTAAATGTTACTCGACCAAACAACCCACCAAACCAAACGGAATCCCGAGAAACCACAGAGCAGTCGTCAAAAAGGCCAGCCGGACCTGGGACCTCATTTGCATAGAGCTGCAGTCCTCGGGCCAGGGCCCTGGTACAAGGTGCCACCCACAGTGTGTTCAGCATGCAGAGTATGAAGCATTTTGTTCGCAAAACTGCGGTGTAACTAAGGTAAATTTTTAAGGGGGGGCACTGCTGGCAAATCAACTATAGATTCCTTTGCACTTTTTAAAAACTGGATCTTAATCTACTTAATCTACGCATTGTACGCAATGGTGGGTTAGTTTACAAAGATTTGTTTTTTAGCTGTTTCGCTGCGCAGCGAAACAGCTATTGTTTTACTAAGAGTTTTTTTTTTTAGCTGTTTCGCTGCGCAGCGAAACAGCTCTTTCCTGTTTTTAGCTGTTTCGCAGCAAGCGCAGCGAAACAGCTATTGTTTTTGTTAAAGTTTTTGTTTTGTTTCGCAGCAAGCGCAGCGAAACAGCTATTGTTTTTGTTAGAAGTTTTTAGCTGTTTCGCAGCGAAGCGCAGCGAAACAGCTATTGTTTTTGTTAGAGTTTTTATTTTTTATTTTTTTACAGACTCCCGGAAGTCATTGAATTCAGGTGATGGTGGCTTTACGTGCAACTTAATCTTAATGGGCGTTTTCTTGGGTGTCTTTGACAGGGATTTTTTAGGCGTCTTGGATGACTTGGGAGTAGTTTTGGGAGACTTCTTTGATGATATTTTCTTCGATGAGGTAGGCTCTGCAATTGTTCACAAATGCAAATATGTCTAGTTTTTTAGCTGTTTCGCAGCAAGCGCAGCGAAACAGCTATTGTTTTTGTGTTAGTTTTTATTAGCTGTTTCGCAGCAAGCGCAGCTATTGCTTTTGTTAGAGTTTTTGTTTTTATTGTTTTTTTTTTAATTTGTCTGTTTCAGACTTCCGGAAGTCATTGAAATAACGCACAATTCGTTCTAAGCGGCTTTTGCATAGTTCCTATAGAGCAATTGCAATGAAACTTTCAGTGATGAAAGGCATTGGTGCAAGGAAGGTCCTAAAACAAATTCGTCATGATGACGTCATCACCTGTCACGTGACGTCATCTTAAAGGTTTATAATTTAAATATTTGAAAATCCGTATCAAATCAGCCACAAGAGACCGTAGAATTCTGTTTAGAGGATTGGGTAGGGATTAATTAGGGCTTCATTTTATTAAGTGTGCGTGACCTCATGTGACCTCTACTTCCGGTCGAAACCAGTCAAAACCGGAAGTGCCTTGTAATTCAAAAGTGCTAAAGGTTATGAAAATGCTTTCAACGATGTTAGTGTCCGGCAAGGGTGTGCAGTTAAAAAAAATACCGATGACGTCACGATACACAAGAGCGCCCTCTAGCGGCAGTTGGAAAACTGTTCAAAATGCACTTTGAGAAGATGTGTGTTGCGAAGTTTTTTGTAATCGCTTCAAAATTGATACACATGATGACCGTCAGGCAGCCAACATATGTGTGAAGTTTTAGATTGATTACGTCATCAGGGGTCACGTGACGTGACATTAAAGGTGCACTTTTTGAAGTCGTATATCTCAAAAAGTATAGGTCTGATTAAGTTGAAACTTGGCAAGTCGTTAGATAATGGCAGGTGCCTGTTAAACCTGTAATGACGTCATGATGACGTCATCACACGATTTGTTATGATTTTTTCATTTTTTGCCCCTTTAAGTCAGAAATTACTAACGGAACATGCTTTAATCTAAATTCTTTTTTTATCAGGCTTGATATGTCATAACTGATTCGAAAAATAATTGACGTCATCATGACGTCATCATTTGTCAGGTTATATTACCTTAAAGGTACAGTTTTACAAGATATATAGACAATGAATTGGATCTCACAAGGCATTCAATATTGTATTTATTAACTTGATTATGTACACACAACAAACTTTCATATTCGCTTGAGTAATTTGAAAATATTATTAGCGAAACAGCTTTGCAATTGAGCTCTAGTTAGCTGTTTCGCGGCAAGCGCAGCGAAACAGCTATTGTTTTTGTGAAAGTTTTTTTTTTTTTTCAGACTTCCGGAAGTCATTGAAATAACGCACAATTCGTTCCAAGCACCTTTTTTCATAGTTCCCGATAAGCAATTGCAATGAAACTTTCAGTGATGAAAGGCATTGGTGCAAGGAAGGTCCTAAAACAAATTCGTCATGATGACGTCATCACCTGTCACGTGACGTCATCTTAAAGGTTTATATTTTAAATACTTGAAAATCTGTATCAAATCAGCCACAAGAGACCGTAGGTTTCTGTTTGTGGGATTGGGTAGGGATAAATTAGGTCTTCATTTTATTCAGTGTGCGTGACCTCACGCGACCTCTACTTCCAGTCGAAACCGGAAGTGCCTTGTAATTCAAAAGTTCTAAATGTTATGAAAATGCTTTCAACGATGTTAGTGTCCGGCAAGGGTGTGCAGTTAAAAAAAAATACCGATGACGTCACGATACACAAGAGCGCCCTCTAGCGGCAGTTGGAAAACTGTCCAAAATGCACTTTGAGAAGATGTGTGTTGCGAAGTTTGTTGTAATCGCTTCAAAATTGATACACATGATGAACGTCAGGCAGCCAACATATGTGTGAAGTTTTAGATTGATTACGTCATCAGGGGTCACGTGACATGACATTAAAGGTGCACTTTTTGAAGTCGTATATCTCAAAAAGTATAGGTATGATTAAGTTGAAACTTGGCAAGTCGTTAGATAATGGCAAGTTCTTGTTAAACCTGTAATGACGTCATGATGACGTCATCACACGATTTGTTATGATTTTTTTATATTTTGCCCCTTTAAGTCAGAAATTACTAACGGAACATGCTTTAATCTAAATTATTTTTTAAACAGGCTTGATATGTCATAACTGATTCGAAAAATAATTGACGTCATCATGACGTCATCATTCGCCATGTTATATTAAATTAAAGGTACAGTTTTACAAGATATATAGACAATGAATTCGATCTCACAAGGCATTCAATATTGTATTTATTAACTTGATTATGTACACACAACAAACTTTCATATTCGCTTGAGTAATTTGAAAATATTATTAGCGAAACAGCTTTGCATTTGTTCACAAATGCAATTGAGCTCTAGTTTTAATTTGTCTGTTTCAGACTTCCGGAAGTCATTGAAATAACGCACAATTCGTTCCAGGCACCTTTTTTCATAGTTCCCGATAAGCAAATGCAATGAAACTTACAGTGATGAAAGGCATTGGGGCAAGGAAGGTCCTAAAACAAATTCGTCATGATGACGTCATCACCCGTCACGTGACGTCATCTTAAAGGTTTATATTTAAAATATTTGAAAATCTATATCAAATCAGCCACAAGAGACCGTAGGTTTCTGTTTGTGGGATTGGGTAGGGATAAATTAGGTCTTCATTTTATTCAGTGTGCGTGACCTCACGCGACCTCTACTTCCGGTCGAAACCGGTCAAAACCGGAAGTGCCTTGTAATTCAAAAGTGCTAAATGTTATGAAAATGCTTTCAACGATGTTAGTGTCCGGCAAGGGTGTGCAGTTAAAAAAAAATACCGATGACGTCACGTTACACAAGAGCGCCCTCTAGCGGCAGTTGGAAAACTGTTCAAAATGCACTTTGAGAAGATGTGTGTTGCGAAGTTTGTTGTAATCGCTTCAAAATTGATACACATGATGAACGTCAGGCAGCCAACATATGTGTGAAGTTTTAGATTGATTACGTCATCAGGGGTCACGTGACGTGACATTAAAGGTGCACATTTTGAAGTCGTATATCTCCAAAAGTATAGGTCTGATCACGTTGAAACTTGGCAAGTCGTTAGATAATGGCAAGTTCCTCTCAAACATGTAATGACGTCATGATGACGTCATCACACGATTTGTTATGATGTTTTCATTTTTTGCGCCATTAAGTCAGAAATTGCTAACGGAACATGATTTAATCAAAATTATTTTTTAAACAGGCTTGATACGTCATAACTGCTTTGAAAAAAAATTGACGTCATCATGACGTTATCATTTGACCTCATATGACCTCTATTTCCGGTCGAAACCGGAAGTGCCTTGTAATTCAAAAGTGCTAAATGTTATGAAAATGCTTTCAACGATGTTAGTGTCCGGCAAGGGTGTGCAGCTAAAAAAAAAATACCAATGACGTCACGATACACAAGAGCGCCCTCTAGCGGCAGTTGGAAAACTGTTCAAAATTCACTTTGAGAAGATGTGTGTTGCGAAGTTTGTTGTAATCGCTTCAAAATTGATACACATGATGAACGTCAGGCAGCCAACATTATGTGTGAAGTTTTAGATTGATTACGTCATCGGGGGTCACGTGACTTGACATTAAAGGTGCACTTTTTGAAGTCGTATATCTCCAAAAGTATAGGTATGATTAAGTTGAAACTTGGCAAGTCGTTAGATACTGGCAAGTCCTTGTTAAACCTGTAATGACGTCATGATGACGTCATCACACGATTTGTTATGATTTTTTCATGTTTTGCCCAATTTAGTCAGAAATTACTAACGGAACGTGCTTTAATCTAAATTATTTTTTAAACAGGCTTGATATGTCATAACTGATTCGAAAAATAATTGACGTCATCATTTCGTCATCATTCGCCATGTTATATTAAATTAAAGGTACAGTTTTACACGATATATAGACAATGAATTGGATCTGACAAGGCATTAAATATTGCATTTATTAACTTGATTATGTACACACAACAAACTTTCATATTCACTTGAGTAATTTGAAAATATTATTAGCGAAACAGCTTTGCATTTGTTCACAAATGCAATTGAGCTCTAGTTATTTTAATGTTTCAGACTTCCGGAAGTCATTGAAATAACGCACAAATCGTTCCAAGCACCTTTTTTTAAAGTTCCCGATAAGCAATTGCAATGAAACTTTCAGTGATGAAAGGCATTGGTGCAAGGAAGGTCCTAAAACAAATTCGTCATGATGACGTCATCACCTGTCACGTGACGTCATCTTAAAGGTTTCTATTTTAACTATTTGAAAATCTATATCAAATCAGCCACAAGAGACCGTAGATTTCTGTTTGTGGGATTGGGTAGGGATAAATTAGGTCTTCATTTTATTCAGTGTGCGTGACCTCACGCGACCTCTACTTCCGGTCGAAACCGGAAGTGCCTTGTAATTCAAAAGTGCTAAATGTTATGAAAATGCTTTCAACGATGTTAGTGTCCGGCAAGGGTGTGCAGTTAAAAAAAAATACCGATGACGTAACGATACACAAGAGCGCCCTCTAGCGGCAGTTGGAAAACTGTTCAAAATGCACTTTGAGAAGATGTGTGTGGTGAAGTTTTTTGTAATCGCTTCAAAATTGATACACATGATGACCTTCAGGCAGCCAACATATGTATGAAGTTTTAGATTGATTACGTCATCAGGGGTCACGTGACGTGACATTAAAGATGCACTTTTTGAAGTCGTATATCTCCAAAAGTATAGGTCTGATCACGTTGAAACTTGGCAAGTCGTTAGATAATGGCAAGTTCATGTTAAACTTGTCATGACGTCATGATGACGTCATCACACGATTTGTTATGATTTTTTCATTTTTGGCCCCTTTAAGTCAGAAATTGCTAACGGAACATGATTTAATCCAAATTATTTTTTAAACAGGCTTGATACGTCATAACTGCTTCGAAAAAAAATTGACGTCATCATGACGTCATCATTTGACCTCATATGACCTCTATCTCCGGTCGAAACCGGAAGTGCCTTGTAATTCCAAAGTGCTAAATGTTATGAAAATGCTTTCAACGATGTTAGTGTCCGGCAAGGGTGTGCAGTTAAAAAAAATACCGATGCCGTCACGATACACAAGAGCGCCCTCTAGCGGCAGTTGGAAAACTGTCCAAAATGCACATTGAGAAGGTGTGTGTTGCGAAGTTTGTTGTAATCGCTTCAAAATTGATACACATAATGAACGTCAGGCAGCCAACATATGTGTGAAGTTTTAGATTGATTACGTCATCAGGGGTCACGTGACGTGACATTAAAGGTGCACTTTTTGAAGTCGTATATCTCCAAAAGTATAGGTATGATTAAGTTGAAACTTGGCAAGTCGTTAGATAATGGCATGTTCTTGTTAAACCTGTAATGACGTCATGATGACGTCATCACACGATTTGTTATGATGTTTTCATGTTTTGCCCATTTTAGTCAGAAATTACTAACGGAACATGCTTTAATCTAAATTATTTTTTAAACAGGCTTGATATGTCATAACTGATTCGAAAAATATTTGACATCATCATGACGTCATTATTCGCCATGTTATATTAAATTAAAGGTAAGTTTTACAAGATATAAATATAGACAATGAATTGGATCTCACAAGGCATTCAATATTGTATTTATTAACTTGATTATGTACACACAACAAACTTTCATATTCGCTTGAGTAATTTGAAAATATTATTAGCGAAACAGCTTTGCATTTGTTCACAAATGCAATTGAGCTCTAGTTTTAATTTGTCTGTTTCAGACTTCCGGAAGTCATTGAAATAACGCACAATTCGTTCTAAGCGGCCTTTTGCATAGTTCCTAAAGAGCAATTGCAATGAAACTTTCAGTGATGAAAGGCATTGGTGCAAGGAAGGTCCTAAAACAAATTCGTCATGATGACGTCATCACCTGTCACGTGACGTCATCTTAAAGGTTTCTATTTTAAATATTTGAAAATCTGTATCAAATCAGCCACAAGAGACCGTAGATTTCTGTTTGTGGGATTGGGTAGGGATAAATTAGGTCTTCATTTTATTCAGTGTGCGTGACCTCACGCGACCTCTACTTCCGGTCGAAACCGGAAGTGCCTTGTAATTCAAAAGTGCTAAATGTTATGAAAATGCTTTCAACGATGTTAGTGTCCGGCAAGGGTGTGCAGTTAAAAAAAAATACCGATGACGTCACGATACACAAGAGCGCCCTCTAGCGGCAGTTGGAAAACTGTTCAAAATGCACTTTGAGAAGATGTGTGTGGTGAAGTTTTTTGTAATCGCTTCAAAATTGATACACATGATGACCTTCAGGCAGCCAACATATGTATGAAGTTTTAGATTGATTACGTCATCAGGGGTCACGTGACGTGACATTAAAGATGCACTTTTTGAAGTCGTATATCTCCAAAAGTATAGGTCTGATCACGTTGAAACTTGGCAAGTCGTTAGATAATGGCAAGTTCATGTTAAACTTGTCATGACGTCATGATGACGTCATCACACGATTTGTTATGATTTTTTCATTTTTGGCCCCTTTAAGTCAGAAATTGCTAACGGAACATGATTTAATCCAAATTATTTTTTAAACAGGCTTGATACGTCATAACTGCTTCGAAAAAAAATTGACGTCATCATGACGTCATCATTTGACCTCATATGACCTCTATCTCCGGTCGAAACCGGAAGTGCCTTGTAATTCCAAAGTGCTAAATGTTATGAAAATGCTTTCAACGATGTTAGTGTCCGGCAAGGGTGTGCAGTTAAAAAAAATACCGATGCCGTCACGATACACAAGAGCGCCCTCTAGCGGCAGTTGGAAAACTGTCCAAAATGCACATTGAGAAGGTGTGTGTTGCGAAGTTTGTTGTAATCGCTTCAAAATTGATACACATAATGAACGTCAGGCAGCCAACATATGTGTGAAGTTTTAGATTGATTACGTCATCAGGGGTCACGTGACGTGACATTAAAGGTGCACTTTTTGAAGTCGTATATCTCCAAAAGTATAGGTATGATTAAGTTGAAACTTGGCAAGTCGTTAGATAATGGCATGTTCTTGTTAAACCTGTAATGACGTCATGATGACGTCATCACACGATTTGTTATGATGTTTTCATGTTTTGCCCATTTTAGTCAGAAATTACTAACGGAACATGCTTTAATCTAAATTATTTTTTAAACAGGCTTGATATGTCATAACTGATTCGAAAAATATTTGACATCATCATGACGTCATTATTCGCCATGTTATATTAAATTAAAGGTAAGTTTTACAAGATATAAATATAGACAATGAATTGGATCTCACAAGGCATTCAATATTGTATTTATTAACTTGATTATGTACACACAACAAACTTTCATATTCGCTTGAGTAATTTGAAAATATTATTAGCGAAACAGCTTTGCATTTGTTCACAAATGCAATTGAGCTCTAGTTTTAATTTGTCTGTTTCAGACTTCCGGAAGTCATTGAAATAACGCACAATTCGTTCTAAGCGGCCTTTTGCATAGTTCCTAAAGAGCAATTGCAATGAAACTTTCAGTGATGAAAGGCATTGGTGCAAGGAAGGTCCTAAAACAAATTCATCATGATGACGTCATCACCTGTCACGTGACGTCATCTTAAAGGTTTCTATTTTAAATATTTGAAAATCTGTATCAAATCAGCCACAAGAGACCGTAGATTTCTGTTTGTGGGATTGGGTAGGGATAAATTAGGTCTTCATTTTATTCAGTGTGCGTGACCTCACGCGACCTCTACTTCCGGTCGAAACCGGAAGTGCCTTGTAATTCAAAAGTGCTAAATGTTATGAAAATGCTTTCAACGATGTTAGTGTCCGGCAAGGGTGTGCAGTTAAAAAAAAATACCGATGACGTCACGATACACAAGAGCGCCCTCTAGCGGCAGTTGGAAAACTGTTCAAAATGCACTTTGAGAAGATGTGTGTGGTGAAGTTTTTTGTAATCGCTTCAAAATTGATACACATGATGACCTTCAGGCAGCCAACATATGTATGAAGTTTTAGATTGATTACGTCATCAGGGGTCACGTGACGTGACATTAAAGATGCACTTTTTGAAGTCGTATATCTCCAAAAGTATAGGTCTGATCACGTTGAAACTTGGCAAGTCGTTAGATAATGGCAAGTTCATGTTAAACTTGTCATGACGTCATGATGACGTCATCACACGATTTGTTATGATTTTTTCATTTTTGGCCCCTTTAAGTCAGAAATTGCTAACGGAACATGATTTAATCCAAATTATTTTTTAAACAGGCTTGATACGTCATAACTGCTTCGAAAAAAAATTGACGTCATCATGACGTCATCATTTGACCTCATATGACCTCTATCTCCGGTCGAAACCGGAAGTGCCTTGTAATTCCAAAGTGCTAAATGTTATGAAAATGCTTTCAACGATGTTAGTGTCCGGCAAGGGTGTGCAGTTAAAAAAAATACCGATGCCGTCACGATACACAAGAGCGCCCTCTAGCGGCAGTTGGAAAACTGTCCAAAATGCACATTGAGAAGGTGTGTGTTGCGAAGTTTGTTGTAATCGCTTCAAAATTGATACACATAATGAACGTCAGGCAGCCAACATATGTGTGAAGTTTTAGATTGATTACGTCATCAGGGGTCACGTGACGTGACATTAAAGGTGCACTTTTTGAAGTCGTATATCTCCAAAAGTATAGGTATGATTAAGTTGAAACTTGGCAAGTCGTTAGATAATGGCATGTTCTTGTTAAACCTGTAATGACGTCATGATGACGTCATCACACGATTTGTTATGATGTTTTCATGTTTTGCCCATTTTAGTCAGAAATTACTAACGGAACATGCTTTAATCTAAATTATTTTTTAAACAGGCTTGATATGTCATAACTGATTCGAAAAATATTTGACATCATGACGTCATTATTCGCCATGTTATATTAAATTAAAGGTAAGTTTTACAAGATATAAATATAGACAATGAATTGGATCTCACAAGGCATTCAATATTGTATTTATTAACTTGATTATGTACACACAACAAACTTTCATATTCGCTTGAGTAATTTGAAAATATTATTAGCGAAACAGCTTTGCATTTGTTCACAAATGCAATTGAGCTCTAGTTTTAATTTGTCTGTTTCAGACTTCCGGAAGTCATTGAAATAACGCACAATTCGTTCTAAGCGGCCTTTTGCATAGTTCCTAAAGAGCAATTGCAATGAAACTTTCAGTGATGAAAGGCATTGGTGCAAGGAAGGTCCTAAAACAAATTCGTCATGATGACGTCATCACCTGTCACGTGACGTCATCTTAAAGGTTTCTATTTTAAATATTTGAAAATCTGTATCAAATCAGCCACAAGAGACCGTAGGTTTCTGTTTGTGGGATTGGGTAGGGATAAATTAGGTCTTCATTTTATTCAGTGTGCGTGACCTCACGCGACCTCTACTTCCGGTCGAAACCGGAAGTGCCTTCGTAATTCAAAAGTGCTAAATGTTATGAAAATGCTTTCAACGATGTTAGTGTCCGGCAATAGTGTGCAGTTAAAAAAAAATACCGATGACGTCACGATACACAAGAGCGCCCTCTAGCGGCAGTTGGAAAAATGTTCAAAATGCACTTTGAGAAGATGTGTGTGGCGAAGTTTTTTGTAATCGCTTCAAAATTGATACACATGATGACCGTCAGGCAGCCAACATATGTATGAAGTTTTAGATTGATTACGTCATCAGGGGTCACGTGACGTGACATTAAAGATGCACTTTTTGAAGTCGTATATCTCCAAAAGTATAGGTCTGATCACGTTGAAACTTGGCAAGTCGTTAGATAATGGCAAGTTCATGTTAAACTTGTCATGACGTCATGATGACGTCATCACACGATTTGTTATGATTTTTTCATTTTTGGCCCCTTTAAGTCAGAAATTGCTAACGGAACATGATTTAATCCAAATTATTTTTTAAACAGGCTTGATACGTCATAACTGCTTCGAAAAAAAATTGACGTCATCATGACGTCATCATTTGACCTCATATGACCTCTATCTCCGGTCGAAACCGGAAGTGCCTTGTAATTCCAAAGTGCTAAATGTTATGAAAATGCTTTCAACGATGTTAGTGTCCGGCAAGGGTGTGCAGTTAAAAAAAATACCGATGCCGTCACGATACACAAGAGCGCCCTCTAGCGGCAGTTGGAAAACTGTCCAAAATGCACATTGAGAAGGTGTGTGTTGCGAAGTTTGTTGTAATCGCTTCAAAATTGATACACATAATGAACGTCAGGCAGCCAACATATGTGTGAAGTTTTAGATTGATTACGTCATCAGGGGTCACGTGACGTGACATTAAAGGTGCACTTTTTGAAGTCGTATATCTCCAAAAGTATAGGTATGATTAAGTTGAAACTTGGCAAGTCGTTAGATAATGGCATGTTCTTGTTAAACCTGTAATGACGTCATGATGACGTCATCACACGATTTGTTATGATGTTTTCATGTTTTGCCCATTTTAGTCAGAAATTACTAACGGAACATGCTTTAATCTAAATTATTTTTTAAACAGGCTTGATATGTCATAACTGATTCGAAAAATATTTGACATCATCATGACGTCATTATTCGCCATGTTATATTAAATTAAAGGTAAGTTTTACAAGATATAAATATAGACAATGAATTGGATCTCACAAGGCATTCAATATTGTATTTATTAACTTGATTATGTACACACAACAAACTTTCATATTCGCTTGAGTAATTTGAAAATATTATTAGCGAAACAGCTTTGCATTTGTTCACAAATGCAATTGAGCTCTAGTTTTAATTTGTCTGTTTCAGACTTCCGGAAGTCATTGAAATAACGCACAATTCGTTCTAAGCGGCCTTTTGCATAGTTCCTAAAGAGCAATTGCAATGAAACTTTCAGTGATGAAAGGCATTGGTGCAAGGAAGGTCCTAAAACAAATTCGTCATGATGACGTCATCACCTGTCACGTGACGTCATCTTAAAGGTTTCTATTTTAAATATTTGAAAATCTGTATCAAATCAGCCACAAGAGACCGTAGATTTCTGTTTGTGGGATTGGGTAGGGATAAATTAGGTCTTCATTTTATTCAGTGTGCGTGACCTCACGCGACCTCTACTTCCGGTCGAAACCGGAAGTGCCTTGTAATTCAAAAGTGCTAAATGTTATGAAAATGCTTTCAACGATGTTAGTGTCCGGCAAGGGTGTGCAGTTAAAAAAAAATACCGATGACGTCACGATACACAAGAGCGCCCTCTAGCGGCAGTTGGAAAACTGTTCAAAATGCACTTTGAGAAGATGTGTGTGGTGAAGTTTTTTGTAATCGCTTCAAAATTGATACACATGATGACCTTCAGGCAGCCAACATATGTATGAAGTTTTAGATTGATTACGTCATCAGGGGTCACGTGACGTGACATTAAAGATGCACTTTTTGAAGTCGTATATCTCCAAAAGTATAGGTCTGATCACGTTGAAACTTGGCAAGTCGTTAGATAATGGCAAGTTCATGTTAAACTTGTCATGACGTCATGATGACGTCATCACACGATTTGTTATGATTTTTTCATTTTTGGCCCCTTTAAGTCAGAAATTGCTAACGGAACATGATTTAATCCAAATTATTTTTTAAACAGGCTTGATACGTCATAACTGCTTCGAAAAAAAATTGACGTCATCATGACGTCATCATTTGACCTCATATGACCTCTATCTCCGGTCGAAACCGGAAGTGCCTTGTAATTCCAAAGTGCTAAATGTTATGAAAATGCTTTCAACGATGTTAGTGTCCGGCAAGGGTGTGCAGTTAAAAAAAATACCGATGCCGTCACGATACACAAGAGCGCCCTCTAGCGGCAGTTGGAAAACTGTCCAAAATGCACATTGAGAAGGTGTGTGTTGCGAAGTTTGTTGTAATCGCTTCAAAATTGATACACATAATGAACGTCAGGCAGCCAACATATGTGTGAAGTTTTAGATTGATTACGTCATCAGGGGTCACGTGACGTGACATTAAAGGTGCACTTTTTGAAGTCGTATATCTCCAAAAGTATAGGTATGATTAAGTTGAAACTTGGCAAGTCGTTAGATAATGGCATGTTCTTGTTAAACCTGTAATGACGTCATGATGACGTCATCACACGATTTGTTATGATGTTTTCATGTTTTGCCCATTTTAGTCAGAAATTACTAACGGAACATGCTTTAATCTAAATTATTTTTTAAACAGGCTTGATATGTCATAACTGATTCGAAAAATATTTGACATCATGACGTCATTATTCGCCATGTTATATTAAATTAAAGGTAAGTTTTACAAGATATAAATATAGACAATGAATTGGATCTCACAAGGCATTCAATATTGTATTTATTAACTTGATTATGTACACACAACAAACTTTCATATTCGCTTGAGTAATTTGAAAATATTATTAGCGAAACAGCTTTGCATTTGTTCACAAATGCAATTGAGCTCTAGTTTTAATTTGTCTGTTTCAGACTTCCGGAAGTCATTGAAATAACGCACAATTCGTTCTAAGCGGCCTTTTGCATAGTTCCTAAAGAGCAATTGCAATGAAACTTTCAGTGATGAAAGGCATTGGTGCAAGGAAGGTCCTAAAACAAATTCGTCATGATGACGTCATCACCTGTCACGTGACGTCATCTTAAAGGTTTCTATTTTAAATATTTGAAAATCTGTATCAAATCAGCCACAAGAGACCGTAGGTTTCTGTTTGTGGGATTGGGTAGGGATAAATTAGGTCTTCATTTTATTCAGTGTGCGTGACCTCACGCGACCTCTACTTCCGGTCGAAACCGGAAGTGCCTTCGTAATTCAAAAGTGCTAAATGTTATGAAAATGCTTTCAACGATGTTAGTGTCCGGCAATAGTGTGCAGTTAAAAAAAAATACCGATGACGTCACGATACACAAGAGCGCCCTCTAGCGGCAGTTGGAAAAATGTTCAAAATGCACTTTGAGAAGATGTGTGTGGCGAAGTTTTTTGTAATCGCTTCAAAATTGATACACATGATGACCGTCAGGCAGCCAACATATGTATGAAGTTTTAGATTGATTACGTCATCAGGGGTCACGTGACGTGACATTAAAGGTGCACTTTTTGAAGTCGTATATCTCCAAAAGTATAGGTCTGATCACGTTGAAACTTGGCAAGTCGTTAGATAATGGCAAGTTCCTGTCAAACTTGTAATGACGTCATGATGACGTCATCACACGATTTGTTATGATTTTTTCATTTTTTGCCCCTTTCAGTCATAAATTGCTAACGGAGCATGCTATAATCCAAATTCTTTTTTAAACAGGCTTGATACATTATAACTGCTTAGAATACAAAAAGACTTTCATATTCACTTGAGTAATTTGAAAATATTATTAGCGAAACAGCTCTATTTTAGATTTTTTTTATATTTCTTTTTTTTACAATTGTTCATTTCGACAACAGTGATTTTGTAAAGACTAATCAATAGACCTTATGCATATACTGACGTCATTTGAGTAGGGCGCCCTCGCCTAGAGGTCAAAAGGAAGATGTTCATTGGCCAGTCCTGTGCGTCGCGCGTACAAATCAGCGCGTTTCCATTGTTTCATCATCAGTTTACCTCTAAGATGGCGGCTTGGTGACGTCAACGCATAAGGCCAATTGTTATTTATAAAAAATAATTATTTTCAATTCAAATAAATTGATGTCTGTATAGTTGTTCGGTAATTAAAAACCATAATCAGTTCAAGGTACGAAAGGTACGAAGTGTCTTGTATGAAGGTACGAAGTGACTCGGCTCATGGTACGAAGTGTCCAAAGTCACTTCATACCTTGTAAAAGTGAAGTGTCCCGGGTACGAAAAGGTAAAGGTACCAAGTGTCCGGACACCTTAATAATACCCTATACTCTGAAGAACAATAAAAAAGATGAAGCAGATATTTTGGATCAAAATGCTCTCACAGCTCAAGAGTTTTTAATGGCTTTTCCTCATGTATGCGATAAATGCAACGGCACCCACCCAGCACGTCGTGTAGCTTCATGTGACACTACCGTACCGTATTTAACGTGGCAGACTGTGGCAGAATTGGGCGCGCGCGGGCGATGAGTCATCATACAATTTGTGGACGTGATTTACCGTACTCTGAAGACGTTGGTAAAAATGACAACTGTCCATTGCAAAGGTACAACAAATATGTGTAAATAGAAAAATAGTTTGAAACATTGAGTTATACGTCACCAGTGCTCCTTAAAAGTTTATAAAACTTAACATTTTATATTCTGGTAATTCATGTAATTATTATACTATCGATAACTAGGCCTATAGTCTCAAAGGTTCAGATTTCAAATGGGGGGCACCCGGGGGGGGGGGGGCACTGACGTTAATGGGGGGGGGGGGGGCACGTGCAAAATGCGATCAAATGAAATAATTACCCACATAACACACTTCAAACGAAGTTTCTAAGGCAGTTTTTTTTTATGGGGGGGAGGGCTTGGGGGGGAGGGCTTGGTGGGGGAAAAAACCAATGGAAAAACTAGTGTGAGAAGTAAGACATACATTTTCGGTAAGGGGGGACGAACGAACGAAACCGAGTTTCTTCAGACTAATTTCAAAGTCAAAATGTGCGTGCAAAATGAGGTTCTAACTTCTATCTCCAATGTAATTAACTATATCAATTGTAAAAGCTTATCATACCTCCAATGCGATTCACGATTAGCTCAAAAGTCTCAGTAACGCAAAAAAACAAAACAAGTGAGTTGTAAATTTTGTAAACATCATGTAACTCTTGAGGGCGCTGTGTGGGCCCAGCCAGAGCCCAGGGGCGCACCACACCAAATAAGCCCGAATTAATGCGCCAAGCTACTTATCATAATTTGTAAACCCACAACTTATTTTTAATTACAACGTTTTGGGGGTCATGCAATTAATAGATTGTGTAAATATAATAATCTATCACAACCTGGGGGTTCTGTGCTTCAACTTTTGAGGAGACTTGATAAATTTAGGCGTTAAAGTTGGCCCTATTTGACCGGGTAAGTAGAGAAGTGCTTCACGAAAACTGGCAGCAAGTCGGTTTTGGAAAAATACAAATGTTCGCGTTTTTTTCTTCTGGGGTAGTTAGCAAAAATTCCAAACGGCTGACCTGGCAAAAATTGAAAAGAATTCTGAAGTTCAGTCGTCCGAAAATATGTTTGATTGGTTTTCAAGAGGCTGAGAGACTTTCACGATTTTTTGAGTATTTTTGAATATTTATCATTTAGCATTGGTTCCTATGGGAGTTTATTTAGTGTGGTGCGCCCTATATATACAACATGGCGGCGCCCGTGCAGCCATGTTTGTGTTCTGTTTACATTTATGTAGGCTTGAAACAACGACAGTAATGAGTTGTGTGGGGGCATTGTTTGTCACTTTGTTGCTGTTTTTACATTGGAAACATCATTTCTTTGACTGTAAACTGTTAGTATAGCAATAATGTTTCTATTTCCTCAAATTACAATACATTTATTAACCGAGAATAATTCGGACGTTTCACACTCAAAGAGGGGTTTGCTTTCTAAACCTGCATGGTTAAACTATGAAAAGTAATAAGTATGAGACTGACGGTTTTAGTCACATTCAAAGAATCATGAGCCAACGTGGCTGGTTGAATATGAAAAAGGAGAGAAAAACCACCAACAGACTATTTGAAGAGGAGTAGGGGAGGTGGTGGATATGTCATCATATATGTCAAGTTTCCGGAAGGTGAATGCACTCTGATGCGTGTGAAACCCTAGGCCTAGCCCCCAACCAGCAGCCTAAACCCTACACTATACTGTACAACCCTCGGCAAAAACCGTAGCCGTCAGCCCAAACCCCAGCCCCCAGCCCAAACCCTACACCCAAGCCGAATCATAGCCCCCAGCCCTAACCCTAGCCCCTAGCCGAAATCATAGCCCCAGCCCAAACCCTAACCCCCAGCCGAGCCTACCCCCAAAGCCCAAAACCCTAGGCGTCAGCCCGGACCCTATCCCCCAGCCCAAACACCTTATTAGCTTACAGTCTTAACTCTTAACTCTTAACTATAGTCCAATTGTTCCCGTTCACCCACAATTTATTAACTGTAAAGTGTCTGGAAGGGCATTTTGCAACAAGCCCCGCCCACGCCCCGCCCACCCATTCACCCCCTTATCCCTTAAAGCTAGGTAAAATGAAACTTGGAATGACAATTAAACGTGGTAAAATGACCTATGTATATTCTTTTTTGTTATAAAGTTCACCATTTTAAACTCAATATGATTTACATGGTTAAAAATGTTGGCGGGTAAGCAAAATCTACCCCCCCCCCCCCTTCTCAGGCCCTCCCTCTTCAATCCCCTTTCCCTTTTACAGCTTCCACATTAGTTAACCCCCTCTTGTCAATTATTAAAAATAATTGTAAGGAGTTTAGAATCGTATAACTAAAAAAAGAGATAATTAGTTTATAACTTGTTGACTGACTAGGATTTGGATATAACAACTGACTTGTCATTAGAGTGTACACAGCGTGTAATGCAGGTTTTTCTTATCGCATTGCTTAGAGTACATGTAAATGCTCAAACATGTTTGACCTTGTTGTAGACGAACGCAATAACATTTCCAATTCATTTTTTCAGATATCAAGTCAGTGACTTATTTTCAACAATTTAAGCATAATTTTTTAACCATAAAGAATAATTAAGTGCCCTTATAGGGCGCACCACACCAAATAAGCCCGAATTAATGCGCCAAGCTACTTATCATAATTTGTAAACCCACAACTTATTTTTAATTACAACGTTTTGGGGGTCATGCAATTAATAGATTGTGTAAATATAATAATCTATCACAACCTGGGGGTTCTGTGCTTCAACTTTTGAGGAGACTTGATAAATTTAGGCGTTAAAGTTGGCCCTATTTGACCGGGTAAGTAGAGAAGTGCTTCACGAAAACTGGCAGCAAGTCGGTTTTGGAAAAATACAAATGTTCGCGTTTTTTTCTTCTGGGGTAGTTAGCAAAAATTCCAAACGGCTGACCTGGCAAAAATTGAAAAGAATTCTGAAGTTCAGTCGTCCGAAAATATGTTTGATTGGTTTTCAAGAGGCTGAGAGACTTTCACGATTTTTTGAGTATTTTTGAATATTTATCATTTAGCATTGGTTCCTATGGGAGTTTATTTAGTGTGGTGCGCCCCCAGCCGGTTAGTTTTTCTCTCACACAACCCCCCCCCCCCCCCCCACCCTATTACATACATCACAGACCACCACCCCCGACTGACTGACCTACCTGAGACTGGAGATATAGAGAGGGTCGTCGAGACAAGTCATCAAGTGCAGTGACAGAGTACCATTCATAGTCATACAACTGTTGGTTAAACGTTTTCTATCACTCTGATTGATTGACGACCCATGACTTGACTGTAAGTATCCTGTACTGTACTGTAAGTGCACTGTATCGTAGGACGCCCTGTATTCAGGGGGTCCCTGAAATCGAGGCAAACCTTTGACCTCTCTGCGCGCGATGTAAACAGTCCCTAGATACAATTTTTGTGGTTTGACTTGCCAAGCAAAGAGTCTCCTCTCATTTGACCAAAACTTAGAAACATGTAAGGCTCCACTGGTTAGTTGCACTTGTTATGCAAAAAGTTGTGGTATTTTAGGCATTTCTGCAAGGTACAAAAATGTGTCATACTGTTGGGGCCATAAAAAAAAAAATTCCCACCGAAAAAGTTTCATCAAACACTTTTTCAATTCACAATTCACGATGATCAAATCATGTGACTGAACATTCTGCTGAGCATTCTGGGGAAAAAAATACAGAGGCTTAAAGAAGCCACGTGCCTTATATCATTTTCTAATAGTCTGGATAATTTTTTTTTGTAACACTCTATCATTTTTGTTGTTAATATTAAAATTTAAACATCAGCTTTGTGATTCGATTATCACTGTTTATTTATATGCTTTATTATAAATGTTAAGAAACATAAAAAGACACAAAACTAAATAAAAATAAGATTTGAAAGCCAAGAATTATTTACATTTTTTTTTTTTTTTTAGTTTTTGAAAAATACCATGGTTATTTTTAAAACTAAATAAAAAATATGTTGAATAAAATGAAGAAAACTGCTGGCTATAGAGTCATACACTAAGTCTCACAGAACACTAATAGTCACTGCAGATGTTTCTTCCACGTATGGCTTCACCCGGACACCATACTTTCTTGTTTGCATCGAAAACAGGTCAAACTCAAATCAAATGGGATGCTATTGAAGTCATCGAAGATCGGTGCGTGGTGTGAAAGTTTCAATGTCCATCACGTTTTAATATATGTTTGCATATTTCTTATAAACAAAGGAAGGTAATTAGGGCATCAGTTGATTATGGAATATTTTTATTTTTTTTCAATTCAAAGAAAAAGGCATACTACATCGAAAACCGGACAGGGGAGGATATATCGTAGGACGCCCTGTATATTCACATGGAGGAAGAAACTTCCTCCATGATATTCAGGGCGTCCCTGAAATCGAGGCAAATCTTTTACCTCTCTGTGCGCGATGTGTAAACAGTCCCTAGATACAATTTTTGTGGTTTGACTTGCCAAGCAAAGAGTCTCCTCTCATTTGACCAAAACTTAGAAACATGTAAGGCTCCACTGGTTAGTTGCACTTGTAAATGCAAAAAGTTGTGGTATTTAGGCATTTCTGCAAGGTACAAAAATATGTCATACTGTCGGGGCCATAAAAAAAAAATTCCCCACCAAAAAAGTTTCATCAAACACTTTTTCAATTCACAATTCACGATGATCAAATCATGTGACTGAACATTCTGCTGAGCATTCTGGGGGAAAATACAGAGGCTTAAAAAAGCCACGTGCCTTATATCATTTTCTATAATAGTCTGGATAATTTTTTTTTGTAACACTCTATCATTTTTGTTATTAATATTAAAATTTAAACATAAGCTTTGTGATTCGATTATCACTGTTTATTTATATGCTTTATTTTAAATGTTAAGAAACATAAAAAGACACAAAACTAAATAAAAATAAGATTTCAAAGCCAAGAATTATTTACTTTTTTTTTTTTTTTTTTAAGTTTTTGAAAAATACCATGGTTATTTTTAGAACTAAATAAAAAATATGTTGAATAAAATGAAGAAAACTGCTGGCATAGAGTCATACACTAAGTCTCACAGAACACTTGTAGTCACTGCAGATGTTTCTTCCACGTATGGCTTCACCCGGACACCATACTTTCTTGTTTGCATCGAAAACAGGTCAAACTCAAAACAAATGGGACGCTATTGAAGTCATCGAAGATCGGTGCGTGGTGTGAAGGTTTCAATGTCCATCACGTTTTAATGTTTGCATATTTCTTATAAACAAAGGAAGGTAATTAGGGCATCAGTTGATTATGGAATATTTTTATTTTTTTTCAATTCAAAGAAAAAGGCATACTACATCGAAAACCGGACAGGGGAGGATACTTAGAGTTAGACCCAGTAACTGGGGCGCTGTATCGTAGGACGCCCTGTATTCAGTCAGGGCGTCCCTGAAATCGAGGCAAATCTTTTACCTCTCTGTGCGCGATGTAAACAGTCCCTAGATACAATTTTTGTGGTTTGACTTGCCAAGCAAAGAGTCTCCTCTCATTTGACCAAAACTTAGAAACATGTAAGGCTCCACTGGTTAGTTGCACTTGTAAATGCAAAAAGTTGTGGTATTTAGGCATTTCTGCAAGGTACAAAAATATGTCATACTGTCGGGGCCATAAAAAAAAAATTCCCCACCAAAAAAGTTTCATCAAACACTTTTTCAATTCACAATTCACGATGATCAAATCATGTGACTGAACATTCTGCTGAGCATTCTGGGGGAAAATACAGAGGCTTAAAAAAGCCACATGCCTTATATCATTTTCTATAATAGTCTGGATAATTTTTTTTTGTAACACTCTATCATTTTTGTTATTAATATTAAAATTTAAACATAAGCTTTGTGATTCGATTATCACTGTTTATTTATATGCTTTATTTTAAATGTTAAGAAACATAAAAAGACACAAAACTAAATAAAAATAAGATTTCAAAGCCAAGAATTATTTACTTTTTTTTTTTTTTTTTTAAGTTTTTGAAAAATACCATGGTTATTTTTAGAACTAAATAAAAAATATGTTGAATAAAATGAAGAAAACTGCTGGCATAAAGTCATACACTAAGTCTCACAGAACACTTGTAGTCACTGCAGATGTTTCTTCCACGTATGGCTTCACCCGGACACCATACTTTCTTGTTTGCATCGAAAACGGGTCAAACTCAAAACAAATGGGACGCTATTGAAGTCATCGAAGATCGGTGCGTGGTGTGAAGGTTTCAATGTCCATCACGTTTTAATGTTTGCATATTTCTTATAAACAAAGGAAGGTAATTAGGGCATCAGTTGATTATGGAATATTTTTATTTTTTTTCAATTCAAAGAAAAAGGCATACTACATCGAAAACCGGACAGGGGAGGATACTTAGAGTTAGACCCAGTAACTGGGGCGCTGTATCGTAGGACGCCCTGTATTCAGTCAGGGCGTCCCTGAAATCGAGGCAAATCTTTTACCTCTCTGTGCGCGATGTAAACAGTCCCTAGATACAATTTTTGTGGTTTGACTTGCCAAGCAAAGAGTCTCCTCTCATTTGACCAAAACTTAGAAACATGTAAGGCTCCACTGGTTAGTTGCACTTGTAAATGCAAAAAGTTGTGGTATTTTAGGCATTTCTGCAAGGTACAAAAATATGTCATACTGTCGGGGCCATAAAAAAAAATTTCTCCACCGAAAAAGTTTCATCAAACACTTTTTCAATTCACAATTCACGATGATCAAATCATGTGACTGAACATTCTGCTGAGCATTCTGGGGAAAAAAATACAGAGGCTTAAAGAAGCCACGTGCCTTATATCATTTTCTAATAGTCTGGATAATTTTTTTTTGTAACACTCTATCATTTTTGTTGTTAATATTAAAATTTAAACATAAGCTTTGTGATTCGATTATCACTGTTTATTTATATGCTTTATTATAAATGTTAAGAAACATAAAAAGACACAAAACTAAATAAAAATAAGATTTGAAAGCCAAGAATTATTTACATTTTTATTTTATTTTAAGTTTTTGAAAAATACCATGGTTATTTTTAAAACTAAATAAAAAATATGTTGAATAAAATGAAGAAAACTGCTGGCTATAGAGTCATACACTAAGTCTCACAGAACACTTGTAGTCACTGCAGATGTTTCTTCCACGTATGGCTTCACCCGGACACCATACTTTCTTGTTTGCATCGAAAACGGGTCAAACTCAAAACAAATGGGACGCTATTGAAGTCATCGAAGATCGGTGCGTGGTGTGAAGGTTTCAATGTCCATCACGTTTTAATGTTTGCATATTTCTTATAAACAAAGGAAGGTAATTAGGGCATCAGTTGATTATGGAATATTTTTATTTTTTTTCAATTCAAAGAAAAAGGCATACTACATCGAAAACCGGACAGGGGAGGATACTTAGAGTTAGACCCAGTAACTGGGGCGCTGTATCGTAGGACGCCCTGTATTCAGTCAGGGCGTCCCTGAAATCGAGGCAAATCTTTTACCTCTCTGTGCGCGATGTAAACAGTCCCTAGATACAATTTTTGTGGTTTGACTTGCCAAGCAAAGAGTCTCCTCTCATTTGACCAAAACTTAGAAACATGTAAGGCTCCACTGGTTAGTTGCACTTGTAAATGAAAAAAGTTGTGGTATTTTAGGCATTTCTGCAAGGTACAAAAATATGTCATACTGTCGGGGCCATAAAAAAAAATTTCTCCACCGAAAAAGTTTCATCAAACACTTTTTCAATTCACAATTCACGATGATCAAATCATGTGACTGAACATTCTGCTGAGCATTCTGGGGGAAAAAATACAGAGGCTTAAAGAAGCCACGTGCCTTATATCATTTTCTAATAGTCTGGATAATTTTTTTTTTGTAACACTCTATTATTTTTGTTATTAATATTAAAATTTAAACATCAGCTTTGTGATTCGATTATCACTGTTTATTTATATGCTTTATTATAAATGTTAAGAAACATAAAAAGACACAAAACTAAATAAAAATAAGATTTCAAAGCCAAGAATTATTTACATTTTTTTTTTTTTTTAGTTTTTGAAAACTACCATGGTTATTTTTAAAACTAAATAAAAAATATGTTGAATAAAATAAAGAAAACTGCTGGCTATAGAGTCATACACTAAGTCTCACAGAACACTTGTAGTCACTGCAGATTTTTCTTCCACGGATGGCTTCACCCGGACACCATACTTTCTTGTTTGCATCGAAAACAGGTAAAACTCAAATCAAATGGGACGCTATTGAAGTCATCGAAGATCGGTGCGTGGTGTGAAAGTTTCAATGTCCATCACGTTTTAATATATGTTTGCATATTTCTTATAAACAAAGGAAGGTAATTAGGGCATCAGTTGATTATGGAATATTTTTTTTTTTTTCAATTCAAAGAAAAAGGCATACTACATCGAAAACCGGACAGGGGAGGATACTCCTTTTTTCGAAATTTTGACATCATCGGTCGTACTACACAGCTACACTGCAGTCGTTTGACCAGTTCTGGATCACTTTTTGAATTCACATTGTTTTTTGTTGCAATCTCTTTGAATATTGACATCTTAAACAAAAAAGTTGATAAGTTTACCTAATCATGTCATAAAACTCGCCAAGTATTCACCGACAAAAAAAGATTACCGGTAGTACTTTTGAAGAGGCTTTGATAAAAGTATCATCACCTGTTTGACCAGTTCAGGATCAGTTGAACATGTTGAATCTATTCTGAATAAGTAGCATGCCCTTTATTGCAAACCCATACTCCCATTCATAAAACTGTCTCTCAAGGACACGAAACTTCAGAAGTGTGTTGGCATGGACTTGGACTTCCTTTCTTTAGTGAATGTCATGCAAGTGTCTTCAACAGCAGCGCAAAAACCCAGCGACAAAAACTCAAAACAACAGCAAAGGCAAAAGAAAAAGTGAAGCGCACTTAATTATTGACACCTCCAAGTTTCATTTTCTCACAGAAAAAAACAATCTACAAGAATTTGTTAAAGTAAAAATGTATCTCAAAAGCAATAAATAAACTTTCTACAGCAGCATGAGTATGTTTTTACCTCACTTAGTAAGTTAGTGCGGCACCATTTGACGCAATGAGATGTTGAGTGATCCCGAACTGGTCAAGGGTACAATGCCCCCCCAAAGACAATTTTGGTAATTTTGTCTTCTCAAAAAAACAAGACGACTGCTCAGTATTTACAGGAAATATTTTTTACACATTCTTAGCATTTTACATAAATGTTTTTTGCCCTGGCGTTCCAATTCTAAAGGTGAGAAGTTTTAACAGCGTTTTTCAACCAACATTTTAAAACAAAATAATGATCAATTTTGCAGACAAACTTCAGGAAAACGGCCATAATTTACTTGCCAATGATGTTTGGCACCTTATTTTGGGTTTGTTGGTTTAACCCTCCTACTCTTGGTATCATTTTCCAGTGAGTTGACCAACCATTTGAAACCATTCAACTGCACTGGTTGTGTATGATGGCACAACTGTGCACATAACATGTGTGTACTGTGTAGATGCATTTACCACATGATATTACATTGCAGGCTGGCATAGTTTATCTATATGGTATAATGGTATATTTTATTCACATTATCACATTGTGACCCGAAGGCCAAGTTGCATGATAATTTACAATATTAAAAACATCAAAATCACAGCAAACAAGAAAAAAAATAAAATAAAAAGAAAAAAAAGAAAAAAAAACACAATATGGGTTCTAAGGTTAAGAATCTAGAAGAAAAACAAAAATTAGTACATTGCACATACTAGCAGATTTGTCTGCCACAAATCATTGAAAAAAATTAAAAAGCGGCTCACAAGGAATACTAAGGCCCTACATGTATTTAGATATTTGGTAAAAAGTAAGCACGGGCTGTTTTATTATTAATCTAAATGCGAGTAATAATCTAGCACAGATTTGAGGTGGTGGCACTAATTTTAAAAAGATTATTAAAAGCTGTTCACAGAGCAAAAGATGAACTACTTGTTCAGCAAGCTGATGATGGTATTGGGCTGTTTTTGAATCGTGATGTCCTGGTGCGTAAGTGTGAATAATGATGTGCATTACGCAGGTTGCGGGCGTGAGACTCCCGTCTGGTAGGAGGGAGAAGATCATTTGTACGTTCTGAATTGGCAAGTCCTTCGGCCAAGCTGAGACGATGATTCTCCCTCCTATCAGCAAAGCTGCATAGCATCCGCATACGAAGTATAGCGCTGTGCCAAAATGGTTCTGCATGCACGTTTTTGCAGGTGCTCCAGAGTCTTCTTCTGGGCAGCAGTAATTGAGGAAGACCAAGTAACATCAGCATATTCAACAGCAGGCCTCACATAACTTTTATAAATTGATATGAGCTCAACATAATTAAATCCAAACCTCTTAAGCAGGCGGAGCATATACAGTTTTTGATTGGCTTTCTTAGAAATTTCATTGATATTTTTATCTCATCGGAACGGTCATTCTGTAGCCAGACTCCTAGGACCTTTGCCTCAGATACAAAGTTCAGAGGGACTCCCGCAATGCTCAACTCGGCATGTGGTGGGGGTTTAGTTTTGAAACATGTTTGGATGGCTTGACACTTGGAGGGATTCAGGCTGAGTTTGTTGGTGTTGGTCCATTCAGTAAATTCATCAAGAACTACTTGCAGCCCACTAGGCTGGAAGCAGGAACGATTTTCAGCAAATGTCAAGTCATCCACATATTTCCAGCACTTAATCTTTTCACCCAGATCATGAGCAGCGTAATTAATAACAACCTGGAAACCAATGGGGCCGAGTTCCTTGCTGGAGAGCTCCACTGAGAACCTTGTACTCTGAGAGTGCTTGGTTGTATCGTACACATTGGGCGCGGTTGCTGACAAAGTCACACAACCAAGGGACGATCTACCATTCAAAACCACAGTGGATGATATTGAATGGTCAGACAGTAGAAGGGTTAATGGATGTTATTCTTCACATGTATCAACAGAAATTGGTAATGTGAGAAGTAATATATAATTATTTGGTTATTGCAAAGTTGAAGTGATCCCGAACTGGTCAATGATCCCGAACTGGTCAAATGACTGTACTACTAGCACGACCGATGATGTCAAAATTTCGAAAAAGGAGTACAGCGCCCCAGTTACTGGGTCTACACTGTACTTAGTGTTAGTGTTAGTTACTGCTTAACTTGGTGTTACCACCAGTTTTTACGGACGGGTCCATGTCTTTTTGTTTTTTATTTTAAAAAGTACACTAATATAATAATTATTTATACTAGTAGTAGTACAGTAGTGGCAGTGCAAAAAAATAGATGCAATAATGACCGGTGTGAAGTTGGTTTCACGTTTGACGTTCGACATTGGACATTCGAATGTCAAACACGGATCAGTTCCTCGTTTGACATTCAAATTTCATATGCGCACAAAACCAATGAACTGTATTGGAACACTTTTCATACAGACATCAAGACCATGATGCATGCGTTAGCCATTAATACTTTACATGTTTTCATATTCGCATGTCGGATGCAGAACGAAAGTATTCCGATTTTTGAATGGTCAGTTTCACATGTCCAGACCCCATGGGCCAGGCACCACTACATACAGAATTGAAGAGGAAGGTTCAAGGAAAACGCCCATGGTCACCTTGACCCGGCCCATGGGGTTTTAGTATTTTTTATAAATTTTCTGAAAGATTACTATTTTGACGTACAACAATCCTACCGTACATTGTTAAAAGCACTTTATCAATGGATTTACTCCCAAGTTTTGAGTGGTCAGTTTCACATACGTGTCCAGACCCCATGGGCTGGGCACCACTATAGACAGAATTGAAGAGGAAGGTTCAAGGAAAACGCCCATGGTTACTTTGACCCGGCCCATGGGGTTTTAATATTTTTTATTAATTTTTGAAAAATTATTATTTAAACCTATAAAAGTTTTACCGCGCTGCATGAGTGATGGATGCGTTAGCCATTACTTTACGTATGTTCATATTCGCATGTTTGTCAGTGGCAGAACGAAGTGTTCCGAATCCAAATTTTGATTGGTCAGTTTCACATGTCCAGACCCCATGGGCCGGGCACCACTACATACAGAATTGAAGAGGAAGGTTCAAGGAAAACACCCATGGTTACCAGGGGTCGAAATTAGACTACATTGCTCACTAGCCAGCAGGGACAGTAAAAAAAAAAAGTTACTGGCCGCCAGACAATTTGGTGGCCCAATACCATTTTGTAAATTTTTTCAAAACTTGATCAGAACTTGGGTAGCCTCTGGTAAGCTAAAAGACACTATCTGTATCAGTCAATCCTTCGTCGTCGTCTGTATGTTTGTCATCTGGTTCACTCTCTATCTCTAGTTCTCCCTCTCCCTCATCTTCACTCCTCTGTATGTTTGTATCTTCATCGTTGACATTCATCTCCTGCATAGTTGGTTCATCTTCACTCTCTGTAGTACTGCCATCATCAGTGTTATCCCCCTCTTCATCATCAGTGTCCTCATCAGAGTTGGAGGAAGACTCTTTACGTTTTTTTCCCCGTGGACCATATGGGGCCTGCCTGGGCTTCCTTTTTCTCTTCCCAGACGAAATCCAGTCATTAATGGCAAGAGTAGGGTCGAATTCTGGTATTTCCTCAGAATGAAACATTATCATCAGAAGGTCAGACATGACATCGGGTTTTAGTTTGGCTCGCCAGTCAGTTTTAACCATTCTCATCTCAGAGAAACCTCTTTCTGCATCTGCAGAATGTGCAGGTATGGTGAGGATAAGGTCGATAAGTGTCATTGCATTTTGGCAGTTTGTACCACAAGATGAGGCTACATCAGTCCATTTAGCATCGTGAACATTTCTGTAAAGTAATGAAAAATGTAAACCAAATGAAAGTATGTTAACAACATTGTCTCACTACTTTAAAAAGTGAGCATTTCAAAATGTTATTTGATTTTTATAACTATTTTTGTTTTAGATGAATTAATGGAAAAATACAAGCTAAATCTGCATTCCCAATTGTTAAGTTAGTGCACTTAAGTAAACCTACTTGTATTTGTTGTACACAGTGGTCTTCAACATTTCCCATTCAAGTTCTGCTTCATCAGGATCAATCTCAGTTTGCACAAGAACTGGCTTATATCAAAGTCTGCATAGAAGAAACACAAAAGAAGCAAACAAAATAATTTAAATAAATATTACTCAAATTTATATATTTACGAAATTGATATGTACACTATTATTTTTTCATTCGCCCTTCAAAACTGCTAACTGCTAACTGAATAGGCATCATACATAGAAGCGTCTCTCAAGGCATGTGATGAGACCTGTTATGACACTCTCTCTGACCTTGTCAATGCAGGCTGCCTTAAAGTCAATTTGTGGACACACTTCACTTGCCTTTCTAAGCTTGGGGCCATCTCTGCAATTAGTTGAACAAAAATACAATTAATTTTCATTAAAACAAATTTATTTACACCTATTTCAAAAAAGGACATTTATCAATCACAAACTGTTTATTATAAAAAATTTAGTAAAATTTATCTTGTTCTGTATTTTTGGAGGACAGCTATTGTGGAATCCACATTGCGTCTAAGGTGAGCAACAGTAACTGTTGTCTCTTGAAACAACAGTGAAAGCTTGGCGAGACATGAAATGACGTCAGTTATAAACAACATAAACATCATTGTAGTAGGATTTGTCATGATCTTTAGGAAGCCCTTGGCTTTTCCAGTAGCATCTGCTGAGGCATTCTTTTGAGCTGATATCTAAAATAAAACGATACAATTATTACAATTATAAAACAAATTACATATTTGTAACTGTTTGTTTTTAGTTTTTTTATTTGTTTTGCCCTTTCCGTATGTTAAATCAATAAATCCAGGCTGGTTAAGTCAACAATTAAAATTAAAATTTTAAGGTTTTAAATCAAAATCTATTTATCAATATTCACTGGTACCTGTTCTAGATGTGTTTTGATGGCTGGGTAACCACCCCAGAAGCTTTGCAAGGCTCTTTTGATGTGGCCTAGCCAGCGGGTTCCCCCAACCCGACTTGGCATCAGAGGAGGAAGTTTAAGAGCTGCGTATGATGTTTTCAGGTTTGCTCTGTTGAGTGGGCTATTGCCCATCAGCAGGGTGTTTATCTTTGTGTATGCCTTGGTGCTTTTCACAACATCTTTAAAAGCAAGCTCCAGTCGATGTGAAAAGCAGTGGACTCCCTGTAGTACTGGTTGCATCTTTTTCAATTTGGCCACAACACCAGCCTTTGAGCCTGTCATGACACTGGCTCCATCGCTGCCCACACCAACAAGCTTTTTCTTCCAGTCTTTCACCCCTGCACTGTCTAAGGCACTTGTGATCACTTTGACAATGCCATCGGCATCTGCTCGTTCTGGATTTCCTATTGCGAGAAAGCTAGTCTTTATTTCGCCATTATTGCACACTCTAAGGTACACAATTTCTTCCTCCTGGACAGAACTATCTGTAGCTCCATCACAGATTATGGACAAGAACTTGGAACTGTTCACATAACTGACAATCTTTTGCCATTACTGCTTGGCTATGTAACTGGCAAAGGTTGCTGCCTGTTTGTCATTTCTGTAAGTTTCTCCAACATCTAGGCCCTTCTGTTCATCAAGTTTGCACATCCAAAGGAAGTCTGTGAAGGGGCGGCGATTTTTTGGTAGGGTCACGCTCTAGTCGTCGTTCTAGTGCTTTCAGGGTGGCAAATGCAACCTGTCTGTTGTCCGGTAAATTAGCGGGATCATTGATCCAGGGGTAAGCTGCTTCCCAATGAGATCCATGAAAGATGAGGTTCTGATCAATTAGTGCGAGTTCTCGCTCTTCCTTCAAAGTGTAGTCTTTGGATCCGATAGGACATTTACCACATCTGCAGTTCCTACATCTCGGGTTACACTCCACTCCCATACTCTCCAATTTCATGAATTGGTCTAGGCTGCAAGTTGACACATGGTGGATTATTGCTGTAGCGGCAAGGATTCGTCTGGTTCTCTCCCTAATGGCTGGATGTGTACCTCCCAAACATCTACCGAATCTGTTCTCCAGGACAAGTAGGTGGTCTACAGCCTGTAGTCTTATTGGGTGGTACCCTGCATATTCAAACCTGATGAGGAGGTCCACCTGGCCCCTTGGGCGCTCAATCTGCTCCTTGCTGACACCCATGAAGAGTCCCACAACACTCTGTGTGTTGATGTTCTCTATATCGGCTGTAATGTGGTCAATCCCGTAAGCTAAGATGTGAATAATGTAGCCCTATCTGTCAGTCAGAAGTACAGAGTAGCGGAAACTGTCGATCTCTTCTGTCACTCCGCCCACCTTTGTTATGGAAACTTTGATGGGGGTGCCTCTTAAGCCTGCTGCTTTAGCTGCCATGTTAGTGACGAGGGAGGATGTAGCGCAACCATCCCATATCACGTTCATGTGGGTTGGGCCAACCTTGATTTTCATCAATTGAAGGAGACAAGCTTCGTTTGATGCGGATGATGCTACAGTATGATTGTTGACTGTGGAGGTTGGGGTCTGTTCGGCTACTTGTTGGTTATAGTGCAGTGTCGGATGATGCATACGAGTGTAATTGAGGACGTCGCACTTCTTCTTTCTTCTGCAATCGGATACTCTGTGTCCCCGATTGAGACAGCAGTAACAAGCTCCTTTCTCCTTCACGACTTGACCTCTCTCTTGAACTGTTTTCCCCATGAATACACGGCACTCTGGTGTGGTGTGTTTGCCGTCATCGTGCAAAAGGCATTTCTTGAAAACCTCTTGCCTTGTGGTATCGGTTCGCTCCCTTACATCTGTCACGTTTATTGTCGCTCTTGGGGAATTGCTATGAGTGTTCAGGTTTCTTACATCAGACAACTCATACTCGACACTCTTCTTTTCCTTTATCAGAAATTGAATGAGAGCTGGAAATTGGTCAGAGCGATCTACTTCAGATTTGTCATCATAAAGGGATCTTAACCACTCTCTCCTCACTATGGGGGGTAATCTTCGCTCTATATCACCAACTACTCTAGTGTTGGATATCTCTCTTACCAGTCTTCACTGCATCAATAGATTCGTTCTCGATGAACATTGTAATCCCCTTGCAAAGTTGTTGTAGGTCTGCTTCTTGAACGTCTCTGAGATTTCTTGCTTTGTGTAGTGATGTTTGCTTTGCCTCTTTCTCAAGTTGGGTCTGCTGTATTGTGGAGGCATCTGTCTCATCTTTGTGGGCGTGGATCTTGTAATTCATCAGCAACTCTCTGATCTCATCGTATTTCTGTTCTATGGTAGAAATCCACTCTTCATCTTCAACGTCTTCACCGTCAGTCTGCAGGATGAACTCTTCATGCTTAGCGTAAACAGTGTCGCATGCAGACTTCAAATCAGATGCCAGCAAGTTGACAAACTCTATGGGTTTGCTCTGTGTGATTGCGGTGTCAATGGAACGACATATTCTAGTGAATCGTCCCTTCGCAAGGCCTCTCATCTTCTTCATCTCGGTATGTGCCATGTTGAAAGATGCAGAGTTATGTGGTTTCTTCTCATCTAGCCGAGTAATTAGTTAAAATGAAACGGTCTCACCTGTTTACTCTTGCTTCAAGGGGGGGGGGGGGGGGGGGGGTGAAGCTACTTTCTGGCCGCACCCGGTGGCAAGTATTTCGAATGTAAGATTCTGGCTGCGTCTCTCGAAACTCTTAACTGTTTCCAAACTCCTTTTTATTGTAATTCTACGGGAGAGTTACATCCAATGGGTCGGGTTCGAAATCTATATAATATGAAAATACAATATCTAAATATAAACCTTAATCAAATCTTAATGAAACTTTAATGAAACTTTAATGAAACTTTAATCAAACTTTAATCAAACTGCCCCTTTAATGAAAAGTCTAGTTTAGTCAATCTCCAGTGAAAGTTGAGTTTAGGCAAATGCACATCAATAAAATCTGAACTAGTCTTTGTTTAAATGTAGCTATTGTTCTCTCAGATATAAAACAAATAACAATGTTGTAATGCAACTTTAATATAAAGGAAACAAATTAACTTACACTGTTTTGCGTCCGATTAAAGGCAGTAATCCCAGGAATCTTATAACTTAAACATGTGGTTGTACTTGTATCAAAGGCTGAATGGTTAAAGCATGGTTAAAACAATGTACTGGTACATGTGGAAAGGTCTGGTATCTGGTCTACTTAGTGTAAAATGATATGTGAAATAATAAACAGTTGGGACCAGACTATATTTAATCTAAGAAAGTCCTTTCTCAACAATTGAGGGTGATATACAAGATTATTATCAAAGAAACAAACAAGAAAAGTAAGATGCATGAAATCTTACAGTAACCAATGTGGCGGTTCGGACCTTCTCGAGTTCACTCAGAACTTTCAAGTGCTCTCAGTATCCGTATTGTTAACAGGCCAGGATACATGTATCTAGCGCACGATGCTATGATGTAGTACATGTATGAGGTCATACTCGAGGGGCCTTATTTGATCCAAAAGGGCTTAAACTGCAACAGTGGTTATTATTTACTCCCTTCCATTTCCAAACTTTTAAAAGTACTATGTACATGTAGTTCATGTCATGACCTTTTGCCTTGTGTGGTTACATAATCATCATCATCATTTTCTTAATTTGAGTGATGTGCTACTTTTTCACAGGCGTATAGGCCACTGCCTTTTATAGGTAACTACAATGCTAAATTTTAGTCTCATTTTTTCAGAAAATTCAGTTTTTAGTCAAAAGGTCTGTGTCACTGAACGAATCTGATGTTCTGCCCCCCCCCCTTCCCCAATGCTTTGGACCCAAAACTATAACTCTCCCACAGGGAGTGATACACGCAAGTGTCTTAGCAGTTTTGTGTGACTTCACTTGTAGTCTGAATAAGTCATGGCTTGTAACTCTAGGTTATGTTGATGATGTATGAAGATCTTACAGTCCAAAATTCCACGCAACTGCTGTTAGTGCTTCTGAAAGTCTTTCGGAAGATTGGCTTGGATGTTTACCTTTCTCGGGCATGGTCACATGCCTTCCTTAACTCCTCAGCCAAGGGTTTTAATCCAAGTCATGAATATACGGCTGCAGTACCCTGTTGATATTTGGAATCGGTCAGACAAATCTCCATTCAGCAAGTCCAGGCGCAGCTTCAATAACCATTAGAAATTGGTCCTTGAGCTGCAGTTTTCTGGGACACCAAAACTTGGCAGGAGACCTGAGAAGAACAAAAAAGTGACAAACATGTTCATATCCTGCATTTAGTCTATGTGAAGTTGGCTTTAAAGTTCACAACAAAAACCAACAACAAAATTTGCGACTCTAGCTTTGTTACTCTGTACTGAATTTCTCTGCCAGAAACAAAATGGGGGAAAAATTAGTTCAACTGCATGCATTTCTTTAATTTTGATCAATCTATAATCCTAACTTATTTCGGATTCCGGCATAAGTGCATAATTCATGGTCATGTAATCATGGTAATGTTAGCAGGGAACGATTTCATCCAGCAATTTTGCATGGCAAAATATTTTAACTGAATTTTTGTGGGTGCACACTGAATGCTAATATTGAGTAGCAACTCCTGATTTTTGAGAAGCAACTGATACATTTTGTGTAGCAATTTGCTCTGCTGTACAAGGGAAATCGTTCACTGGTTAGCCTAAGCATGACCTAAGTAATTATGGCCCCCAACTCAAGTTTGCCCGCCAACAAATTGAAACAACACTTTCAAAGTTTCATACTCGTTTTTCGATCCACATTTCTGTCCTGATCATAAAGAAATCAGCAAGAAATCATGCTGTTAGTGTTGAATGTTACCATGCAGGCTCCCAGACTGACATTTACAGAAGGAATATCGAGGAGAAATTGCAAAATCAAGCAGAAACTTACCTCTGCAAACTGAAGCTGTATGCTTTTACGTGGAGAGTCTGGGCAATGTGTTCCCCTCGACTGGCTTTTGCATGCCAGTTGGTGGTGCTATTTTCGCCTATTTTCAAGATGGCCGCGAAATGCGAAACTCCCTTATTGTAACGCGCGCCGTCGCGGTCAAGGACTTGTTGAATTGGTTTTATGATTCGGACAAGAATTAAATATAACGGACATGAACAGGAACAGAACAAGAGAGACAGACAACGAATAAATAATTGTGACTCGGAAACAGTTCCCAGCTCTGATTCTTCTCTGATTCTCTTCTCGTAATCATAGTTACACTTACATGGTCAGTCTAAACCTCTTGTGAATCCTACACACGGAAACGGGGGAGTCAGAACTTTCTAGAGCCCGCCATCCCACGACTTGGCGCACAATGGTGCCTGGATTCCCAGGTGCTCCGGATGTCTGCGGTCAGCGTAATAATTTATTTCAGAATGATTTTGCAATAATTCTTGTTTTGAGCTCTCACAATTATTTATTTGGACCGCACTAAATAAACTATTTTGAGCATTAGGCTTTCCTGATTTTTCTTGATTTTACAATAATATTTTTTCAAGCTTTTGCAATAATTTATGTTAAAGCACTTGACAAAATAAAATTGTCCTTTTTGCAATAATTTATTTTGAGCTCTCGCAATAATTTATTTCCATGCAGCATTCAAAGAAAATTATTTTGTGCATCCAAAATGATTCCAAGCAATATAATTTCAAAAGCACTAGTCTAGTGTAGTTAGTAATAGTAGTTATATGATTTTGCAATCATTTTTTCAGAGCTTTTGCAATCATTTATTTCAAGCTCTCGCTAAATTATTTTTTCAAGTTTCAAAATGATTTTGCGAGCAAGAAATGGTTTCGCAACTATTTATTTTGAACTTTTGCAATGATTTATTTCGAGCCTGCAATAATTTATTTCAAGTGTGTGAAATAATTTATTTTGAGTGTTCAATATGATTCGGAGCAAAATGTGGAAAAAACTAGCGTTTTAACAATGGCCTTTGTACTCTCTGCCAGGCTTGAGTTCTTTTTGTGTGTGTTAGCTTGGGCCAATAAAGTCACCGTTGGGGCTCAAGCAGGGTATAGTGCACTGAAGTCCTGGGACTCAAGTTCTGGTGTTTCTGATCAGCAGAGTGTGGGTTAGAGTCCTGGTCTTGACACTTGTGTCCTTTTAAGCAAGATAGGCCTTCTTAAACGTTATTGCTTTGTCCTCTGGATGGGCCCCAAACCTACATAAATCTGTGTCATAATTAAAAAAATATTATTCAAAAACTTGTCTTAAAATGTTTCCGTTGTTCAAGTGCCTTTTAAAAGTACTTTATTGGTAATGGTATAATGCGCTATAAGACCATGAGCATGTGGTGAAATAAATTTAGGCGCATTGAACTAAGTGACTAAATTTATAGTGCACTGTACTATAGGTAGGATTTTCAGCATCACAATTTGCGTGAGTGAATTAACCCTTTCCTTACCATAGGCGACTTTAGTCGACTGCACTAATACCTCCCTTCCTTACCATTGGCGACTTTAGTCGACCAAGCTTACACACAAAAAAGCACTCAAGCCTGAGCACAAAGGCCATTTGTAATAAAGCTGTAGTTTTGTCCATGTTCGCCCTCCATACCCAAGCTTACCATCATTGGAAAGGGGAAGATCGGATCTTTCCAATGATGGTCAAATAAAATAAGGTTGCTATTTTGCAATCTCTTCAAACTGGAGTTGAAAGATCCGAAATGCCAAACACCTACGGAGCGCCATATACTTGTGTACAAAAAAGTGTTTGAGATTACAGATCACACCAAGGAAAGAAAGACAAAGAACTTTGACATTTATTGACAAGATCTCAATGATTTTTGGATTATAAGAAAGGAAATTCAATAAGTGAGAACTTTTTCATTACTTATTTTGCTGTAAAACAATGTCTTCAAGGAGATAATGGGGTTTGTAAAAATGGCCTTTGAACGAAAGCTTTCTGTTGTGTAAGAATGTGTGCTTGAGTGGTCAAACAATGTGGTTATCAGCAGTTGTTTATGTCCAAACAATTCGGTAAGGAAAGGGTTAAAGCATGTAAAGTGTTGTTTTCCACTGTTTTCACAGACTCTGTTGAGCGATTGAGCTTTGTTATTTCAATGGGGGCTCACACAAAGTGTGGATAATAGTCTTTGACAATTCCCAATGTGGGCTAAAGGCTTTAAGGTTAAATATTCTCATATTATCGTTGGAAAGCCACATTCCTGTAGAGGAAAGTACATGTACAACAAAATATAAATTTAGGCCATTGAAAGAACTCCATCGATTCTATTCTGATTACTGTGATCTTGTAGAAATACATACATATACATCCAATGCATGCATATTTTTGGAGACCATCTACACTGTATGATTTCAATCAAACCAATGGTGAAATTTCCTGTATGTTAAGCTTTATTTTGGGAACAATGCATTCAAATGTTAATTTTTAGTTAATGTAATTAATTATTGTAAAGTCAACATGCATTCATGTGTTAAAAACAAGAACATTCATTCTCTGAATAGCAAAATGAATCATGGACATTTTATTAAATTAACAAAAGTGGTAATGAATTCTATTTTTTGGTGTTGAACAAAGAAAAATTGACTAGAGCGGGAATTGAACCAACGACCTCCGGTTTAACGTGCCGGCGCTCTACCAACTGAGCTATCTAGCCCTATGTTGGCGGTCTCCCTATTTTGTCAATATCTTTGTTCGGGGGGGGGGGGGGGGGTGCCAGTCAGAAGCCATTCGACCGTAAACTGCCGTGTAGCCAGGGACCCAAGTATACGATACAACCTGTGATGCACTACATGTTCATAATGTATAATGTGCAAGTTATGAATGATTTAGTAATGGAAAGATTGCTTAAAATTATGGCTTTCTGAACTATACATAAAGTACATGAGTAATCAATTCGTAAACTGACAAGTCTTCATTTAACCTATTTGTTTGATTCTGCTGTAAAACAAATGATCTTTGTAGTACAGTCAGTACTGAACATTTCTGCATTTAGTTTACATCCATTTTAGAGAGATTCCATTCACAACTGTAGAGTTGATACATTTTGTTGGTAAATACTGTGTGTACACTGTGTGTTGCATTCACAGTACAAGTAGTATTCATAGCAGTAATTTTACTGAACTTGTTGACCTGTTTATATGTACAATGTACTTCTAGTTTGGCAGTGCATACCAGATGGATGGGGGTATCATTGTTCTTTGATTGTACCAGCACTGTCAGCAGCAGCATCACAATAGTGTACAGTGTACATGTACATTTCTAAACATTTTCAATTCAATTCTGCAATATATTTCTGTGTGCTTTCAGCGAGTACTGAATCAGTGAACCTGATAACCATACAAGTGCAGGTATCAGTTTTTTCAGTACAGTTCATTTGACTAAGATTCAGGTTAGAATAGACTTGACAAGTTCATTTTAATGTGAAAATGTAATATCTGGCACCAAACTTGTTTTACCATTACGGTCCTATAAAACTCATGTTGCCAGAAGGTTGTAACAATTTGTAATGTTAAAAAAATGGAAAGCTAGTCCATTACGTGTCTGGGTATTTACATGTAGATAAGCATACAAGTGAGCAAACCAACACTTGTGTGTGCGAGAAATGTGTGATAACAAGTGTTATCGTACTGATTTAATTATAATTTTTGTATTAATTTCAGGAACAGTTCACATCAAGGAAAATCAACTTGGTCTCTTCTCATCTTTTATCAATATGATAAAAACAGTAATCATAGGTGTATCAGTTTTACTGGTCCTGCAACATGTTTTGTCTATAATGTAAGTATGTGATTCTGATGCTTATATACTTCAAAATGATGACCTTGCTTTCAAAAATGCTCTATAAGCCCAATCTTTGCTACAAACATTTGATTCCTGATTTGGGACAGGTGCACCTCATCCAAGCAAATCAAAGATGTTTCCGACCAAACAAATCGGGGGTTGTTCAGGCATTATAAGCCATATAATTTTGCACATTGAGTTTCAGCCAAGGGATTAACTGTTTATACACAGATTCGAATAAAACAAGCAGACAACTTATAATTTGATTGATTGTCACAGCCTCTGAAAACTGTTTTTTATTGCCAAACAAAAAATTGTGGAGGATGCCGAAAAACGTATTGGCAATCCATTCCCACACTTAAAAAGAGCTTGGGATACACCTGACCCCCACCATTGTTGGGCATACAACCCACCCATCAAATTTGGCCCACATGGCTTCTTTTATTTATACACGTGACCACAACCATTACTGGGCACCATGCCCAAAGTAATTAATTGGCAAACAAGTGCCAAACCACAAATTGGCACACCTGGCATCTTTTAATTGGCTCACCTGGCATCTTTTAAAGGTACAGGTGACACAACCAATAATGGGCACCACGCCCATAATAATTAAACCACAACTTTTGGCACACCTGGCATCTTTTAAAATGTCCCAACTGGCATCTTTTAACATTGGGTACACCAAGCATTCTTGGGCACCACGCCCAAATTATTTAATTGGCACCTGGCCAAACATTTATCTGTGTACACACCTGAATCAAACCACGTGGGTACACAGGCGGAATGCAATGAAACAATTCTTCAAAATAATCATACCTGAAAATTATACAATTTTATTTAACCCCTCAATCAATTAAGTTGTGAAGTTCCACCTTGGCAGATGCGGTCGGAATTAGCCCCTGTGGTACATCAGAGCGCAAACACAACTTATTGTTACAATATATGATTTTAATATAAAAAGGTGTGTAAGCTTATTGAACAAAGAGGTGTTCAAAGTTGAATAACTAGTTGGAGCAAAGTACATTTACTTGCAACTATAACCCCAAAACTCAAAAAACTGTGTGAATCCCGTAAACACGCCAAACGCGCCAGGCGCGTCCCACAGGGAGAGCACTTTTTTTTTTTTTTTTTTTTTATTTTTTATTGTTTTATAACGGACAAAATGCAAGAACGCAAATTGCCACGAAACAATTGTGTGCCCAACGGCGACAAATGCACGCCATCAAAACGATACAGGGACGTTTCAGACCAAGCAAATTGGGGATGATGCAAGCAGTGGGCGCCCAACCTAGCACATTGTGATTTTGCCCAACGATTAATTGCTCGCCGTTTCCGTTCAACAGCGGGTTGTGACTTTGCCCCAAAGTAAAACACTCGCGGGAGAATATCCGACCACACAACCTTAGATGACGGAAACGGAGAGATATAATCTTGCAATGCAATAGAAATTCATCCACGTCAATGAGATCGTTGGTGCCAATGTGAAAAACTATAACTGCCGGAGTTGACCCGCTACATGATCGCAACAAAGCTTCCAAATCGCCCATATTTGCCCCGCTTTTCCCCTTCCAGACCACTTGACGAGGAAGATCAATGGAACCTGCTGCCCAACGGACAATGGAGTCACCAATAATCCAAACAGGACCTATTGATAGTCACAGAAATTGAGGGAATTGGTATACTAATACGCATAGGTATGGCAGGTCTCCCGGTATTTGAAGCCATTGCAGCTCTAAAAATTCTATCTTATTTATTTAAGCATGTGAACTAGGGATAGGTCTGGCAACGGCGTCATGATTGCATCTGCATGAGGAGCCGCTGCGCGGAAGCGGGTTTCCTGAAAACGGGACAGAGAATCAGCAATTACATTAAAAACCCCTGGCACATGCGTGTCGTGGCCGAGCGGATAAGAGCACCGGACTCAAGCTCTTGTGTTTCTGTTCAGCAGAGTGTGGGTTCGAGCCCCGGTCGTGACACTTGTGTCCTTATTAAGCAAGACACTTAACCATTATTGCTTCGTCCTTCGGATGGGACGTAAAGCTGTTGGTCCCGTGTGTTGTGTAATGCACGTAAAAGAACCCAGTGCACTTATCGAAAAGAGAAGGGGTTTGCCCCGGTGTTCCTGGTTTGATTGGCTGCATATTGCGCCACAGCACCTTGTAAACCATTACATGGTGCTATGTAAAGAAATAGGTCTCAAAATTCAAAAAGTAGCTCCACATATATACCTTGCAGGAAAATACTGACTGTTGAAGCGCCTTGAGCGTCACTGAGTGACGGATATGAGCGCTATATAAGAAGCCACTATTATTATTATTATTAAAACGAATATTAAACCTCAGACAGGCAAGCACCAACGTGCGGATGAGATTCATCATTTGGGGACAATGGGAAGATTGCTTGTTGATAATGTGCACCACCGCCGCATTGTCGCTGTGGAACAGTACCTTGCGATTAGCAAGCTGGGGGGCCCAACACTTGAGTGCAACAATAATAGGAAACAATTCCAAGAACGCAATTGACGGTGGATTGCACAAGAAAGAATTAGGCCAACGCCCTTGAACCCAGTGGCCCTGAAAATAAGCGCCAAAACCAATGCTACCTGCAGCGTCGGTAAACAAGTGTAATGATGAGCTCGATTCTTATTCACGGTCCAAAAAGGCAGAAACGCCGTTAAAATGATTCAAGAATTCGAGCCACATACGCAGGTCAAGCTTTGCCCCTGCTGACAAACGTATCTTGAAGTGGGGTTGTGTGATACCTTTCGATAGCGCAAATGAGGCGTCGCAGAAAGGCCTGCCCCGGGGAAACGGCTCTGCATAAAAAATTCAAAGAACCAACAAGGGATTGTAGTGCAACCAGTGTAATTGTACGGCGTGACAAAACGGCTGTAATCTGGGCGATCATAGCTTGAACCTTGTCAGCCGGAACTTTAACTTGAGCATGCAACGCATCAATCTCCAAACCCAGGTATGTAATAACCTGTACCGGGCCCTCTGTTTTTTCTTGAGCCAGTGGCACCCCAAGTGAGTCACAAGCCAAAGTAAATGCACGCAGCAATTTATTACAATCTAAAGCAGAAGGGCCAACAAACAAAAAGTCATTGAGATAGTGAGTGACAAGAGAGGAGCCTGCAGCCCGCTTAACATGAAATTCTAAAAAAGAACTGAATTTTTCAAATAGGGAACAAGAAATAGCACATCCCATCGGCATGCACTTATCAAAATAAAAAAGACCACCAAAGGTAAAACCCAGCAGCTCATAGTCAAGTGGTGATACCGGGAGAAGCCGAAAAGCTGATTTAATGTCCGCCTTTGCTAACCATGCATTGCGACCTGTTTGAAGCAACAAATCTACCGCAGTATCAAAACTTGCGTAATGAACAGCGCATAGTTTAGGATCAATAAAATCATTAATCGAATGACCTGCTGGAAATGACAGATGTTGAATAAGGCGGAATGTGTTTGGTTGACGTTTTGGTACAAGCCCAATTGGGGAACATTGCAAGTTGTCAAATGGCCTTTTATGAAACGGACCGGCAATACGGCCCAAGCTAATCTCCTTTGCTAATTTATCCAGCACGACTTGAGGGCGCTCGGCAGCCGAGGCCAAACAAACTGAATCACGGGGTACACGCGGTCCATCAAAACATAAGGAAAAACCTTTAGAAAAACCAGCCCTCAAAAGCCCTGCATCACCAGCTAACGGGTAAACTTTCAACCATAAATCCAAACCCAAATCCAAATCCAACCATAAATCGATGCACGAGCGGCCGCCGATGGAGCCTTCTTTCTCTTCTTCTGTGGAGGAGCCATCTCCAGAAGCTTATCTGGGCAGCGCACAGCCTGTTGTGGTTGCTGCATGAACACTTGACTTTAAAACACAGTCAGCAGGTCAGAGAACAAAGCTAAGATGTCACAATGTCAATGAAGGAATCACCCGATGAAAAAGTTGATTGAAGCAAATTATAATACGTCCAGTTCACTAATTGTTAAATCCGATGATGATGAATTGAAGCAAGGAAAGGAAAAAATTAACTTGTTCTTCTTCTAACGTGTATAGTCTCTAAAAACGGCACCGGTGACGAGGAATCCAATTCCAAATAATTTCACAAGTTCACTCCACTAATATAAAATTATGCGTCCAGTTCTTTTTTTAATTTTTTATGAGCTATCGCCTAACTCACAAGGCCACGGACGGCCACTTCAAGGTGAGGGCTACACATAACTGATTTGGGCCCCAAATCAATTGACACCGGGGGCACGTTGCCTCCTACTCCTGGGGCTGAAACAAGGTTACCCCCTTCACAGTCCTTAACGTGAAGTCGAACTAAGAACAGCACTCCGGTGGCGAGGAATCCAAATAATTAAACAAGTTAACTCCAATAGAATTATGTGTCGTTCAATCCAATAAAATTATAAAATTATATGTCAGAATTAAATAAAATTATATGTCAGAAAATTAAAATTGCCCGTTCATGTTGAAAGGCAGTGACAAAGTGACCTTGAATCAGGACTGCTATACCCACGCTCATGGTAGCGTCCCCAACAACGCAAGCATACCATCCATTGGCTAAATGTTGTCACACCACACACCCCATTGGCTAGCTGTGAGCCCAAACAATATTTGTGCATAAAGAGGACTGTAAAACAAAGCAACGTAAACAATTTGCCCGCTAAAACATAATTACCTAAGTTGCCCAACATTAACGCACGTATGCACGGCATCGCCGCACGGTGAATACCCCTTAAGCTTGTACAATTTTTTCCCACTAGGCAGCATACATAGCTTGCGGGTAGAACACATAAAAGTTCGCCCTGTGTATAAAGCATTTTATCGGTAGTCGATAAAAAGAGTTATTGTTTGCGCTCAACTGCTGATTATTAGACCAGGAAAGTTTGCGGGAGAAACTTACAAAAACATGCAACAACACAGAAACCTGTTGATGCAAGGCAAACTGGTCTGTAGAAATGAGGTACAGGTATCCAAAATGAATGATCAGTGATTGTGGTGGAGAGTGTCTACAGTAAATGTTGGCCAACATGTCCTGGAAATGGGCGGTCCCAGTCCCGCCTTTTCCTTTCCATAAGACTGAACCGGCAACTCAATTGAACGATCAGCCCGTCAAATTATGGAGTCACCAATAATCCATAGATACCGAACCTAAAGCAAGATAAAATTAACAGTGGAAACTAACTCATTGGAAAACCAGCCAGAAATTTCACAAACAGGTATAACTTAAAACTGCTGAAGCGCGCCAATTACTCATTGCTGCCGCTGTAGTGAAGCTATACCTATTGCTGCCGCTGTTGGAAGCTGCAGTGATATGGAAAGAATTCCCCTTAATATGATATCCTGATAAACCAGCAAACCCTATGGCTCCACATAATACAACATTAAATTGATGTCTTGGTAATGGATGGCCATCGGAGTGACAAAACATTGCACCAGCCGGGAGGAGCATATTGCTGTAAAAACTGAGCAAAGCCTGCACTGGACAAATGGTTGTGTCATAATCTTGTACCAAACGAATGTATTGAGGAGGACCTAGAGGATTGTTTTTCACCCTTAGGGTGTCATGGCCTACTGAATTAGAGCATCAGATTTGGATTCAAGTTCTGGTGGTTTAGTCATCAAGGTGTGGGTTTGGGTCTCGGTCATGAGGCCTTGAGCAAGACACTTCGCTATTATTGCTTCTCTACACCCAGGGGTACAAATAAGTGGCCGCAAGGGTAAAGGTTGATATTCTGTTTGAAAAAGCCTTCGGAGTTCCACGGCAGCTCCCCAGGGAGCTGAGAAAGACTAAAGGAATGTTATTGGCCTAATGACTCGGGCACTTATCTAAAGCGCATTGATTCGTTTTTGTAAAATGCGCTATATAAGAACTAGTTATTATTATTATTTTTATTATTACTTTTGGTCCTCCAAAATCAAAGTCAGACAACCGTGTTAGACTTGCCACTGTAGTTGAATTACACATTAACATGTCTAAAACTGACAAACAGGAGGGAACTCTCCCCGTCTGTGGTAAGTTCACCAACCACCATAAAACCCCAAAAGGAGAGAAAAAAATGAAACCCAGCTGGAAACAACACAGCATCAACTGTGGACAAACAAGCGTTGGGCAAAGCATGCACCAATTCATGTAGGAATTCTCTTAAAATAGGCACCCTACTATTCTGCATATGTCTGTCCCATGACGCGCTCCTTCAATGAGCTTTGCAACCAAACCGGCCTTAGTCCATGATTGATCATTATGAAGATACAGATCAAACAAACAAACTATACATGTAACACTCTTATATATGGGATTTGAGGCATTGCATGGTGAGGTGTCAATGTATATTTAGTTTGCGGTAACACCATGTGTATATTTTGTTCTTTGGGAACTTGTATTACTATTTATTATACTGCTGCAAGGTAGATTTCGGAATTCGGGAGACCAATTAAGAACTCATTCCGGGGCAGTGAAGTTAAGGAGAAATCCCCTTGATCCACTAATCAAAAATAGTAGTTTCTGACGATTTCCTACCATCTGCTAGGTAGTAGTTAATATATAGCAGGACAGTTCTTTTTAGAACTAAGTACATGTAGTCTCCCAAATTCCAAAACCTACTCAAGGGCAGTAGAATAAATACATGTAGCAAGAAAAGTTCTCAAAGAACAACAATCTACACAGCAAAGTATATACACATAATGTCACCACAAACTAAACATAGATAAATTTCTTGATAATTACACATTTCTCAATCTCTAGTATCTCCAAGTTGAACAATATTATTTTGATTTCTTACTTACTTTATATTTTAAAATGTTAAATGTGCTGTAAGTTACAGTACAGCACAAGAATTATAACTCCAAGACATACGTTATATGGAAGATATCAACTACCATGACTCTTGACTAGATATGAATTTTTTGTGGGGCAAAAACTCATAAATTTTACTTTTAATGCTTGACCGTATTTTTTTTTGTCTTAAAGGCACTGGACACTTTTGGTAATTGTCAAAGACCAGTATTCTCACTTGGTGTATCCCATCATATGCATAAAATAACAAATCTGTGAAAATTTGGACTCAATTGGTCATCGCAGTTGCAAGAAAATAATGAAAGAAAAAACACCCTCGTTGCACAAATTTGTGTGCTTTCAGATGCCAATAATAAAAGGCTTCACTGAAGTCTTTTATTATTTGAGTGTGAAATTACATTTTTCTCAAAAACTATCTTACTTCAGAGGGAGCCGTTTCTCACAATGTTTTATACTATCAACAGCTCTCCATTGCTTGTTAGTAGGTAGGTTTTTATGCTAACAATTATTTTGAGTAATTACCAATAGTGTCCAGTGCCTTTAATACCCCTCAACGCTTACATGCTTAATTATCTTTACTTATTTTCAAGTCAAGGCTCGTTCTAGGGAGTCTGTACTCTCCAAGCAACAACGGAGTTCCAAAGGGAAAGTTCCTTTTCACCCCTTTTCACCCCTCACTTCCTCCCATTCGTAAAATAACCAGTTCTATAACCATCATATTCTTCACACATCAGATCGGCTTCAACGTGCTGTACAGGAAGAACCCATAGTTGCCTACCGACGCCCACCCAGTCTCAGGGATCTCATCGTCCGGGCAGAAGTCCCCCCCCCATTAATGATGATGTTAATCCCCCTTTGCCACAGGGTACTTTTAGGTGTTCCAACACATCAAAATGCATCGTTTGTAGACAACACATCAGGGAATCAGACTCACCAGCCATACTGGTGGTACCACCCATAAGACAAGGGGTCATGTCACCTGCACCACCACTAATCTAATATCTTGCAGAGTCTGTGGTGTTCAATATATAGGTGAAACAAGAACTACACTCAAGAGGCGTTTCTATGGCCACAGATCCACAGTCAACACCCAAAAGCTGGATACACCTGTAGGACACCACTTCAATCTTCCTAAAAAATTTGTTCCTAACCACTCCATTTCTGACATGAATTTACAGGGCATTGAGGCACTAGGTAACTGCAGAGACTGTCCGTCTGAGTAGGGAAAAACTTTGGATAAGGTGCATAAAGACCACTCAGCCCCATGGTTTGAACATCCAAGAATTGGAAATGACTAATAGTTTTGTCTTTGCCTTCTCCTTTTCCCACACAGATATCCACTTTTTTAGGCTGCCCTACATTGTATTAACTAATTATTTACCATTCTTCCAACCTTCCATTTTGTTCTTTGTGTTTCCAACTTTTTGTGGTCAAGCTATCCCCTTCCCTTCATAACCCCCCTTCCCTTCATAACCCCCCTTCCCTTCATAACCCCCCCTTCATAACCCCCCCCCCCTTCATAACCCCCCCCCTTCATAACCCCCCTTCCCTTCATAACCCCCCTTCCCTTCATAACCCCCCTTCCCTTCATAACCCCCCTTCCCTTCATAACCCCCCTTCCCTTCATAACCCCCCTTCCCTTCATAACCCCCCTTCCCTTCATAACCCCCCTTCCCTTCATAACCCCCCTTCCCTTCATAACCCCCCTTCCCTTCATAACCCCCACCCCTTCATAACCCCCCCTTCATAACCCCCCCTTCATAACCCCCCCCTTCATAACCCCCCCCCCCCCCCTTCACAACCCCCCCCCCCCTTCATAACCCCCCCCCCCCCCCCCCCCCCCCCTTACCCCCTGCCCTCTCTGACTGCTTTCTGCTTTTCTCTATTCATGTATTTCCACTTGACTGCTCTTGTACCTCCTGTATCCATGCTTGTATGTGTGTTGTTTTGTCATTTAGCCTTCGAGAAAGACTCTGCTAGGGTCAAAACGTCGGGCCACTAACTTATTTTTTGCATTTATACCTCAGGTCCTTTTGGTTGGTAAGCAGTTTGCAACAGCTAATTCTATTTTCTCATATTTTCATATCTCTTAAATTTATAAATTTAAGCGCTTCCGTATTTATTAGTTGGCGCGGTATAATGTGAGAATTTTGAGAACGGATCCTTTCCCAAGACAACTTTCCACAAGCGAGAGGGCGCTAATACAAGTTCACCATTGTTTGTAGGATATGCAAGTATGATCTTGCCATCATTAGATAAACCATAGAAAAGACCATGGATATGCGAAGCAATGAACCAATTGCATGAATGGAAAGGTCCAAAGGTCGGAACTATGACAGGCCTGTAACACAAAGGCTCTGTGGTGTGCGAACTGTAGTATAATGTACAGTGGATTTTATGTGCAATGTACACAGAAAGGGCAATTGTGCTTGTTTCACAATACATTTACAGGTGTTTTGAAATTGTTAGTGTTGTCAACAAAGGAATAAAAAACACTTGATCAAACCATAGAGAAAGGACAAACTGCTGCTGGACCCAAGTTACAGCACAAGCTTTCATTTGATCTAGTGTTTTTGTCTTTTAAGACTGTAGTTCCTGAGATCGAACAATAACAAATTTCACATGTACATGTAACTAGAGTTTATCGGAAAGAAATATAATTGTATGAAGAAGAACAAATCTGTGGACGAAAACAAAGAGGTTTCGGTGGAGGGCCTAATTCCCCCCCAAAAGTGCCCTTCTTTACAGAGGCTTAATTTTGAAGAAAGTACATTATTTATAAATAACAAGTTTTTTCGTGGAATGCTCAAAGTTCAGTACAAAGACAATAATGATGACAAAATTGTTGTTAATTACTACATGTGTTTGTAACTATAGTAAATAGTAATATACAGTGTAAATACATGTAGGACCTTGTTGTCAAGGACCTTGTGGTCATCAGGAAGAATTCTCGTTCGACACTTCAAGTACTTTTAGAGAATCTGTTCACTGTAATGAAGCTGCTGTTATGATTTTTTGTTCTTGAATTTGTAGATATGGCTTGGGATTTCATAAGTGGGCATATAACCACCGCCCAGGACCCTGCAGAGTTGTACCAGGAATTGGTTAGTATCCTGCTATGGACATGTAGTCAAATCACACATGACAAGACAAATGATACATGGCTCTCTCCACACTGTTGCATACAATAATAATAATAATAATAAACAGCATTTATAAAGCGCATTATGAATCACAGATTCCTCAATGCGCCTAACAATAGAAACAAAAGCTAAAAACATGAACAAATTAGAATATAGGCCTACATTACTATGTTATAAAATATCCTACAGAAAAGATTCTACAATATACACACAAAAAATTTAAAACATTAGAAAAAACAAAGATATATATACCTATATATACCTACATATAAACACATACAAATATATTAATAATTCAACAAAGATCAATCCCTCCACACACATTAAATCAGGAGCATAATTATGAGCATTTTAAAGGGGTTTAATGACTACATGTTAAATAGGTATGTTTTAAGTACAGATTTAAACATTTGTAAGGACCCTGCACATTTGATTGTTGTAGAGAGTTCATTCCAGAGTTTCGGTGCAGCTGCTGCGAATGACCATATGACGTGGATGTTTTCACAGGTTTCAGCAAGTGTTTGGTACTTGATCTCAGCGAGCGCGTTGGCCTGTGCTCAGTAAGTAGGTCTGAGATGTACTTTGGTGCAAGCCCATGGAGTGCTTTGTAGGTCAGCATGCAGCAATATCTTGAACACAATTCTTTTGCGAACTGGCAGCCAGTGTAGCTCATGTAAGACTGGAGTAATGTGCTAGTGTTTTCTCACACGGGCAACCAGTCTAGCTGCAGAATTTTGAACGTGTTGTAGTTTAACAAGCTCGCGCTCTGGCAGACCAAATAACACACTGTTGCAGTAATCCAGTCGCGAGGTGATGAATGCGTGGACGAGCTTTTCAGCAGTTGCTTGGTCGAGGTATTTGCGGATTTGCTCGATCTTTCGCAGAGCGATATTCGCTGCCCAACAAGTGTTATTAATGTGAGCTGTCATACTGAGGTTGTTATCAAAGGTAACCCCCAGATTTCGGGCTGAAGAAAATGTCTGTACAGACTCTGAATTTAGATGTGATGTGCAGGACCTCTGTCTTTCCACTGTTTAATTTTAGCCTGTTTGCTGTCATCCAAGATTTCACACGCTGAATACATTGCTCGAGCTGTAATGTTGTAGCATCTGTCTCAGAGGGATTGATGAGCATGTAGAGTTGAGTATCGTCTGCATATGCCATCAACTCAACGCCATCAGATGATCTTACAACATCCTCGAGAGGTGCAGTGTACATTGTGAAACACACCGGGCCTAGCACAGAGCCTTGTGGGACTCCATCATTAAGTGGAAACAGTTTAGATCGGATGCCATCAATCACAACTGCACGATTTGAGAGGACATGTAGGATCGAAACCATTGGAGTGCAGTTCCGTTTACACCATAGCGATTTGAGAGTCTCTGCAACAGAATACCATGATCTATAGTATCAAAGGCAGCTGTCAAATCCAAAAGAACAAGAACCACCTCCCCATGTGCATCGACAGATCGAACTATGTCGTTTGACACACTTAGCAGTGCAGTTTCTGTCGAATGGTGCTGACGATAAGCTGACTGCCTTTCACCGTGTAAGTTGTGGATGTCGAGGTGACTGGTTAACTGTGCTGCAACACATCTCTCTGTGATTTTTGAAATGAAAGACAGATTCTAAAATGGACGATAGTTCATTAAGCACTCCGGGTCAAGTGTTGATTTCTATCAGTGGTGTCAACCGAGCTTCTTTAAAAATGCCTGGTACCCCAAATGTAATTGCAGGGTTGTAGCTAGAACTTTTTTAGTTCTAATTTACAATCAAAATAGAGCTTAGCTTTGGATTTTACTGCTTTAAAAATGGATTTGAATGGGTTTCCTGAGACGTAATGATGTTTTTTTAGGTATGAAAATCTGTTATTTTAAACTTCATGACATATTCAAGTAAAGTAAGCTACAGGCCTCGAATTAAAGCATTTTTAGGGCAAGGCCACTTTGGCCTTGGATTTGGAGCAAACCAAGGCCAGTAGATAGGGCATGAAGGCCAAAAATTTAATTTTAAAAAAGACACGAAGGCCATTAATAAATTATTAGTTGTAAACAAAATAACACCATAATGCATTAGTTACCCTGAAAAAAGCAATTTACAAAAAATAAAAAATAAATTAATTTGAAAATTGGCCAGAGGTTCCCTATTGGGTGGTAAACCCAATGAAACAGTTTGCATGAATAAGATATTGATAAATCATATCTTATTCATAAACAAACCAAAAACTATAAGCCAGCAGATGTCAACACACTTTCCAGGTTTAAAAGAACACAACACCCACTCCTAAGGGTCACAAAACCTGGTCACAAAACCACAAAGACACCACACGCCCGGCTTGTCTTTTGAGTGAAGCAAGAGTATTACAAAGTAAAACAATTGTATAACAAACTGCAGAGGATTAAGATAAGAGTAATTGGATCTTGATAGGAGTTTCAATCATTCTCCCTGGACATGTCTGGATAGTGTCTGGTGCTAACATTTAATGAAGAAAGGGACCTCCAACTGTCGGCTTCGTTTGGGTAAAAAGAAAAAGTTTCCCACTCAAACTGAACATGCCACCGACCGGCGTTAAAGAGGTAGATAATTTTAATATAACTTTAGTTGCATTTTGTGCCGGTCGGTAGGATGTTCATTAGGTCTTTGTGGCGGTCGGCAGAAGCTAGTGCCGGTTACACCCGACCGGCACCGACCGGCGTGGCTACAATGCTGTGTAATAGAGTGGTTCACAATATCACATACAGTAGGTAACAGTTCATCGAGACATCTCTTCAACAGCCAAGATGGAATTGGGTCGAGGGGGCAAGACTTTGACTTCGAGTCCGTGACGATTTTACGTACTGCTGCATTTGACATTCTTTTAAACTCACTGAGTTGGGGGACCATGATCTTTTCATCTTGCGCAGGAGTGCTGGCAGATAAACTATCCAGTTGATCCTTTACCTTTTTAATTTTCTTCTGGAAGAACTCAGAGAATTTACATGCAAGATCACTGGCTGATTCATACAGTGGGAGAACCTTGGCTGGTTTGGCAGCAGAAAGTTTATCAATAAAGTGGAACAGCTTTCCCTGCACATAGTCGGTTACTTGAGCTCTGTGATAGTCTGCCTTAGTTTTTTCAAGTGACGCCTTGTACTTTAGACATTCTTCTTGGTACAGTTGTTTGTGCACTTCGAGTCCAGATGATGCCCATTTTCGCTCGAGGCAACGTTTTGCCAGCTTTTGCTCACGCAACATGTCATTGTACCAGGGGGCATGTGGTCTCAGTGTTATGGATCGTGTCGCGATTGGTGCATGTTTGTCGAGGAGCTCCGATAAGACACTATTATACTGAAGTCTGAAGCTGCATTAATTTCACACTTGAACTGCTCGATGTCAATTTCGCGCAGTTTGCAAAAGGTAGTCTTGTGTTTCACAAGGTCAGGACGTGCTACATGTATGTTTAGGTTACATACCGTAGCTGCGTGATCGGATGGTAAGTCACTCTGAACTGTGATGTCAGTATCCCTGGCAATCAAAAAGTCAAGCGTATGACCACTCCTTTGAGTAGACACTCTGACATGCTGCCTGAGGTCAGCGACAGTCAGCATGCTAACCATGGTGTTGGTATCACTGCTTGTTTTGTCAGTCTACTGCTTGTTTTGTCATTCATATGGAGATTAAAATCTCCAGCAAGCAGAACTCGACCTGGAATGTTATTGATGTTTTCCAGCATAGTTGAGAAGTCTGTATAAAGAACATTTGTGTTGTCAACTTGTTCTTTTTGGAGTAGGGTGGGCGATACACAACAAAGAGTCTTATAGATGCGGATTTAACATTAATGTTGAGATCCATGTGCTCAAAGGCTGCATACACAGCACACTTGTTTACTGTCACTGAGAAACCATTGCGCAAGATCACACAGACACCTCCACCAGATGTATGAACTCTTGGAATGTGATGCAGTTCAAAGTCCGGCAAGGTGTTCTTGATGTCGGCAAGTGCCCAGTTGGATCGGTCGTCATCTGTCAGCCATGACTCGGTGATGGCTAGGATGTCCATCTCCATGACTTGAAATTATGAAGTCACACACAGACGCAGTCTTAGATTTAATTGACCATGCATTCCAGGCTGCAAATTTCACCGATGGTGCATCTTTGATTTTCATCGGATGCAACGGGATGTGGACAAGATTTGCGCTGTTACACCCACGGCAACAGTTGACAGAACAGTCATAATGGGCCTGCCGAGATTGACTTATTAAGGTTGCAATTTTTCGTTGTTTCATTCGTCCTGCACGACACCCTCTGCGCAGTTTATTGATTCCGAGAGCTCTTATAGTGTTCCATACTTGATGATTCAGTTTGACATCGTAACACAAATGTCTCTTTAAAAGCAAAACATCTCTAGAGTAAACCCAGGGTTTGGTATTAACACTGGTGTATGTACATGTATGATGGCACATAATGAAGCAGGGTTCCTGACTGTAGCAATATCTCACATATGGGAAGTCTGGTAGCACTATTCCACTACTTTAGACAGAATAGTAAACTATTTGCATCGCTGCCACCGCACAGTGCTCAAGATTCTACATTGTCTTAGGTATGGGCGAAAATGGTTTTTAGTAGAATCCCAAGCCCCGTGACGACGGTTACCATCTGGGGAGGGCGGGGTGGGAAATGTTTTATTTTTATTTTTTGGCCGACACTGATAAATAAAACACTCGATACGTCTCCTGACTAAACGACCTACACATCACCGGGCAAACCAGAATCGCGACTGATATTTAATCATTCGCCCTCTACGCCGGCAGCGAAGCAAATAGTAAACTATTTGCATCGCTGCCACCGCACAGTGCTCAAGATTCTACATTGTCTTAGGTATGGGCGAAAAGGGTTTTCCTTCCGAGCTCCCGGCACCATCCCCTTGATCAGGCTGACAAAACTCCCTTATAGTTAAACTACCCCATATCTCACCCAACCCTTACCAAAGACCAGAAAGCAGGCACATTAAGACATAGAGACAAAGTGAATCAAAATGCGGGCTTGATGCGAAGCTTTTGTGAAACAAGTATTGCATTACTCTCTGGACACGGAAAAGCCCTAGCAGCCCTGAAGTTCGAGTTCAGAACGCGGTAAAAACCACCCGTCAGATCGGAAGCCGGAGGGTTCTCGCCTTTCCCTGTCACCGCATCCCGGAGCATTTGCACTGTGCCTCGCATTCGCGAAACCTTCTCGACCTCGGTATAGTGTTTAAATGTCTTCTGAGTTGCCCACCTGCCATGGTCCATGACCTGCTGTTCGGTTGTCCCCAAAATCCGCAAGGTAGCTGCCACTCCGGCTCTGCTTCCACTCCGGCTCTGCTTCCACTCCGGCTCTGCTTCCGTGCGGCCTGAGGTTGAGATCGTTTGGGTCTTCGGAAGCTGCAAAGTAGACTTCCAGACGGTTATACGGGTTACTTACGGCAAAAGTCTGTTGGCTATGGATTTCCGGTTCACAGTGGTGGGTCTGAAAAGATACCCATCTGCTAGATTTACACCCGACTCCGCTGCAAAATCGACCCTATTTTTAACTGCCTTTGCTGGATTCATCTCTCCCTCATCTCACTTCGGTATGATAATCAGTGATGGAACTGTTTTCCGAATAGTCTTGCCAATCGTTTGGTTGAACAGGAGGTCCTTCCCTTCAACTCTCAAGTCAGCTGCACGGTCGCCGGCCCACCAAAAACACAGGAAAAAAGGCCAACCCTCGGTAGAGGATAAACGTGGTATTAAGAAAGAAGCGTTGCTGACAACTTTCTGAAGCCGCTTCCTTTATCTCGCCTGCTAACCGTCTTATTTTGTTGGAGCATATAGGAACCGCCTGGTGGGGAGTGACATGCGCCTCTGCCTGTTCTAGACGGATGGCTTTGAGATACCTTCGGACTCGGAAGGAGAAGCAGGGGTTTCCCCAGAGTTGACCCTGTCGCCACTGGTTGCGTCCTGCCCAGCACATTGAAGTGCACCCCGAGTTGCCCAACGTAAGAGTCGACGGTTTCCACCGCAAGGCACCGCTGGCATTTACAATCAAACACTCCATGCTCTCCCAAATTCGGGCCGCCGATGATACGGACGAGGTCTACCTCTGACCTCTCTATCAATTAGAAATGCTACCATATCTTTAGGCGTTGCTGTATCTGCATCCGCACCTTCGGCGCAGTAACCTGTCCCTTGATTCTCCCTCAGAAAAACTTCAAAATACCTCACAAGGTTTCTTTTCTGTTTAATATAGGCTGTCCTGTCTGAACGTTCGTCCAGCTCACGAAACCTCATCGTTACGTGAAGAAGCTTCAAAATAAGGAAACAGAACTATAAGTTGTCAACCGATTAAGAAACTAATGCTTGAATCCACTACAATTGGCTACCATTTGATTTGTACACACCCACGCGCCGGCTTAAAACCTCACTGAACATCCTTTGGAGCTTCCGATGTAACTTAAGCTAGCCCCAGTTCGTCAGGTGAACATCATCTCTCAGATCATGTTGCCCGATGTAGTCGTTGGAGAAATAATTCCCACCTGCCTCATCACACTGTTGCCTCAATTTCGTGCTGACATTTGCTACATCCCGGTTGACAGAAGTCAAACGTGTTGAACATATTTTTTTTTTATACTGATGACATTACAAATTCACATGTTCGGCGAAGCTGTTCCAAAAACCCCAAAACCCTCAATAGCTCTGACACTCCGGGCTCGCAGACGTCACGCCTACTAAAGTCGTCAGCTAACTCTCTGCACAGGACATCCATCTTTGAATCTCCTTTCACCAATGCTCTAATTCTCATGGACGAAGGCCAGCCAAAACCCTGCAGTCCCCTAAATATGGAATCTGCGACGAGTCGGACGAGTAGGGGTGGGGGCAACCCCTTTAAACATCATTCTGCGTGCTGCCAGTGAAGTGACACTTAAAAACTCATAGCTCGAAGGGAAGGGCACTGGTGGATTTGACATAGCCATGACGTGACGGGTACTCAAGAGCACCGACTTGGCCATGCTCGGTCAAGCGTAGCGACTGGCCGTGAAAGGACTTTAACTTCGGCTACCAAGATCTCGGGTGGGAATGCTTCGGCACCACCATAGTCACTCACGTCTCCCGATTTACAGAAAAGCCTGATGACAGCCGGGATCAACACAAAGGGAGGAAATACATGTACATACAAGAGCTCTCCACGCGGGCACTCCTGCGCAATACATTATAACCCCTGCAGACCCTGGAACTGGGTATCTGGAAAAGAATTTATGTGGTTTTCCATCGTTTCCTTTTGGGACATTCAAGGGCAGGCAGAGCCATTAGGTCAAATGTAAACCCTGCACATCATCATCTATTCAAGTTACATCAGGCGTGCCACAGGGTACGGTTCTTGGGCCATTACTATTTATTTTGTACCTAAACGATCTACCAGATGGGATAACTTCACAAGTGAGGCTCCTCGCTGACCACTGTATTTTATATCGTGAGATAAAAACCCCAGATGATAATCAAAAGCTACAGAACGACATCAACAAACTTTGCAATTGGGAATCGACCTGGCAGATGAAATTCAATGTCAGCAAATGTTATGCAATGCACGTTACTCCCCCCCCCCCAAAAAAAAAAAAAAAAAAAAACCACTCCAGTCATTATACACAATGAATGGTGAACCACAACAGTCTGTCAAAAGTTATACCTACCTGGGCGTAGAGATAAATCATAACCTGAGCTGGGTGAGCCACATTTCCAACATCACTTCTAAATCTTATCAAGTCCTGGGATTACTTCGTAGAAATCTATACAATTGCTCTACACATGTAAAGGAGACTGCTTATAAAACCTTGGTCAGACCCAAGCTCGAGTACTGCGCTAGTGTATGGGACCCGCACCATCAAGAACATAAAAATAGACTGGAAGCAGTACAGCTAGGGCAGCTAGATTTGTATGTAAAGACTCCCGTCGTAAGAGTAGCGCCTCCTCAATGATCAGTAGATTGCAATGGAAACCTTTGGAGGAACGTAGAGCAATCTCCAGGTTAACTCTCCTGTATAAATCTGTTCATCATAAAACTGCTATCGACACTGACCACTATCAACTCAAACCACAGGGGAACCAAACTCTCACTAGGAAATCTTCATCAATCTCGTTCACCCACCCTTCAACCAATAAGGACTGTTACAAATTTTCCTTTGTCCCAAGAACCCTCGTTGAATGGAACCGACTTCCAGTATGTATAAGAGAAGCACCTTCAATAGACTCATTCAAGACTAGGCTAGATAAAATCCAAATGACCACTTTCATAAGGGGAGCTCACCACTAAAATTTTGTCTACTTGCCACACCACACCTGCAACTTATATATCCCCTGAGGAGTTTGTTGCAGTATTCGACAGATACAGATACAGATACATCCGGAAAGCTCTTTCGTAATAAACATCCAGAGAGAGACACAGGCAGCCTGGAATCAGCAAATGATATTTCTCTTGATGGATCATAGCCAAGTTTCCGCTTGAAGCTACCCCTTCAAGCTGCAATGCGAAATTTGCCTCCAAGGTCAGAGCGAATAATGAGCTTCAAAATCTGTGTTTATCGCAAGCAACCTCGCTTTCAAACCCGTCCATGCCCAATACAAGCCTTGGGAGTCAACCTGCACCTTCACTCTCTTGTCCCACAGGTGGCCTATTGCCGACAACAAAACAAAATATAGAGCAAAGGCCTCCTTGTAGCATATGGCCTCCTTGTAGCATATGTCCCCTATGCGCGACCCAAAATCTCCGAATGTGATTTTACCCGCATGGCGAACCATTACGCCTCCCCATCTGTAACCAGATGCATCTAAACAAGAGCAAACTCACATGCTTCTCCTGCCTCCAAGGAACTGGTTCTGAAAAGGAATCCACGAAACGCAAAAAACAGTATTTCTTTCCGCGCTGGTTCTGTGAGAGCAAGGGGTGTGACGTCATCAAGCTGATGCAGAATGGAGCAACCCTCTCTGACATTGTAATGAAGCCGCAGGGAAACCAACCCCAAGCTTTGACATTTCCCGACAAAACGCTGCATCGCTTTCAGGAGGACTGTCCCCTGTGACAAAATACTCTCCCTCACTCTACCAGGTATCTTTTAAGGTATCCAAAAGGACGTGGTTCCTGAGAAAATCCCCAGCCCTAGGTGAATCATTTTTGAGTACGGCTGCAACTGACTCTTGCTAAGATTTACGAAGTATCCCAGTTTCATTTGCATATTAACAGACTGCTTATAAAGCCCTGGCTGCTCTTGTGTAAGCCGGTTCATCCGTGACAACAACCTGCAAATAAAGAATGACTCTTTGAGCTACTTGTGATCTTCCCGACCTCGCTATTACTTTGTCCAATGAAACGGCCGTCTATCCATATCTCTGTGTGAACGCCCAGATTCTTCAACCAAGTTTACCGACAGAAACCAATGGTGGTGTAAATGTAAGAGCAGTTCTTTGAACCCAAATGTCGAAAAAGAACCCGGGAGAAAAATCCCACTCAACACGTCTAAGGGATTTGGAGCCGATATATCAACCCAAGAACGAGCAACATTGCTTCTCGTCATAGCCTGTGCTTTGACCGGATCGAAATATTGACCCAAAGAACGCTCCCAAGTATGCGTGCTTAGGACACCCATGCATTTTCTGAGTATGCCTACAAAGAAATACACAATAACATGCCCTTGCAACATAACTGAAACCAACTTCTAAACCGATCCAATAACCAAATCGCAATAGCTGTAAAGCGGACGCCCGACAAATATGAAATTGTGTTTATTTTAAATTGTTACATACTGTGGCCCTACTGCAGTTCCATAAACCCCCCAAAATGCAAATTTGCTTTAACATTATTTCTTTGCATCCTCTTGCCAGATGACCTCTCTTTTGGTACCGAAAGCAAGGGCCCCGGGATCTTGCCCCCGTGAACCCATTAGGAAAGACTGAATGTATTGCTAACCACCATAACCCCAATTTTGACAAAAGGCTTGACGAAGGGTTCCTTGTTGTCCTCCCGGTGCCATTGTTCTACCTTTATTTGCTTCCGAAGGTGGAGCAAGTAAACCAAAATGCTGACGCGCAAAGCGAGGACGCTTGACGGAGTCCTCCCCTGTAATTGATTTATGAATATACATTGCCACGCCTTCAGTCTTTGTTTCAACGTGTTTTGTACATTCCGACAGGAGGTTTTATACATACAACTGTTTTTTCCTTCACATCCTCTTCGACGTACTTCCGTATCTAATTGTGCCCTGGCCTGTATCAGATTACCAACCTCGAGAATAATGCCACAAGTGTTGGTTTTTTTTTTTTTTGTTTTTTTGGTTGTTTTTTTTTGTTGTTGTTGTTTTTTTTTTTTTTTTTTTTTTCTTTCCTTTTTTTTTTTTCTTTTTTTTTTCTTAGACTTTGGACATCTAATTCTTCTTGCATCAAAAGGGTTCTTTGGTGAAACATTGCATTTTCCGATGCTACACTGTGTTTGAAAACCTAAGTTTGAGCCCTCTTCCGCTCTGCAGCTGACAACCTTAATCATGTTTTTTGCCAAAACATGATGATTCCAATACTTTGCCCTAACATAAAATTACCTTGAAATTTATATAATTCTGCAGGTGATGCCATAAACCTGCTTTTTGTTAAATCATTGTATACCCAGTACCTCTCTCACTACATAAAACAACCTTGAGCCCTTTTAGCTCTGCAGGTGCCAGCAAAATCACGCTCTTTTCCAAATCATTGTATCGCCAAAACATCTCACTGAACATAAAGCTTTGAGCCTTTTTACGCTTCGCAGTGCCAGCGTAATCATGCTCTTTGTCAAAACATTCCATCTCCAAAGCCCCTCCCTGAACATATATCACTTTGAACCTTTTGTCGCTCTTCAGGTGCCAGCATAATCAGGTTCTTTGTCACAATATTGTACACACAATACCTCTCTCGCTATGTAAATCACATTGAGCTTTTTGTCGCTCTGCATGTGCCAACATATTCAGGTTCTTTGTCAAAACATTGCACACCCAGAGCCTTTCTCACTACGTAAATCACCTTGAGCCTTTTGTCGCTCTTCAGGTGCCAGCATAATCATGCTCTTTGTCAAAACATTCCATCTCACGAGCTTCTCCGTGAACATACATCACCCTGAGCCTTTTGTCGCTCTTCAGGTATGGGCATAATCAAGCTCTTTGTCAAATCACTGCATCTCAAGAAACCTCTTCCTGTATACAAATCACCTTGCGCCTTTTGTCGCTCTGCAGGTGCCAGCATAAACATGTTCTTTGTCAAATCATTGCAACTCCCATACCTCTACCCCAGTACATATATCACCTTGAGCCTTTTATCGCTCTGCAGGTGCCAGCATATTCAGGTTCTTAGGCAAAACATTGTATACCCAATACCTCTATCCATACGTTAATCACCTTGAGCCTTCTATCGCTCTGCAGGTGCCAACATAATCAGGTTCTTTATCAAAACATTGTATGCCCAAATTCTCGCTACGTAAATCACCTCGAGCCTTCAATCGCTCCGCAGGTGCCAACATAATCAGGTTCTTTATCAAAACATTATATACCCAAATTCTCGCTACGTAAATCACCTTGAGCCTTCAATCGCTCTGCAGGTGCCAACATAATCAGGTTCTTTATCAAAACATTGTAAACCCAAATTCTCGCTACGTAAATCACCTTGAGCCTTCAATCGCTCTGCAGGTGCCAACATAATCAGGTTCTAAGGCAAAACATTGTAAACCCAAATTCTCGCTACGTAAATCACCTCGAGCCTTCTATCGCTCTGCAGGTGCCAAATTCATTTTTTTTTTTTTTTTTTTTTTTTTTTTTTTTGGAGCTACTTTTGGTCTGCATGCATCACCATGTGTTTACTATTATTACTTTTTGCTTTTATTATTATTTGTTTGTCCATCACATTATCATGCATTTTGCCAAATTATACCCTTATTAACATAAACAACCTTGAGCCCCCTTTCCACGCTCTGCAGGTATCCTATTTTAGTATGCCATTGGCAAATCATGTTATTTAGTTTATACTTAAATTCCTGGGCACACAAATGACTAATTAAAAGCCCACTTTCCCGCAGATGTCACCCTAAAACGTGGTTCTTTCTCTATGCTTAAACCTGCTCTTTGGAAAATCCTTGAATTATACCATTTCCATTGTCTCCCTTTACATAAACAATATTGCGCCCTTAACCACGCTCTGCATGTATCACACTATTCATGTTCTGGGTAAATCATTACTCCAATATTACTCTGCAAATAAACACCCTGTGCCCTTCTTAGCTTTGCAAATATCATGCTAATTATGCTACTTGGTAGGTCGCTGTATTTTATGATACCTACCAGCACATAAAGAGTGCCACATTAATCGTGCAACTAATAGGAAATACTGTGTGAGCTTTCCAACAGCTCCAAGCACATAAGAGATATCTAGTAAAATAGCCTAAACGCTATGTTTACCATATAACATATGTTGGTAAATAAATTATTTTCCAACAGGTCCAACCTCTCTGTACATGCAATAATTTAGCCTTTCAAACGCCCTTCGGGCTTCCACTGATGAGGTTTTGTTAAATCATTCTATGCTTCATAACCTCTTTGTGACTGGACAAAGGCTTGTGCCTTTCTCTACACTAGCAAAACGCTTCCCCGCCCATCGTGGAAGGAAATGATGTGGTTGGGTTGCGTTGATTTTAGGTATGACAATGCCGATACTCGATCTGCACCAAGGAAATTAATATGAAAATATAGGTGTCCAACATAAGGACTAAATCTTACATGAAAATCTAGCGTGCCAGGCCTCTCTTCGTGCAATGAAGGGTACCTAGGGATATTGAAAGGCGGCCTTTGTGGCATTTTATCACGATTGTTGAGTATGGCCTGCGTGTGGATGGCGATGTCGATGCTATGCAATACCAAACGCCCTGCATTAACACGAAGGCGTCTATAGGATCTCCATTACCGGAATCATAACCAACTATTATACGAGATACACTAAACATACGGACTAGCCGGTCTTCTCATTCCAAGTTTCTAAGTACCCATAAATTTGTGCATTCGTTATTAAATGGCGCCTTGATTCACATCATCCACAATGCTCTTCTTAATCTAAGACAACATAATTAAGGCAGTAGAACTGAACATACCTTTATCCTGATAGACTCCGGCTAAAAGCGGAAATAGCAAAAGGATATCTCACCAACGTGTTATTTAAAACTGACCGCCAAAACCCTCTAACTTCCCGGGGATCCTATGTAACCCGGAGACAGATCTATAGAGCACCCAGCTGCGGTCTTGCCAGAATCGCGACTGATATTTAATCATTCGCCCTCTACGCCGGCAGCGAAGCAAATAGTTATAAAAAGTGCAGCACAAAACGATGATACAAATGTCACTATCACATCATAGTCCACAAAAACAATAAGTGCAGTGCATCACACATACTTACAACAACTCATAGACATCCAGATAAAAGCAAGAAAAATTTGTAAAAAACTTCAATGTTTAACAGAGCTTTAAAAACACCATGTTGCTGCCTCTGAAGGGCGCCCTCAGTTTACAACTGATGTAACAAGGAAGGCAACGGAGAGTGAGTTTTTAACATATCATAGTTGGGAGGTTAATGTTTGATCTTAAATCCAAAATTTAAGTGAAATTATTTACAGGGCAATTAAACAAATGGTAACGTCTGTCACGTTTACAGACAGGATGGGCTGTGAAGTGTCACACAACCACGGTGGGTGGTTCCAACCGACAAATTAAAAGTATGAACATACAAAAAACTGCAGCCATGAAATAAATGAATACTGAAACTTCAGATTTTCTATTTACAATCCTCTCTTAATTTATTTAAAAAAAATTATCACACCGTGATTACTCTTCACAAGACTTTGAATATAATTATGTGGTACAAAATTTTGATATACTTTCCGATTAAACAAAACCAAAAATTTAAACACGTCAATAAATTAGTTTCTTTAGATGAAATTGACAGCTTTAAATTCCTTTCTTCAAAATAAATTCACAACTTTAAATTATTTCTCCTCAAGATGAATTCACAATTCTAAATTCTCATCTACAGTATATCACTGATAAACTTCCTTAGTCAGTACAAAATGTAATACTTATTCAAACTTCACTTCCTCAACCTTGCTCAATAATTGCTTGGGTCTAGTCTATACAACCCTCTTCTCGCTCAAAACAACAAAAAGGATGATTTATGACCTGTTGTAAAAGGAAGATCCAGAATATTCAAAATGTAATTTTAGGTTCCGAGTTTCAACCGAAACCACTCACAATACTCTTCACAATTTCAAACATGAGAGTTTAACAGAACAACCACGAGTTCTTTCCCTGGTCTTTCCAATAATAATACTCAAACAACTAAGTTTATTTTATTTATTTTATTTATTAATTTTATTTATTTTATTTATTTCATACAGCATCCACAGCGCAAGCGCCAAAAACAGATGGATAAAAATTTCGTTAATTAACAATAAAATACTTTAAAAGACAAATATACATACAGGTACATGTACATACAACAAACACCCGTAAAATGGACGAAAAGACACAGGCTCAGTCTTGGCCAGACGTTCCCCGCAAAGCACGTCTGGTAGATAATTTAAAACTAAAACAAGTCTGGCTAAAAATATCGATGCTGGGATTGGAGTTTGAAATAGAATTATATAATAAAGTCAGCCGGTGAATAAACCCATTCTTTGTAGCACTGACCCTGCTACAGGGAACTTTGAACACATCAGGATAGCGGAGATTGGAACGGGAAATTTTCAGGGGGAAATAATTAATCAAATTACAAGTAAAATGAGAATTTATACACTTGTAGAGAAAAATCAAATCCATAGATTGTCTACGTTGTTTAAGTGAATCCAATGGTCTAAGTTGAAGTTGCGGTTGACCTTCAACCGTGCCAGCTACACCGTTGCCAAGGAAATGGTGGAATTTTCTTTGTACACGCTCAATACGCTCTGTTTGAGTTGCGATTATAGAATTAAAACATACAGAGGAAAATTCAAGGCTGGGTCTTACAATAGAACAATAAAGCACACGTTTAGTTTGGGGATCCAAACTCTTGCAATGACGCCAGAAAATTCCTAACATTCGATTTGCCTTGGCAACAATGTAGTCAACATGATGATTAAATGTTAATTTAGAGTCAATTAAAATACCCAGATCCTTATGGGCATTGACTCTTTCCAGAAGTTAATCAGATAGTTCATAAGTAAACAAAACAGGTCGTTTCTTTAGAGTCAAAGTAAGGGCTTTACATTTAGGAGGGTTTTTTAATGATAATCGCCATGTGGAGAACCACACAGAGAGCCTGTCCAGATCCTCCTGAAGGAGCCGAGCATGAAGCATGTTGGTTGATGGTTTTTACTTGCATCTTTAGCTCTTCATAATGGTGTAAATCTACATTTCTCTTGGTATTGAGGCAATTAGCAAGTGAAATAAGTAATGACTTGTGGGACAGATAATTCCCAATTACAATGTACATAGGTAATACCTGCAATATAATTGGAAGACAATGAAGGAGAGACTCGCCCTGTAGATTGTCATTGTGCTGCAATCTGATCCACCCTTTGAAGCTAATGGAACTGTCCTCATTAGATATTCAATGCCTACTATCTGCTTCCAGTTCTGGAGAAAAAAGGTCGTCGGCTGTCACATTCATAGTGCCTGGCAAATGTTCCGCTGACAGTGTAATGTTTCTCTTGAGGCACCAAGTCCAAATTTTGACGGGAGAGTTGGGCCAACTGTATTGATTGTGTCCCTCCTTTGTGGTTGATGTAGGCAACTGCTGGAGAGCTGTCCATCTGAAGTCTTATGTGAAGACTAGAATGGTTCAGTAACAGGGTTTTCAGTGCATACCATGCTGCTAATAGTTCTAGATAATTGATGTGATGCGCTTCCTCTGTGGATGTCCAACAACCCCCGACATGGGACTGTCCCAGGCAAGTACCCCAGCCCTGCTTAAAAGCGTTCGTTTGAACTACTACATGTAGGTCTGGAGACTGAAGGAGAATTCCCCGTCAATTTCACGCTTGAAGGTAAGTAATCCATGTCTGGAGTTCTTCCTTCGATCTCTCTGAAATTGGCACTTCGGACTCATAGCTTTTCTCTTTGTGTAGAGTCGATATTTTGTCCGATTGAAGATTTTGATAAAATAATGGGGCCGGTCGGACTGCTTCTATTATGGCTAATATCTTCCCGATCAGACTGTCAAGTTCCCAAACTTGTGTTCTTTTCCCAAGTAAAACTTGTTGACAGTGATTGAAGATGTTGTCCAGTTTTATGCTCATTCAGTGAAAGTGTTGAATCTATGACGAAACCCAAGTACTCAACTCGTTGTGAAGGTACTAGGTTTATCCTTGGGCTTTGAAGGAGACTGACTGTTTGGTGTGTGTTGTAGCAACACTTCCGAGCTGAAATCCCGAGTATTAGTCTGTCGTCCAGATAGAAGACACAGCGAATGCCTTGTTTTCTGAGACATGATGACACATGTTTCATGATCTGAATTAAGAGGTGTTTGACAGATGAAAGGTTCTCCATTCTGAAGTGCTGATAAGAGATGTATCTGTTCAGAGGACAGTGGTTGATACAGGACGAAGATCCCCAGGATTCTTCAGAACCAAGAAAAGAGAAGATATAGTCTGACCATTACTAGGCTGCTGATTTGTAACGGCTCCTTTTCTCCAAAACTTTCAGTGATGCATAACTTGAGCACAAGTAGATGGAGCAAATCTTTTGCAAGGTTCTGACAAAAACTCTAGTTGTTTACCCGTGATTGCTTTGAGAATCCAAGGATCATGAGTAATGAGCTGCAATTGGTGTTGAAAGTTTTGAAAACGACCAGAAGGGGATAAATGTGCGGGAAATGCTGGGGAGATGTAACTTGACGGAGACACTTCAATTAGTTTGTTTAATTGTGGCTGTTGGAAGTAGGAAGGCTCAGCTTGCCAGTACCTTGTTTCCCTCTGTTGGAAAAATTCCTGTAAGAGGAATTTCTATCACCAAAACTCCTGAACGAAAATTTGTTTCTTAACGGAAAGCGCCGAGTTCTAGGTACTCAACAAAAAAATTGATAGGAGGTGAAATGGGATAACCCTTTCAGATGAAGTCATGGACTGTTTGGTGTAGGTCACCTTGGAAGCCAGCTTGTTTGCCTTTTCAGTTTCCTCAATACCTTTCATGAGAGATGATCTAAAGAGTAACCCCCTAGAAGGAGCATTTTTCTTCAAAGTATCAAACTGTTTGTCAACAATGTCATCAAATTCATATTGGTGGGCAAGTGCAAGGCCTTGGCTGGTAGAACCCAAAAGAATAAGCCCTGAAGATAGAAGATCTTAAACCATTTCCTTGCTTACAATGTACTTCATTTGGGCATTCCTGGTCGGCGACAGTATCAAACAAAGTGTAGCAGGGGCACTGCAGCTCCTAGAACTCTTTGGTGAGCCAGTCTCAGTCTGTCATCTTCCAAGACCAGGGAAGACTTTTCCTGTTTAACACTTTGACTGCTGAGCCCGAGTATTCTCGGGATAGACTTACCCCCCAGCTGGTGCTGAGCCCGAGAATACTCGGGCTGACTCGGGCTGGTTGTATAACGTTGTACTGCCCTCTGTAGATCAAGGATTGAAATGCTTTTCATGTATAAAACGTATTGACATACGTTAGGGGAACTAATGGAGTTGTTTTCGATGGTTTTACTAATCGGGCCCGGGCACCAGCGGTGGTAACGTAACCCGGAAGTTTATACTTTCGGAGTTAAAAAATGGCGGCGCCCAGGAAACGCGTAAAGTGGTTAGTGAGTGTAGCAGAGCTGTTGTTGAAATATTCGCAGATGGTGACTCTGAAGTAAGTGAGTTTGATGGAAATGATCATTCTGATAATATAGAGTCTGAAAGTAATGCCAGTGACGTTGAAAGTGAATTTGATCGACAGGAATCGTCTGATGATGACGGTGATTTGCAGACGGTAAACTTCTGCTAACATTATTTAGTAACAGTGTAAAATTCCATTTCACCAGACCCCTTGCTACGATGTATACCACTCCAAAAAAGATATGGGGTGTAATAGAAAATAAAAGTGTCATTTATTTGAATGTTTTTATTTATAAATCTTTGATGTAGTTCTCCAAATAAAACCTGCAGAATCGTGGGGAGCGGGACAGTGTAAAACTAAAACATGAAGTTTTTTTGTAGTTTTGTAAAACATCTGCAGCACCATGGGGAGGGACGGTGTAAACATTTGCAGCAGTCAAAGTGTTAAACACCTTAATACCGGCAGGTAATTCCAGGGCGTTGAAAAACTATTCCTGCTCTGGAGAAACGGAACGTGGAGAAATTTCATCTTTGAAATCCTCTGCAGACAACTTATGGGTATGAAGTTGCTGCCTACCATTGTGGAACTTTATCAGATAAAGAAGAACCTGTATTTTTTGATGTGGGTTCCTAAATAGTTGCTGGAACTGCAGATGCATTAGAAAACTCTTGAGGTTTCATCATCGCTAATGGCAGTCGAGACGTCCGACTCCTGTTTGCCACCATCAGTAGAAATCAGCTCCCTTGTTCTTGGAGCTCAGGTACCAGACTGTTGCATATAATTGGTGGGAAACCACTGTTGAGGAATAGGCTGGCGGCATAGCACCCATCTGACCAGCCTGTTGTTTGGCGACATCATCATCTGTGGGCTGGTCCAAGCCTGTGGGGGCTGGCCCCATTGAGGTGCCAATGGTGGAGCATGCATTGCGTTGATCCGAGTTCATGATGAAGATGGAGCCGGTGGGTGTTGCCCGCTCCTGTCTCCAATGACTGGGCCAAAGGGTTATGAATGTGCACAAAATTACAGAGTAAAATCTGGGCATATTGAGATGGTCATGCAGATAATCATGTATATATATTGCTCAAACATGTATTTTTTTTTCTCATTTACAGAAACCGGCTCAGAAGATATTCATGTATTAACAAGTGGCCTTGCTTTGATAACCTCCGTAAGTTTACATTCGTTTGAATTTGTATCACAAAGCAGGTTAAGTACAAAGGACATACATGTACATGATACATGTACATCTAACTTTTCCCTGTAAAATGGGAGCACCTGCATTTATTCAAGGCAACTTAATAGACTGTGCAAGTCTTGGGTGCATCACCAATGAGAGAACAACTTAAAAACAAAGACTTTATTTTCTGAGAAACCAAATCTTCTTTTAAAATTAAAATTCTCAAAGAAGTTTGTGATAAATACAATTCAATTTCCAAACTCTTAGAATGGAATGCCAAACCATTTTAGCATACATGTAGGCCCCCTTTACATATATTTTTGCTAGACCAATGGATCTGTTCTTTTTTAAATTGTTAAATACTAATTTTACGTATTTGGTAAGATATTATAATATGACGCATGTCACCTTTTTTATTTATGTACAGGGAGTAGAGTTAGCAAAGATGGGATTAATGATGGATCCTTCAGCATTGAAATGGAAAGGACATATCTATGCATTTGATCTGAACAACCCAACCAGTAATGTGAGTGAAGTTCCAATCCTTGGACCATTTGATAAATCTGACTTCAGACCTCATGGCATCAGTGTATGGCAAGACCAGTCTCAAAGTAAGAAACATTCTCAAACCTTTACATTTGCACCTCCCACTCTAAACTCAGCATTAAGTACAAAACCAATAGTTTGTATTTTGTACATTATTAAAACATTAAATTCTGCTTTCATGTATGCACTATTTCATTCCATAATTATGGGCAGGTTCTTTGACTTTTTGAAAACAATCCTTCATAAAGAAAGTCCTAACCAAGGAAAGGAAAGGAAAATAGACATTTAGCAAAATTACCAGAAGTCTCATAAACAGTGGGCCCAAGCAGGGGTTTCTTCTAGTGACTGCCACTTCCTTTTTCCAGCCACTTTTTCAATCTATGGATTAACATCTGTCTAAATTAGCTGGGCAGGTGACATTTTGCCATCAGCCATCCTACTGAACTGGCAAAAGGCTATCAAACCCATCCCAAATTGTTCCTAGGCATTCCAGTTGAAGGCTGAATGACTCACTAGATCAGACACTGGCTCTAAATTAAAATCATGCAGGCTTTTAGGCACTGAGATACTGTAGTTAAAAAACCCCACATGAAACTGTTTGTATTTTTACCATTGATAACAAGACACTTGCAGTTCCCATTGGCATTATTGCACATTCAGTGCTGTACTCTGTATAGGAAGAACTAACACTCTGATATGATTTCCTAGTAGCCTAATACATGTAGTATTTAATGCTTGTATGGCATATGAAGAGAAGGAGTTATGTAAGACAGGCCATTTAGCCATGACGTTTGTTGTAGAGACAGCTGCTGTTGTCATGGGCTCTAAGCTCAGGGTAAGATATTCATAAATAATAGTTTTGGTTTACCAAGGAACTTTCTACCACCTGTAATACCCTAATTTCCTGCGTATAAGGTGCTCAGCGTATAAGACGCAGTACCCTTAATTTACTAAAATAAGATTCAAGGGTTAAAAGATAAGGCGCACCGCCGCATATAAGGCGCAACATATCTTTCACATTATACACGCTCGCCAAGTCCCATACTGCTTGTACATGTACATCAACACATACAGGGGTCATTGTGATGGTATAACAACAATTATCATAGCGCAAAGGGATCTAATTTTTGAATCATGAAGACGAGTAAAACATCACTTCTATTTTTTCATTATTATTTTTTTCATTTTCTTTTTAAAGATTTTTTCTTAAACCATAGCTTTATAAATTTTCTTTTTACACAACATGTGCACACAGAGACACATTTTCCCAACATTTCCCAGTGAATGCGCTGCTAGTCTTCGCTATCTTGCTTTTTTTAATGCTACAATACATGTAAGTACCTGCGAACACTATGAAGTGATTCTGTGTCTCCATTTTTATTGCCACCATCAGAATGGTCCCATGACCTCCTACGTGTACAATACTACGCGGGGGGAAAGTAGTCCCTATACATATCACAACATCCCCCTTTCTTTGAAAAGTACAATTTCAGGTGGTTAAGAATGCGTCTAGGAGTCTGAAATTTAGTGCAAACATTAACTTTAAAATTGTAACATCAACAGTAACTGGAATAAACTTTGCTAATTGATGCGAATGGTACGCCTAAGAGGTGCATGTGAATACTAGGCAATATTTCAAATGAAACATTAATGTAATTGGAATATCGAAACCTTCGAATTTAGAAATAAACCACTACAGAAAAAACTCTTTCTGATAAAACTAAACAAAGTGTCCAAGCAAGTGATAGCTATTTTGGTGTTAGCTTTTATGTGGTGTATCGAGTTGGTTTATGAATGGGTCTACCAGATCGCGTTGTGTAGGTGGGGTGATGGGTCTGGTTATGTTTGGTGGTTGCTTGGTCACAGGGTGGTTGTTGGTTTTGGGTGGTATGGTCATTCTGGGTGTCAGGACATTGGTCAGTCAGGCCTGTTGTGAACCGAACTTGTTTTGGCACGCATGGTTTGTATGCCTGGCCTGGTACTTCTCTCAGATGTGATCGGTTGCGCCTGAGTGTGTTGCCATTTGGGGTTTGGACTTCATATGATCTAGGCTGGCTACACAGGTTTGTGACTGTCCCGGGTATCCATGTGTCAGTCTTGTGGTCCAACATTCTGACTTTCTGACCGATGTAGAGGGGTGGTTTTTGTTCCCCTGCATGCTTTTTGTCGTGGTCATCAGTTTTCATCCTCTGTCTTCTGGCTTCCAGTTCGTCCCGGATGTCCTCACAATACTGGTTGTCAGCAGTTGGGTATCGTCCCGGCAGAGTTGTGCGTACTGGGTCTGCCGAATAGGATTTCTGCTGGGGATGGTAGTTTTGCATCGACAGGAGTTGCACGTAGATTCAATAGCGCCATATCAATGTTCTGCTTTGATTGCAGAGCTTTCTTGAGTAGGGATTTGACTGTTCTGACAGCGCGTTCCACCAGACCATTGGAGCGAGGGTATCTTGGTGAGGATGTAGTGTGCTTGATTCCCCAGGATGTGCACATGTTCTGGTACTGCTTGCCCACAAATTGGGGTCCATTATCAGAGATAATCTCACGTGGGGCTCTGAGCATACTGAATGTCTGCGAGGTAATGTTCGCTACAGCTCCACTGGTTGTAGTAGAGAGCTTTTGGACAACAGGGAACTTTGAGTGGTAATCCACAATGAGGATGTATGTAGTTCCGTCAATCTCAAACAAGTCCGTGCCAAGTTTTGTCCATGGTGTAGGTGGAATGGCATGGGGCACCAGGGGTTCCTTCTGCTGCTTGGGTTGGTTTTCCTGACAGAGGTGACATGATTTGACGAGATCATCAATGTGACGATTGATGTTTGGCCAGTAGATTGATTCTCTGGCCAGGCATCTGGTTTTTTCTATCCCCATATGGCCTGTGTGGAGTTGACGTAGAATGTCACTTTGCAGTGTGGTCGGGATGATAACCTGTTTTCCCTTGAAGATTACTCCACTTGATAGTCCCAGCTCGTCTCTGTACGACCAGTAGGGTCTGAGGTCCCGAGGTAGTTCAGTGATGGTGTCCGGCCATCCTGTGTATATCACTTGGCTGAGTGCAGAGAGGATAGGGTCACGGATAGTTTCGTCCTGGAGGGCTGTCTGCTTCGTCTTGCCAAAATGAAGGAGATCGATTTGTTGGACTTCTAGTCCTTCAGCGACATACAGGCTGTCCACAAGCTTGTCAAGTGCTATGTCATCAGTTTTGCTGGGGTTCGGCAATCTGCTGAGGGCGTCTGATATGATCATGGTAGGTCCAGGCTTGTAGTGGACATCAAAGTTATAGCCCTGAACCTTGATTAGCAGTCGTTGCAAACGTGGAGGTGCACTGGAAAGCGGCTTTTTCCATATTATCTCCAGAGGTTTGTGGTCAGTGTGGACTATAAACTCCTTACCAAATACGTAGTTGTGGAATCTTGTTATTCCAAAAACAAGGGCAAGGGTCTCTCGCTCTATGTTGGAGTAAGATTTCTGTGCTGAAGATAGACTTTTGGATGCAAATGCAACCGGTTTGTCGTTTTGGATAAGGCATGCTCCAAGGCCTTTCTGTGAGGCGTCCACTTCAAGGATTGTGGGTATTTCCGAATCAAAATACTGCAGGCTTGCCTCCGCTGTTATTGAGTACTTGAGGGCTTCGAAAGCTGCCTGGTGGTCCTCTTGCCAAACGAACGGCACATTCTTCTGTAAGAGCTCTCTGAGGGTTACTGCCCGGTCAGCTAGGTTTGGTATGTATGCTGAGACGTATGTTATAATGCCCAGGAACTTCTGTAGGTCCTCTTTATCCTGTGGGGTTGGCAGGCTGTGTATATCTTCGACTCTACTCGGGTCAGGTCTGATACCGGTTGCAGAGTACAGTGATCCGAAGAAGTTGATTTCTTTGGTCTTAATATGGCATTTTGAACTGTTGAAGACAAGACCTTCCTTTTGGGATGTTTCGAACAAGCGCATGAGGTTGGCGTCATGTTCTTTCTCTGTCCGGCCGACAACCGCAATGTCATCGGCTATACCGACACATCCTGGTACTTGTGCTATGATGTCGTCCATGCACTGTTGGAATATGTCCTGGCTGATGGAGAGTCCGAAAGGCAGGCGTTGGAAGCAGTAGCGTCCAAAGGGTGTTCGGAATGTTGTGAGTTCTTGCGAGTCTTCTTTCAAGTGCACGGCCCAGTACCCAGCTTAAGGAATCGAGCTTGGAAAAATACTTGGCATTGGCGAACGCAGGGTTGAGTTCTTCAAGGGTCGGTATCTTGTGCGGGCATCTCTTGAGACTCTGGTTTAGTCGCTTCGGATCTAGACAGACCCGGATGGAACCATCCTGCTTCAGGCTGGTAGTAATGGAGCTACACCAGTCGGTGTGGTGTGTGACCTTCCGAATGACACCGATTTTTTCCATCTTCTCGATTTCTGCCTGGAGCTTGGGCTTAAGGTGCACGCTGCACTTCCGTGGTGCATCTATGGTGGGTTCGACACCTTCTTTTAGATGGAGGCTCGCTTTAACTTTGAAATTGCCAATCGTGTCAAACTGGTCGGGGAACATCTGTTTGAGATCGCTAACTGAGTTGATAGGTCGACTGTTTAGTTGGCGTGGCTGCGTGGGCACCACTGTCGGTTGGAGTGGCCCAGCTGTAGACTGTGAATTGTCTGTGTTGTGCTGTTGAGCTGACATCTCGGTAGAGTGTATGGTGACTACCTCAAGCTCACGACAAATGGGAAGACCAGCAATTGCGGGTCCAGGTACATCCACAATGTAGAAGTTGCTACGTAGCCACTCTGGCTCTCTATAACGACACAGGATATCGATGCTGCCAAGGCATGGTATGACGGTGCCGTTGTAGGCTGTTAACTTTATGTCCACTGGTTTGATGTGGGACTTCCAATTGTCTCCGTACATTTGTCTGATTGTCCGGAGGGGCAAGGTGTTGCCTCCTGCTCCTGTGTCCACTTTTAGCTTCAAGCGGCGCACCCCCTCAAGGGATGGACAAATCACATCAAGTGTGGTGTATGCCTCACTGCTTTGTCGTTGGATGGAGTCCATGCAGAGGTTGGAGACAGTGATCGTGTGGTATACGACTTCGTATGTGTCGTCCTCTAGTGTGTACTCATCCACATTGCTAGCATCATTGTAGGGCTTTTGGGGTCGTCGGCTCGTTGATCGCTCACGTTGTGGCTTTCGGCCTCGACCTGTACAGGAGCTTGATTTGTCTCTCCGACGTTCAGGCGTTTTGCTCTTTCGGCAGTATTTGGCCCAATGGCCTTTGGAGCCACATGCCTTACATGTGTCCTGGTAGGCTGGACATCGCCTCGGTGGATGGTTGAGGCCGCAGTTGCCACAGGTTTTCTTTCTGGGCTTTATGGCATCGACGGATGTTGTCGTTGTCGGTGTTTCCTCGTCCAGTGACTGGAGAAATTTTTTTCCTGCAGTCAGTGCCTCGTATTTTCTGCCATCATGTAGAAGCTCTTCTACAGTGTATCCAATGGGTTTGTCCAGGAGGTCCCGCTGGAAACTGTCGGATTTGGTAGATGCAATTACAAGTTCGATGATGCGCTCTGTTGCCTCATCTGGGGTGAAAGCGCACTCGTGTGACTTGAGGCGGCATCTGTTGACAAATTCGTCTAGGGGTTCCTTATCTTTTTGTCGATACCTCAGCATTTCCAAGCGATGAATGCGGAAATTTACTTTAATATTGAGTTGTTTCTCAAAGAGATCCCACAGTTTGGATGGGTCTAGTTGGTCCTCAGGAGAGAGGTTGGACGAGTTTATCTTCTTGAGGCCTTCTTTCCCAACAGCTATTTGGATTTTAACAGCACGTTTTGCTTCATCAGTGATATTTTGGTCAAGGAAGGTGAGTTCCATGCATTGTTTGAATATCTTAAATTCTTCTGCTATGTCTTTGGCGTCCCTGGAAATTTTGCCATGGTTGAGAGTAAGCTTAGTTATGGGTGGGGGAGTAAAATTATGTTATTTTGCAATCAAAACTTCAATCAAAATTACCAATAAAGGCTTTAAATTGGGCAGTTGAATTATGTGGAAAGTAATAAAGGTGAGTTGAACTTAAATGAGGAATAACATGTAATAACTTTTCCTAGGTGCAGTCAGGAATGCAGATCAAGTAATGCAATTATTATGTACTACCTGCAAAACACTTTTCTCAGTTATATTAACAGAAAATCAGTAATCAGATATAACAATGTTCTTATAGTTCAATATTGTTCGGCATTGTCCACAGAAGGTTATTTGTTTTCAGTTCGTAGTAAGTCCAGTTCCAATGTTCATTCATAAAAATCGGAGATGTGTAGTTCCGGCTAGTCCGCGGAGTGATCTCAAAGTCAATCCTGTGAAGTGCGATCTCAGGGCGGAGTGATAGGGTCAAAGGTCATTCTAGTTGAGCAGCAACGTAGGGTCGTTGGACGTGAGTGTTCGGTACGGAGCTATATCCATACGCAGTATTGTATTGAAATAAAGTAGTGCAAAAATGGCGGGAAGTTATAACTATTTATAATGTTATGAAGTTCCACAAACAATGTATTAAGATGGGTCAATAGTTGAATATCCGTACTAAAATAATAATGGCAGTTCTACCGTTTTATCCTGTGTCCAGTGATCCGAAAGTTGTTTGCGTTGAGTCGTTGGTTGGGTGGGGGTGTCCGGTTCCGTTGTAGAAATAGTTGTGCAGGCGCCACAGGACGTCGTCGGCGTCGGGCTTGTTAATCTTTGCCCGCGGAAGTTGGGCTCGTCCGTGGAAAGTTGGGGCGCATGGTGTGTCCACAGTTGGTTGTGGGTTGTTCCAGAAGGTTACTGTTTGAGTGGTATAGCTGATGATCCTCGGCTTTGAGGCTGGGGCTGGTCGTTGGTCGATGGTTGACCTCGCAACGTTGAGTTTATGGGATCAGATGAGGGGTAGATTTCCCGTTGTCATGCGGTCTCACTCGTCCGTCAATTCGGTAGGTACGGTAGCGTTAACTCACCAGCTCACGGGGATGTTTGGTACGATCACCGGTGGTGGGTAGGTTTCGGTAAGCTCTGTGTGGAGTGCGGTGCGGTGGTACAGCTAGGACCGGAGAAGGTGGTCGGGTTGGCCGTCCGACTCGAAATCAGAGATTCGATGGATTGCAGGTTCTTTTCTTCACCGCTGCCACCATGAAGTGATTCTGTGTCTCCATTTTTATTGCCACCATCAGAATGGTCCCATGACCTCCTACGTGTACAATACTACGCGGGGGGAAAGTAGTCCCTATAGTGTACATATCACAACACACTAGAGGGCGCTTTCTAAATAATGCTTTCACAATAAGAACGTACGCCCTCTGTTGGTGAAATCTAACAGTGCATTTCACAATAACATACAAAAACAACTTGATTAATAAAGACTAGTACCTGTCTAGCAGTTTACTGTGTGCAGCATTGATCGTCACTCATTCGCCCGGTACTATTATCATTATTGTGGGCAGCAGCATGGCCAGTGACTTAGTTCTTCGGTAAGTTTCGTCAAAAATGTGAACGATGAAGGTTCTATTTTAAGAAAAATGTGACATGTAGAATTACCCTGGACGAAATAAAGGAACTATTTTGGAGTATAAATGTAAGATTTCACATAGTAATCATCACAATGAACTCAATCGAAATCAGATAAGGCGCACCGGAAGATTGTATCCTCTATTATATTGATCAATTCATTTGGTTTATTACACAGCCAGAGTGTTTGTTGTGAATCACAAGAAAACCCATGAGGCAATTGAAGTATTTCAATTTGATGAGGAAGAGCGTTCTTTGACCTTTCTGCACTCCATTACTGGGCCTTCCCTCAGAAGGTAACAATATGTACTTACATGTAAATTACTCACTGTTGCAAGAACACAGGCAACCGATAAAGTCAGTTTTTAGGGGGCGGGGGTAGTTGGGCAGTGGAGCCAGCTGAGTCACGATGAACAAAGAGGGCTTTTGTTCAAATGTTCTCAAAAAAGACGGGTAAATCCCGGTGCAAATTATGAGAATGAGAATGTTGGTTGTCTTTGCATCATTAAGTCAGTGTTTAATTTTACAACAATATTCTCAAAACAGTTGTCCCGGTGTTTTGAAAATTAAACCTGTGACTGGTGCTAGAAAAATTCTGATACACCCGGGCCAAACTGGTTTAGTGACATCATCAATTTCTATGAGGGCAAGAACTGGAGACAAAGGCATAAAAGTACTTGGAGATTAGATGGAAAGGCAAGTTGATGATATTTCTTAGTGTAATTGTTCTGAAACATTGTTCGCTGTGTAAAGAAGAAAATAAACATGTCAGTCAGGAATCAGTTACACTTACTGACCATTACATGGTTTCCAAGCATCAGGAGTTAGTCAAGCATCAGGAGTTAGTCAAAATGGAATGTGAGAACTTTCAAATTGATTTAATTTTTTACCCCTCAACCCAATAGGCTGAAGGGGTATTGTTATTGCCTACGCCGTTCGCGGATGTGTCCCTGCGGTCGTCAAGAGTATCGCTGGTTTTATTTAGGTTTTGCTGTTCAACCTCTTGTCCTTGGAGAATATTGCCCTGTAAAATTGCATTGGGTTATGAAAAATTGTGTATTTCATAATAACTGATTTAAACAATTACATGTACTTGGCTGTGATATCAATATTGCTATCTGAAGACAGTACTACATTCAAGGTTTTGGTCGCACTGGTAATGCATATTATGTGTAATTATTGCTAAAGTATGGTTTTTTTTTCTCATTATCTTGAATAGCCCTCTGCATGTTCACATACTAATAAATTTATTTTGAAACTGTCTGCCAGTTCTTTGAAATCTTTCATTTTTCATTGATGTTTTGGGGAACAATCAATCTCATAACCTTGAACCTTGCAAGTTCCCCCACCACAGTAGTGTGGTTGGGGTCTACGAGGGAATACTTACCTGAAGAGCCAATTACTACATTTGCATATGTGGGGGGGGGGGGGGGGGGTGAGCAGTCCCCTGAGGACTTGGCCTGTTTTGGGGAATGGTTCATACCCTCAGTGGACAGGCTATTTCCTCAGCAAGCATTTATAATACTCAATACACAAGAAAAAAACTATACACATCGAAATTATACACCGTTATCTTTTATTACCAAAAACGTCTTTCTCAAAAACTAATGTATAGACAGACGTCTTTTATTGTACTCAGTAGCACTGGTAAAAAAAAACGCCCTACTCATTCAATGGTTAAGAGAACTGAGAAAGATTATTTAGCGGGATACTGCAGGGCATTGTGGGGGTGCCAGAGTGCGCTGTTTGGTAAAACTCTTAGCATTATTACCTGTTGGCCGAGGGAATTATGCAAATGCAGTAATTAACTCTACAGGTAATGTATGATTGACGTAGACACATTAATTTAAGTTAGTGCATCTTTTCATATATTTCTTTATTTATCATCATATCACTTCCTGATGTTTATACATTTACAGTGTCAATGATGTGGTTGCTGTGGGACCTGATGCAATTTACTTCACAAATGATGGATACAACAATCAATTTGTAAGAAGATTTCTAGAAACGCTGTTTAAATTCCCATGGGGTAATGTTGTGTTCTATGATGAAAAAATTGGACATGGAACAGCGGTTGTCAAGAGAGGACTTGGACTAAATGGAATCAATATCTCCCCAGATAAAAAGTAAGTTAAAGGGTGTGTACAACATTGGTAATTGCCAAAGACCTGTATCCACACTTGATGTGACCTAACATATACATGAAATAACAAACCTGTGAAAGTTTAAGCTCAATCGGTCTTCAGAGTCATGAGAAAACAGTGAAAAATCCTGTTATATGTTTTAACTTTTTTTCAAACATCAGATTTTATCCTGCAGGATAAAGACTATTGTTTTACTCATTTCCTAAAAACTATGGCATTTCAAGCAAAACTATTTCAAGGGAAGTTTTCCACCATGACCATCTTTATACCATGTAAGTTATGTGCAAATCTGTGAACTTTTATATTTCCAATCTTACCAATGTTGTACACACCCTTTAATAGGAATTGTCTCTACTCTTCAGTATGTGAACATCATTTATGAGGTTTTATTTTTGCAAACACTTCAAACTTCAAACAAATGCTTGAGATTGGCCCCATTCCACAAAGCTCAGTCACTCTTTTACTGGGAATAAGGTCTGTAAAGTTGAATGCAAACCTTTTTTGTGATTACATTAAGGACAGGATATGAAATGGAACCAGGTTTCCACCTAATCAGTTCCAGACCTCAGCAATCAGGTTGCTTCACAGAAAATAGCTCTGGTCATCTTTTATGCAAGAGTTCTCCCTGTATGCTCTCATTCACTTCTAACAATTAGGCTTTCTGACAACTGGCACCATCAGGCTTGAACACATTCCCGTCCTTTCTCGAAAGATTTCTCAAGCGAGTGACATGGAGGTACCCAGTCCTCATTTGGGTACTTATAATTGATCATCACTGTAGGTTCAATAACACCAAATTTAAGCTCAATTCAACAGAAAATTGCAACTTAGCTTGTGCTTTAAATGTTTAAATGGTTTACTTTAAGGTATAAACACAACTTTTCCCCCAGTGTTAGTATCTTAAATGAGTATTATCAAATATTGTTTCCATCATGATTTTTTTCCAAACTCTTACTTTGTCTACATGTACATGTACATGTATGTTCAACCACATGACTATGAAACTAGTGTCTTTGATGTTTTAAGTTGGTTGCTTTGTGTTTTTGTTTTGACAGGTTTATTTATGTTGCTTCTCCCCTTGTTGGTGTATTGACAATTTATGAGCGTCAATCTGACAACTCTTTGAATCCTGTTCAGGTGAGAACAACCAGCTCTAGCACACAGATGTTACACTCAGTCCAGTATTAGGATCTATTATTTAGTGGAATAATTGTTGTCACAATGAAACCATGATTAAAACCAAGTAAAGACAACAAACATTATCATAAAGTTTTCTATATATTTTTTCTTTTCTCTTTTAAGAAGATATGGCTTATAAAAATGGTTCACTATGAATTGGCCAAACCTTGGCCATAAAGCTGTGGCCATGGCTTGCTGGAATCTGGGACTTACATATACCTCCATGCCAAATACAATGGTGGCAGCTTTAGGATCTCTCGTAATCCTGGTTTGTCTAATACAAATAGAGGACAAAGGTCTGGAATTGGAGATTACATAATATTCCTGGATTAAGGGAGACTTTGAACTTGAATTCAAGTACCTTTGTCCCTCTTTGTTATGGGGCATGGTGAGTGCAAGCACTGTGCACACTACACAATGGAATGTCAGATTGTGTCTGCTGCAAGCCTCCCTGAAGTTATCTCTTTTTATTTCAGTTTATTCGACTTCTGTTTGTGTGTCTGTAAATTTTTTGCTTGTTTTCACATCTTGCTATAGCTAGTTAAATAACATTTCACTATATCTGAATCCTTTTTTTTTGTAGTTTTACCATAGTCTTAATTTGTGCAAAAAGAATTTGTTTATCTGCTGTGTTAAATTTTGCGAAACTAAATAACCAATTTCAAATTGATTGTGATCATATTCTGTGTTATTTTATTTTCCTTGATATATTTAGGTTATTGATTTAGGTACAGGTCCAGACAACATCTATGTAGATCCAGCAACAGGGGATTTATGGATAGCTTGTCAGCCTATTGTCTATGAAGCCGCCAATCACTTTAAAGATTTCACTCAACTTTCTACATCACAGGTAATAATACATAACTTCATTTCGAAGCATCCATATTATCTCAATTTTTTTCATTTTTAGTTTTCCTTTTTGTTGTTTTTCATGCTTTTAATAATAGTGGTTAAAATTTTGTTTGTGTGTTTATTCTGAATCCAATCAGAATAAAGTAATAAAGGAGAGTGAACACTTTCATCTCTATCAATTCAATTCTTTTGTCAGTTGGATTTTGTCAGTTATGGTGTCTTGCTTAGTTTGAGTAGCCAAATTTGGATTCTGGGTCACCTTGAGCATCTTTAAATGGATTTTGGTGCCACCCATTTTTGTTACTATAGGTTTTCTCGGTCAATTTCGGCAAATGAGCAGCCGATTTCATTTTCGTGCGTTCGAATTAAAGCTATTTTGCCTCTCCAGTTGTTACTGCGTTTCAAATTCAGAATTCGGGCATTCAATTTCGTATTGAGGCATTCAAATTCCTTTTGCACTGTGTTCAATTTAGCATATCGTCATTCTTTTTCGTGACGCACAATCATCATTCAATTTAGCAAAGCTGGTTCGACTGGAGATTTTACTGGTTTAATTTTTTTCAATTTCGTAAAGAGGCAATCAATTTCGCTAAATGAGAATTCAAATAAGTACGACTAAAGAAATACGAATAAACAGATAATCTGTATTAGGCAACTGTTTCGTATCTTCACTTTAATTCAGGCAAACCTTATTTTCTTTATTTATGGTTCCAGGAGACTTTACATGGGGCCCATGATGTTTTTTCTTCTTTGTTTTCTCCTATATTCTTTTTTGGGGGGGGATCTTTATTGGTTAACTGGCCTAATTTTGTATTGTGTTTGAATGGGGTGTTTCTTTATGTTTTTCCTGGTTTTTGTTGTTTATGTTGTTTCTTCCTCAACCATCAATCTGTTGGCGTGCCAGACATCTTGGCGTATATGTTTAGGTATGGTTGTACCACAAGCTGCAAACTTATTGAAATATGCGTGTAAAACTGTAGCAAAAGCTCGTCTTCGAAGTACAAAGTGACTCAAGTGCAAATAAGTGAACCGTATATGCCTTATTAACAAAGCGTTTTTTAGATTGCACAAATTACAGAAATGACTGCCCAAAAATGAATTTGAATGACTAAACACACGCCTCAAAAAGCTCCGGCGAATTTGAATGCTGCTTTGATGAATCGTTAAATTGAATGATTATTTTGTTAAATCGAATGACGCAACAGTACATTTGACTAGGCATAAAACGAAATCGAATGACCCTTTTTAGTAGCATTCGATTTCGCGCGAAATAGAATAGCGTGGTGGTTAAATTGGCTGCTCATTTGCCGAAATTGACCGAGAAAACCTATATTAATTGTTAGGGTAACCAAAGCATATTTTGTTTTCAGCCAGATTTTTATTGGGTGTTTTGTCCCTCAGCCAAAGCCATCTTTGTTTTTAGTACTTGTGGTTGCAGTTTTGTACATCATATATATAACTTGTACCAAAACTGTCATGTCAATACAAGTTATACATGTACCATATTGTAGTTTACAAATAAACTTGGTCTTTAAAACAAATTCAATAATTCTGATGTTATCAGGTGTAGACTGTGCTAGTCGTGCACTGGTATTCAAGAATTGTGTGGCCACCTTGTTGGTCCCATGTATATTGTTTTGAAGCATGAAGGATCCCAATGTTCAAATACTCACAAGACTTAACCAGTTTATTAAATTACAGTAACATTAAAGCTTATTACTTTAAAAGAATACATATCCCTGAACAAACTGACATAAATGTATAGTCTTTGAATCATGTAATTGTGGATCATTACTAATTGTTAATTTACAGATGTTACCTATCTTGACCCTTCTTCCTGGTCCAAACCAGAAGTTGAAATAATAAAATGTTGTTACAGTTGGGTGAACAGCCAATTTGGTTCAATGTATATGTAGTTTTTGTGTATGAAATAAGTGAAGTTGTACCCTTAGAACACATAATGTCTAGTTAGGTGTTCGGCTATCAGCCAAAAACCTATTGTTACTGTTTTTAGGTGTTCGGGTAGTAGCCGAAAAACCTATTGTTATTGTTAAGTTTTTTTTGTTTTTTTTTCTTCCTCCTCTTCTTTTCCCTGAACTTTCTCTTGCAGATTTCTCAAAAAGTAAAAGTTGTACAAACTTGAAACTTAGCATACACTTGAACCTTAATATGAGGCCAGTAGATTGGGCACCAAGGCCAAAAAGGCAATTTTAAAAAAGGCACGAAGGCCATCAATAAATAATTAGTTGTAAATAAAAAATAACACTTTTAGTTACCTAAAAAAAATATGAATTGGAAAAATTGGCCAGAGGTTCCCCTATGGGTGGTTAACCCAATGAAACAATTCGCATGAATAAAATATTGATAAATCACATCTTATTCATAAACAAACTGTAAAACTGTAAGCCACCAGATGTCAACACACTTTCCAGGTTAAAAATAACACAACATCCACTCCTATAAGTCACAAAACCAGGTCACAAAACCACAAAGACACCACATGCAAGCCACTAGTCTTTTGAGTGAAGCAAGAGTATTACAAACTAAAACAATTGTATAACAATCTGTAGAGGATTAACCACAAAGACACTGCACAGGCAGCTTGTCTTTTGAGTGAAACAAGAGTACCAATTGTATAACAAACTGTAGAGGATTAAGATAAGAGTAATTGGGTCTCAATAGGAGTGTCAATCATTCTCCCAGGTGATGCCTGGATAGTGTCTGGGGCCAACATTAAATAAAGAAAAGGATCTCCAACTGTCGGCTTCGTCTGTGTAGAAAAGTTTGTTTTTTCGTAATCATTGGGTGCGTTCGATTAGCTTCCCCGGGTCGACCCAGGTCTTCCCCCGGTGCGTTCGAATAGCTTTGACGTCATTCGCGGGGCTCACCCGGGTCAGCCCCAAGTGCCCTGCTTGTGGAGCGGGTCACTTGGGGCTGCCCCTGGTTCATGACGTCACGGCGAAAAACTTTCTCAATGGCCACCATTTTGTTTGTAATTCAGCGGGACATTTTAGGAAGTTTGACACACATTTTCGCCATTACAACAGCGTTTTTGTGAGCAATAAGTATTTTTTATTCGAAGCCGGGTACCTTTGTATCACTGTGGGGTTGTACAAATTGTTAAACTTTGCAGTTTTACCTTGAGAATAATTATTTTACGATGTTTTCGTGAATCCACGGAAAGTATCGGACATACGGCACAAAATGGAAGTAGTTCCGGTCGGCTGTCCCAAGATGCATCGGTGTGAATGCTGGGGGAAGTTGGCGTTCGATTAGCTCATGGTTAGGGGCTCACCCGGATGAGCAGACCGGGGTCGACCCGGGGAAGCTAATCGAACGCACCCATAGACAACTGTGTAAAAAATATTCCGAAAAATCGCGGCAGCTGGTGCTTCTGAACAACACTGATAATGTATTTAACTTCTATTTAAAAGGGCACAACGGCCAAAGGGAATTAGGGCACGGCAATTATGGCTTCGAGGAAGGTGATTTTTGGAAGGGCACCACGGCCAGTAACAAGGGCACCGACGGCCATGGCCGTGGTGGCCGCCGGGAAGTTTGAGGCCTGAAACACGCACCATCAGTTCACCCGCATTGACGACGCACGATAGCGTATTAACGTGTGAACAACCTTGCCCTGGCCACTCAAACTTTAAATTATGTTTCTCAAGCGTATTCTCTTATTTATTTTTTTATGTTTGAAAGTCTGTAACAAATCACACTTAAGAGACCGGCGGTTGCTTTATGCGGGATCATACTAAGGTCAAATAGGTCTTAATTTTTTGTCATGCGCGTGACCTCACATGACCTCTACTTCCGGTCGAAACCGGAAATGCCCAGTAACTTGAAAGTGGGAATTTTTGTTGAGTTGTTTTTAACTATGTTGTGATCTGGCAAGTGTCTGGTTTACGTCACCTAATTCAAAAGCGCCCTCTAGCGGCAGGCTGAAAACAGTTCAAAACACACAATTTAAAGCTCTTGGGCAATTCTAGATACTTTGTACAAAGTGTGACCCCATTTGACCTTTCCCTGTCAAAACCGGAAGTTGAAGTTTCATATGACAACCTTTAGGCCTATGCTATGATTTTGCACAGAGATCAACAAGAGGTACAAATAAATATTAGACAAAAAACCTTCACACAATAATTTTCCTATTTTTATTTACGCAGTCACTTTATTTCGTTCGAGCCGAACACCCTGAGTTTGTCCACAAAACCCTGAGTTTGTCCACAAACTCTAGATTTCTAGTTTTTATTTCTAGTCTTTATTTCCCTGCCCTTCTCTTGCAGATTTCGCAAAAAGTAAAAGTTGTTCAAACTTGAAACTTGGCATATACTTGAACCTTAACATGAAGACGGCACGCGAACAATGACGTAATGATGACGTCATCAGGTGTCGAATTACAAGGTTTTTAAAGTTGAAAATGACCATTTTATAGTTGTGTATCTCATTGAATGTGAAAGCTATGGTGTTCATAGTTGGGCATCTGATAGAGCAAGACTGGGGCAATATTTGAAAAGTTAACGCCAAAATCATATGACCTTAACTTCTGGGTCGTTACCCTATGTAGGTCGAAGTTCGCCTTTCTTTGTTTTTCCTTCAAAAAACAACTTTCGAGCTTATCTGCGGAATAACTCAAGGTTGGGATTGAATTGGACATTGAAACTCATCAGATAATTCACCCTTAGTATCCAGATTACCAACATCGTTCAAAACAAGTTTTAAAAAATTGGCAATTTTAGAAACGACACAAACTTGATGATGTCATGAGGACGTCATTAGGTGTCGAATTACAATGTTTTTAAATATATATATTTTTTAATCTTTGAAATTCTGTAACAAATCACAAATAAGATGTTGGTGGTTGCTTTTTGTGGGATCATACTAAGGTGATATGGGTCTTAAATTTTTGTCACGGGCGTGACCTCACATGACCTCTACTTCCGGTCAAAACCAGAAGTGCCTTGTAATTTAAAATTGGCAATTTTTAAAAATTTGTTTTGAACGATGTTGTAATCTTGCAAGTGTCTGGTTAAAAAAACAACACCGGTGACGTCACCCAATTCAAAAGCGCCCTCTAGCTGCAGGTTGAAAACAGTTCAAACACACTTTTACTAGATATTTGTGGCAAAGCTTATGAGAATCTTTTCAAAACTGGTAAAAACATAATGACCTTTATGCAGACAACATATTTGTGGAGTCGAAGTATGATGACGTCATCATGTATCACGTGGTAAGGCCCTAAAGGTGCACCTTTTGAAGCCGTTTATCTACTAAACCAAACAGCCGATTGAGTTGAAACTTGGTGTATTGTTAGAAAACGATCATGACTAACAAAATATGAAGTGATGTCATGATGATGTCATCCAATTATTTGTTACAATTTTTTACAAAATCAAAGCTTAGTTAGTATTTGAAAAAATCATAACTCCCGAACCAGCCATAGGAGTTTTGTAATACAAATCATCTGAAAGGTATTCAAAAACGGAATAGACGATACACAGAGTGTGACCCCATTTGACCTTATTTGACCTTGTCTTCCTGTTGAAACTGGATGTTGAAATTTAGGAACGGAAAAAATCATAACTTATAAACCACATGTTTGATTGTGACAATCTACACACCATCGGACAGGTCGTGAAAAGTTCAGCAAACGCTACACAAAACCTGACCCCATTTGACCTTGCCTTCCGGTTCAATCCGGAAGTTGAAGTTTAATGTTTGAAAAATCATAACTCCTGAACCACACATTGGTTTTTTGCAATCTACACTTCACTGGACAAGTATTTAACTACTTCACAAACGCTACACAGAGTGTGGCTTCACTTGACCTTGAACTCTTGACCCGTGTGACCAATTACTTTCAGTCTTAAACAAAACGTCACATTTACGGTACAAATTTCAAGGCTTTAATATCGACACAATTTCAAACCCTAGCGCCCTCGATACTGTACTTGATCTAACTTTTCAATTGAACGAATGACTTATTGAACCAATGCCGAACACCCTGTTTTTGTTGCAACAAAAACCTACTTTCTTCTTCATCTTCTTCCCTAGAACTCTTCTCTACAAAATAACTCAAGAATGAAATTGAATTGAACCTTGAAACTCATCAGACAATTAAACCTCAATATGAAGACGCAAAGGACTTAATGACGGCATGATGATGTCATCAGGTGTCGAATTACAGCGTTTTTAAAGTTGAAACCAAAACTTAGATAAAGTTATTTTTATTATGACATAGGAATGTCTTCTACATGAGGTGCATGCCCCCAATTTCGTGGCGTGTCGTGGCCGAGCGGTCTAAAGCAGAGTGTGGGTTCGAATCCCAGTCATGACCACTTGTGCCCTAGGGCAAGGTAGCACTGAACCATAATTGCTTCATAAAAAGTTGGGAAGATAGTGTATTCTGCTTTACCAGCCAGGCTCCTAGTGGACTGTGAAGAGGGTAACCCTGTTTCAGCCCCAGGTGGCAGTGTTTGTATGTCAATTAGGAATATTGGAAGAATACGGGATCACCTCACAAGGGATGCTGCCGAAACCATTGTCCATGCTTTTATAACATCCAGGATAGATTCATGCAACTCGCTTTTATATGGAATCAACAATACACACCTCTCTCGTCTTCAACGGCTACAGAATATCGCAGCAAGGATGATCACGTACACCAAGAAAGCAGACCATATCACACCCGTTTTAGCCGACTTGCACTGGCTCCCCATCCAACAAAGAGTTCAATATAAACTGTGCCTCATTGTTTTCAAGATCTTACAAGGTGATGCCCCAGCTTATTTAAGTGATCTTGTGCAATTACATGCCCCATGGCATCGTGGCTTACGGTCTGGACGACAAAAACTCCTTCAGGAGAAAATGGCGAAACATCAATGGGGGGAGAGAAGTTTCCAGATCGCAGCACCAAGGCTTTGGAACTCCCTACCTGAAACTGTGAAACTTTCAAACTCACTTGGCATATTCAAGAACAGTTTAAAAACCTACCTGTATAAAGAAGCATTTTGTTAACTCTACTTTTCTACTTATGTAATGCTAATTTATCTTTTGTATTTGTTGTTTATCCAGAGCAGCGCCATGAGTGCCGCTTGCGGCGGATACCGGCGCTTTATAAGTTTCCATTATTATTATTATTATTATTATTATTTGGGTCGATAGCCCTAATCAGTTAAGCATAGCCCTAACCTTGAAGTGGCCTTTCATGGCCTTGTGATGTTAGTGGAGCTCTCGTTAAAAAAAATTTAAAAAAACTATGAAGCACAAGGGTGATAATATTACAGAGTATACTGTTATGTGTGCTAATTTTATGTCTTATGATATCCCATTTCAGGTTTTACGTGTGCGGCTGAGCTCCCAGAGTGTTCCATTCTCAGTGGATATTAGTGAAGCTTATGTTGATGATGGCAAGCAGGTATCTGGTTCTTCCATAGCTATCTTTTATAACAATCAACTTTTAATTGGAACTGTCTGCCATAAGCTGGCCCACTGCCAGGTTTTGGCCTACTAAAATAATGTATGAATAATCCTTTTTACTGAAAGTGTTTCACTTCGGCAATGTTGTTCTTTATACCTTTATACCTGATGCAATAATTACATCAGTTAACCCAAAAAGCAAACTGTTTGTCTCTGATTATGATGGTACATGTATGCCTACAAAATATAATCTGTTTGACACAGAAATAAAGAGAACCAGTTGTTTGGTTTTAATGTGTTGGAGTGTTTGATGGGATAGAGTTAACCAGTTTGCTTGGGTTTAAAAATCCTTTTTTCTGTTACACAGTCTTAATTTTCCAATAATGTCCATACCTTTTGTTCAAAATGTTATGAAACTTGGCAAACCTGTTTAGTTTAAACCTTTCCATGGATTACAGTTGGACTGATGTTTGGGATCAAATTCATTAAAGACAATTTTGTGGATGCGAGAGATAAAGATGTTATTTTTAGACTTTATCACAGGATTCTTCCAACCCGTGACAAATTTATTCGTAACAAAATCACAACAAATGCCAAATGTCCTCTATGTAATTCTTCCACTGAAACTATTGAGCATTTGTTTTTATACTGTAGAACAACTAGTTAAATGTTGAGTATTTCATTATTATACAAGTTGGATGTCGTTTTGTTTCATATTTGATCGTACAAAAATTATTAACACCAATCTGTCTTTTTTTTCAATGCTCATTGTTGCCATGGTGATTAAGGTTATTTGGAGATGTTGATGCGATCTCGCATTGAAGAGAACAAGAACATTCAAGTCATTATTGTCCAGTTTTTTCAGCAAGCACTCTGACGTCTCTTGGTTTGGGAGAAGAACAGGCTCCAAACTAGACTTGGTTCCAAGTCTGTGATCGTGGTTTTTAGTCGTCCCGATAGCCGATACATTATTGGCTGAAACAGCGCCCTCTTGTGGATAAACCTCCGTCTTGAACCGAGTTAGAGCGTGTGATCCCCTGCAGATTGCAGGGGATTGGGACTTGAGTCAAGTCTAGTTGGCATAGGTTTCATGGGGGTGTGAGCACGAGGACACGGGGCGCATGTTTACGACTAGTATACTGTTGTCACATGATTATTACATTAAATTTTATGATTTTCATTGTATTCATTATGGTTATTACATTTATGGTTGATTTTTTATTACATTTATGGTTGATTGAGTTTTTACATTTATGGTTGATTTTTATTACATTAATGGTTGATGGATTTATTACATTTATTGTTGATTTTATAACATTTAAGGTTTTTATTACATTTAAGGGTGATACAGTATAGAAGGTGCTTCAAGGTAGCTGTTGGCTTTTACAAAATTTCTCTTGTTTTGATATTAAGGAATCTAATTGTGTCTCATGTAGACCATCCACAATTTGTTAACTTATAGAGTCTTTTTATCACTGAGTTATCACAGATCAAGTTAGTATTTTGTGGATGTATTGTCTTTGATTTTTGTGATATTTTGGTGGGTTTGTGTTTAACAGTGTCATATTGACGTTGTCAATGATAGCCCTTATTCCGACAGCCAAGTGTTGTTAGTGAGTGCAGTGGGGGCTAGGAAACAATCACCACTGCCATCTCATAATAGCACTCCGTACTAATGCTAAAAGTAGAAGCTGAATACTCTGATCTCAGGCAACGTGTCAAATTTTAGTAATGTAGTACGTACATGTCCAAGCTTTTTATTTATTCGCGTGTAGTATAGTATTGTGACTACTGCGGTCTGGTGCGCTGATGATCGCATGTGTGGTGGAATGTTTGTCTGACTGCCGGGTATTTTGTCATTAGTGCACAGTACTATTGCAAAGTCGCATTTCAGCCAGTTCTTCATCTCAAGAGTATCAAACACCTGTGTTAGTCTTCCTTTACGTGAATGCACCTCTGCAGTGTTACAGTCAACATCTCAGCCGTCTTTCAAGCTAACAACATCAGGTGACACCTCCTTGATGGAAATAAAAACACATTGGTTCCTACTAATTCATGTAAGCTTAGTTCAGTTCCAACATTGACTCAAAAGCAATATGTGTGTGCCATTACTCCTGCAATCACCAGCATTATTAGCCAGTTGCAGTTTATTGAATAGGGTGTTCTTGCCTACTGGAATATTGCAATACAATACCTCATCAGAGATGCCGGTTAACGCTTTGTCTCTACCAAAAAAAGTCACAGTTCGAATGAATTATCTACTTGTACAGCTAAAATGTTCTCTTTACCACGGTAACAATGATACATCATGACTTTGACAACATATTATTTTTCAAACCAAATGGTGTGTTAATGTGTTAATGTTCTTGTGTTGTACACAGCCTTTCCAAAGTTTTTATCAGAATAATGAGAATCGCTTTAATAAGACTGGTTTGATCTTTCAAATGCTTTGTCATGCGCAATATCCATGTGATTCACTGTCATTGAAATGTCTTTATATGTAGACCTGATTGCTTGCATTCACTTCTTGCAATAGACATCGCCATTTACTTGACACATCTTCATGTAAAACCTTCGTAGATTAGTATTGAGTTCTGCTTGGTTTATCTTGTCTACCTCGGACAAAGATGACTGCAGAAAACCCTTGTTTTCCTCTCTTTACAGAGGACGAGTGGAAAGAGTTTCTTGCTTCAGCAAATTCCCTGAGCACAAAGGAGTAAAAAGTACACCATTAATATTTGTACAAAAAAAACTGCAACGTTGTTAGTTGGCAGTAGAAGCAAGCTAGCTAAGTGGAGTTTTTAAAGTTGCAGTATTCTGTCAAAATGTTAATGTGTACTTTATACTCTTCATGATTAAATGCTTAATCACGACGCGAATGGCAAAAACTTTTACTGTGTTGCATGCATCCTGAAATCCAAAATGCTTACAAGTTATTTGTTTTCCTCGTACATGTAATGTTCGTATGCTCATTTCAGATACACGTATGCACAACTGATCCAAGTTCGAGGGGGGTAAAAAAGACATCTACATGTAGGTACCATGAAGCTGCTATGGGCATAGTACTTTTTTTTTATATTGGATGGTTCATTGTTTGCCATGGGATAGTACATTGGTTGCTGCATGTATAGCACGTCGCATACACCAATTTCTAGTAAAAAAGGAAATATTATGTGACATGCTCTAAACCAATTAAAAGGCAGAATATTTGCAAGGGGTGTAAAACCTTTGTAGATTAGTATCGAGTTCTGCTTGGTTTACCTTGTCTACCTATTTTTGGGTTGAAATTGAGTGACTGTGACTACCAACAGATTCTTACGTACAGTTTTCCCAAATATTTTGAACAATTGCATGATAAATGTTTTAATGTCACTGCAGGTCGTCATCATTTGTAACATCACTAAAAAAAAACAGATCTTCCTCCTCCACAGTGCTGGCCGACTGGGTTAGCCAACAGCATGAGCTACTTAACACCAAGGGTCAAATGTTGACCCAGGGTAGACTCGGGAAACCACTCATGATATTATTTTCATTTGAACTAATACAGTACACACTAAGCAGCAGACAACATTTAATTTTATCATGTTGCAGATTTCTCATCTGCTAAAAAATTATGTAAACAACCACACACACATCTTAAAACTTGGAGAGGTGGGTGGATATGTGCTGCATTTTGTTCTGAATTGCTGTGATAAGGAAAACAACCTTGCAAATAAACAAGCAGAAAAGAGACACCAAAATAATTGACTCATGAACAAACTACAGCTGTTTTTTGTTCACTTAAATTTAAATATACACATAATCTCTGTACTTGACATTTGTTTATATCCACATTGAGTCTGAATGGTAAACGTTAAAGGTTTGCAGTAACACTGCCATTATACTGACGCATACACACAAGCAAAGAATCTTTCATAAAGGATTTGACATACTGACAGTAACACCGTAAATCCTATTGCGGTAATTCATTAATATGTAATAACAATTTCAATTTGCAATGGTCCATATGACAAGATTAACTGCTCCATTTTTCTGAGGTATGCCAAAGGGTATCAATGAACCTGGATAAAAGCCACAACTTTGGCGTGAATCTGTCAAAATATGTATCCCAAACTGTACAAAAATAGTGAAACTTTTCATACAATCCTGTGCAGATGTCATTTAAGATTATCTAAGTTTACAATCAGGTGAATCTGAACCACATTTAGGTCTATCCATTCTTTCCGTTATACTGCTTGCAACATGAGTACACTGATGTTTACTCAGATTAGTTGTCCTATTATGTCCAAGTTTATAAGTATATTACACATTAAATTCATCTATTATCTTGCCAAAGCAAATTGATGAACTCTAAGTTTCAAGTCCGACATATGATTTCAATATATCAAACAAGGAGTGTGTAATTTAAATTTTACCAGGTAAGAAAATATAATCACCACTGCTACTTTCGTTATATTAAAATTTGGACAAACAGATCAAACACTTTGCACAACCATTGGATTTGTGTATCTTGATCACTGTAACTGTTTATTTACTGAGATGTGTATTACAACATGCATTGTTATCTGCAAAAAGTACATAACAAATTAATGTGAGTATTGACCACAACTAATTTTGGTTGCGCCATTTGGGGTTTCCTTTCCCTGTGTGTTAGTTATACAGAAGTGCACATTTTGGCGACATGTGAAAAATGTCCATGCTCACCATATTTGTACACACAAAGAATGGCAGACCATGGGCAGACAGAAGCAAAACATTACAGCAGGCAATAAACTGAAACATTGATCATAGGTGAGATTGATACATAAATCCACTTGAAATATTACAAAATACTGTCACTGTACTGTATTGTTGTCAAAAATCATCCGATGCAAAACCAAATAAACCAAAACATGATTTGCACAAGGCCTTTTAGAGGTGTTCACTTTGGGCATGGTTTGTGTGTATACAGAAAAATTGACCCCAACCTACTGTAATAGAGCCCTCCTAGTGTCTCCACCATATCTCCAACTGGCTAATAAATTTGAGCAGAAACCAACCCTGCTTATTGTCCTGACAGAAGATTTGTGTTAATCAATACCATGTGGATATTTCCTGTTACTGTGACACCTTGAAGCTAAACCAACTAATAAATGATACCTTCATCAGAATCAACACGGCATCTTACTTTAACTTTCTATCCACTCTATGTACAATAGACTTCTTTCAATAGTGAAACTCTCATACAATCCTGTGCAGATATCATTTCAGATTATCCCTACCGCAAAGTACAAGAAAAATCTCAGTGAGTCATGTACATGCATCATTCAAAGTAGCATTAGTCCTGAAATCCGTCTCGTCTCCCATGCGTTATGTGTAGTGCAAATGAAAATACACCGCACATAATTCCATCATTTAATGTTGTTATTTACGATTTTACTAGTACTACACTTAATACCAAGTCCAACACCACACAAGTTACAACAATGATCAATTGCTAGTTACATTACACAATTCACCGCTTGAAAACCAACTGATTTTATGTTATGATTTCATTCCTTTAAAAATACAATATGTACAATATATACTCATAACAAGTTTCAATAACATTTTACATGTACATTGAGCCAAATAAACAATTTATGAATTTTGTAAGTACACTTGTTATTTTGCATTAAACACTATTTTACTCAAAACTTATCTCAGGTTGTGTTTGCTTTGCATTATACTTAAAAACAAATCTTATAAATTTCAGGCATGAATATACAAAATTTGCTCTTCAAAAATAAACCTAAGGTGAGTGTTTCTTTTTGAAGAAAATAATTTAAAACGCGAGCATGTCTTTGAAAAACTTATTGATTTTAAAAATATATCAGAAATGATGAGATACTTGGAATAACAAGATCTACATATTGAATTGTCAGATATTCATTTTGAGTACATCCTTACCGAATAAGAAGCCTCGATTTGGTCAATATGACTATTCTAGTCAAGAATCTAATCCAGGGCTGAGGAGCGGGTGTTGGGAGATTTCCAACTCTATGTGAACAGCTAAATAAGCCAAAACATGCACATGTTGCATGTGACAGTATTTTTGCTGCTCCAAAGCTGACATTCATTGGAATAAAATTTAACCTAAATTCACCAGTTTCAAAGCAATTGTTGGTGGCAGACATTTTCCTGTCAACAAGTCCACTTACATAGTTTCTTGTAAAGTAGCTCAATAAATGTGTTATTGACTGTTGATAGTTGTTGAAGTTTGTATGTGTTAATTAAGTGTGGTCACACTTACCAACAGGATTGTTTATTGGTATTCTGACAGTACTCAGCTGACAATGAATATCAGAAATGATCAGAAGCCCTCGCAATTCTTCTCAATACTGTCACATATGGAATATCTTCTTAACTTAAAAATACATACAGCAGTCAAAAAATAATCTAGTTCTTCCATTTCTTTAATGAAAGCTATTCTTTGTAATACATACATACATGTACATACTTTTAAGAAACCAAAACATTACAATATGCCAAACCTGTATCCACAATTGTTCCACAACTACATATACAAGTACATGAATACAATTATATACATATTTGTTTATAATGTACCAATTGGCATACTAGGTTCATTAAAACTCTCTGGAATATGAAAGGAGCATAATGAGGAAGGGATACAGTTTCAAGGTCTTCAAAGATGTGAATTCAAATGAATAAACACCATGAGTAATGGATTCAAATGGGGTGTAGTAGAATACTTCCTCTAAATATCACTTCAAATGTTGAGTTAAAGACTTCTGCCCATCAACCTTGGCAGCTCCATTCTTGATATAAAACGACAATGATTTGTTTGCATCATTTAAGTTAACTTAATATCCAGGAGCTATTTCTTGAGTCATGTTCATTCACATGACTAAAAGTTTATCAGGCAATCAACTAACACAATGACAACTGTTACTTGTTTGACAATACAGTGTTCTAACATGTACCTGTATGATATTGAAACACATTTACAAAACACCAACACTTATTTTATATCGGTCCATAATACCTAGGGACACTTTTAGTCTTTCTTCAAGGCACCCATGGTGCCCCGGATGACATTCTTTCCACACAAATACAAACTGATGGAGCCACTAGCACTGTTACATTTTGTGGGGCAGTTTTGTTTTCATTATATTTTGTAAGAGAAATCCTCATGAATAATCACTAGTCAAAGAAATTGACTAATATTTACAAAGTAGAGGGTACACATGAATAGTTGCAGAAACATGTATTAAGCCTTTTTCTATTGTTAAAAAACCCCAAAAACTGCCACCCTGTTTTGCTCATATTCATGTGACATTAACTTGCCCAAACAAATGCAAATTGTTCTACATTCTTATTAGTCAAGTTTGTTATGAGTAATGAATTATGCATGAGAATGTTTCTAGCAGGGAGAGAAAAGAAAAACATCAGCCTGCCTGACTGAACAGTATGACTCTCCAGACTTTGCCTTTTCCCACTGGTCCCCTTTTTTTGGTGCTTGATGTACATTTGACAAACAATAAATGCCTAGCCTAAGGCTATGACAATATGGAGGGTGTTGATGTTTGTACTGTATTGATTGAGGATAATGTGATAAATTCAAGAAGGTAAATAAGTATCACATAACTGCCCCTCTTTTAAAACCATTTCTTACATAACCCTTATTAAATAATTATCTCTCCATTCAATGTGACATAATCTGAATAGCCGACATACAAATTCACGCTTTTTTGGAAGGTGTGAAAATGAGATCCCTGCTCTTATGTATTTTGATATTTTAAATCACAAATAACTGTTGGAGAGAGCGTACAAATTTGAAAGACGAAACTAGAATTTGGTAAATATTATTTGCTGATATTAATTTTCCCAGAAAGGCATATTTTGTGTTTAAGACATGGCAACAGCCAGAAGGCAGTTAGATTTGGAAAATCTTCAGGTTGGAGCCAATGTGTTCAAATGATAATTTCAAGTTTGGAAGTTCAATTGGAGCAAAAATAATGACTAAATGGTTAACAAAAAACACAATAAATAAGTCTTTAACCTATTTTTGAAAATGAATTCTAGCGGTAATGAGTCTATAAAAAATATATATACATTTTTGCAAATATTTAAACTGGACATACTTCTTGATGAAAGGTACACGTAAGAAACTACCATGTGGAAATGAGATTAAGACCATATCATGATTGATAAGCTTCAGTTATAGCTTGATGTAGATCACTAAACATACATTCTGTTCATTGCTTTCGAGGCAGTCAATGACAACAACCAACAGCCACCCAAATTAGTAGTTTCATTTTTTTGTGTATCTTTACGTCAACTAAGCAATACTCACAACCTCTATGGAGTGTGTATGAACGATTCATGTGATTACATATAGCCACATGACAATAAATAAAACTACATTCTGGAACATGCATGCAGTAAAGGCGTTGGCAGACCCACTGCATTCACTGTGTAGAAATCCACTAGCTGTACAAGGTCAGTGAACTTGGTATTCCCATCGTCAAGTGTATAAAAGATTTGACCTCCAGTATCAATCTGAAATTCGTAATTAGAGTAATACAGAAAACACATTCAGAATAGTATGTATAAACATTGATTGTTAGCAAAGAGACAAAATAGGTATCTGAAACAACTTTTGTTTAATAATTTACAACGCAACACAACTTTATAAATTTGGCATATTCCATCATAGTTTCAAGCAGAAACTAGAAAAATAGCTTTAGGTATAAAATCAAGGTGTTTGTGAAAGACGCTATCAAATGATGACATCATTTTACCTTTCAACTTGAAATAAAGGCTTTGTAATAGTTTTTACTTTCAACTTCTGGTTTGAACCAGAAGGCATGGACAATTTAGAAACGCATTTTTGTTCAGTTTTAAGACTTTTCTGATGATGTATAAATTGAAAAAAACAATGAGTGGTTTATGACTTGTTTTTAATATACATGTAGGATTCCCTGGACAATTTCAGCAAAACCTCATTCAATCACATTAACACGCACTCAAATTCACGCATTTCCCCCTAATTCGCTCAAACTGGGTATTCTTTTTAGCTAAAATGCATTTAGTTACATTGTCCTGCATGCATGATTTCATTCTTCTCATTCACCTGCAGTCATTATATTTCATTAGTATAGGCATTTAAGACTACATACTTTGACATTTCTTAAGTTGAATTTCTACTACCTATTTACAATTGATGATATCAAATTAAGACTCGACAAAGCACACATGAATTTGTTGCTCGCACATGTTTTCTTTTTTGTATGTGAGCAATGAATTTCAACTTCTGCTCTCAAATTAAACATGAGTTATGGCTCCCTGATTGAGCTGGCAATAGCTTCTTTAATGGCATTTGAATTGTTCTTTGTCAGATGCGATTCCGTGTTGTTTACATTACATTTACATTCTGTGTTTTGTCTTAATTGCAATAAATGTTTATTTTGTTTGTTACCCCATGATTAAAGTTAAAGCCAGTGCCCAATATCATTTGCTATATCCCTTGAGATTGTTTGCCATGAAGTTCACGTTGTCTTCTTCATTTCTGTTAACATTTGTAGTAGATCTCTTGATGCCAAGAGTGTCTGGTAATTGTAAGTTAGTCAGAATGTTTGTTCTCAAATGGTTCAATCAAACTCCCCATAAAATGATTCACTCTTCTGTACTGACCACTGGTAGCCTTCTTTTCATTCAAAACCACTTTATTGCACAAAATTAGTGTCAAAATGAATTATCCTCAGAATATCTGCCTTTATAGGCAACTACAGATCAGAAAGCACATAACATAGAAACAAATTTAAGTTTGCTCATTGATGAAATTGAATGGTTGACGAAGGTTTTGCTGCTTGCTTTTATGAAATTTAATGATCTTTAAGACCTACTGAAATTTAATGATCTTCGCAACCTAATTAAATGGAGTTATCTAATGGAGGTTGAATTGCTCCTTTTGACAGTTGAATGCTGATGCAACGGAATGAGTCGGGTGTTAAAATGAACAAATTTTAGTTGAAGTTGGTCAGAAAAACTTGTATTAACTTTGATGTAACATAATTTGACACCTGATGATGTCAACATGACATTATGAAAACTGTGCTGTCTTCATATTGAGGTTCAAAACATCATTTCATGCACCAGTTTCATTTCATGTCCAGTTTCCATTTCAAATTATGGCTTTTAAATAGGATTTTGCTTTAAATTCTGGTTTGACTTAGAAGTCAAGGTAAAATCGGGGTCATATTTGTGTAGCGTTTGTTCAGTTTTTGAAGACCTTTCCGATGATGTATAGATCGTAGAAATGCATTTTGTGGTTGAGGCATTATGATTTTTTTGAATATTAAACTTTGATTCAGAGTAGTTTGATAACTGATAATGTCATCATGCGTCATTGATTAATTGCTGTCTTTATCTTAAGGTTGAAGTATAAGCTAAGTTTCAAGGTTTAATTCAGTTACATTCTGTAGCTGCTGGAAGAATAGAATTGAGGAGGAGGAGGAGAATAATAAGAAGAATTTGTATATTGGTAACAACCAATGACAAAACACTTCCTTATTGATTAATGAGGGAATAAAAGAGTGGCGACGAGTTCTTAAACGGCCGTTTAAAACCGGCAGGGTCGTGGCCGTGCGATAAAGGCCCTCGCCTCCGGCTCGGGCCTTTATCGCACGGCCACGACCCTGCAAGGTTTTAAACGACCGTTTAAGAACGAGTCACTACTCTTTTATTCCCATTCATAAATGCCAATTTGTTAAAAAGTGAAAGAATAAGGAAAATTGGTGGTAAAAAGACAATCTGTTTGTTTAGCGAATTTTCGAAGTTTGTACATTTTCAAAAACTTTTGTAAAATTATGTTTTGAGCGCGTTGGGTTGTGTGCACACGCGTGTCGACAAGATTATGCGCGGGTATACTAATAGCTGTATATTGCGTTCCGCGTAAGTAAATTAGCGTAAACAAGCTTGCGTGCCCAACACGCGAAGCCAGCCGTGTTTATATCACACGTTTAAACACCCCCACGTGACGTGCTCTCCACCAATCAGAATGGATAAACTGTCCAAGGTATTTATGAATGAGGAATCAAAACAAAAAGGTGGATATGATGGACGCCGTTAGGAAAAAACAGGAAAGAGTAATAGCAACAAGAGTGATGTCACTGAAGTGAAGACAGTTTGCTTACAGCATTAATTTGGTAGTGTTTAACTTTTTGATTGAAGCTGAAGGACAAAACATATGCAGCAGGTATTCGCTGTGATTCTCTGATGATGAACATTCCATCCACCATTCCTTTCTTGGCAAACAACTCATGTGTTTGCTCACGAGTTAATCCACTGTGAAACCAAGGCTGAGTCATATGGATACCTGGAAGTTACAAGCAAGAACATTATATTCACAGTTAGTATTATTTTTACTCATTTCGTCTATCTTAAAAGAAAAGTGCCTTGCTCCTTCACATTAAAAACAAATGAACTTATTCAATTATTGCTGGTTGCTAATATATGGCAATCAAGTGACTTAGATGGAATGTTCACAGTGACTTGAAATGTTTTGTTATATTTAATCCTCAGACAAAAATAGCTAGAATTTTAATTTGTCTTATATATCTCCTATTGCGATAGGCTAAAGGCTGACTTACAGATGAACAACTTCAGTGTACATGTACATAAGTAAACACAGATCGAAATGCCACAATATATGCAGCAAACTGATCCCGCTTGTCATACCACTTTCATGGAATCACACTCTTGGAAAATTAAAATGTAACATAAAAAGTCTAACAAGGATCTTAAAATGTCTGTGTGACTAAGTTGCTACGTAGATCACGACAGGTTTGCTGTCTACACTGACCTGAGCTGAATCCACCAACTCTATGACCAGAAGGGACACTTGCACTATGATGTAATACTCCTCTAGGACTGCCACCATTATGTCTAGGACTGCTGGGCTGTGGACTGTTGGTACCTGCAGTATGTAAAGGATTGAATACAAAGCGAGGACTCCCAGCAGTAGCCTGTCTAGGACTAGTCAAAGAAGGCCCCTCAAATGAGCGCTGACCACCTCGTTTCTATATATAAACAAATGAGATAGCAAACAGATTATTTAAAATGCTTGTTCTTTACAACTAATGTATGTATCAAAGTAACTACTGGATTAAAATGTGGATTAATAAATGTAATGACAACAATTCTACAAAGTAACGTTTGCAATAACACCATGTAAAAAACTTCTGTAAAAAACTTCTGTAAAGAAGTGTAGGTTCTGAAAAGTGAGCGATGTTCATCTCCATCCAGGGTAATCCTACATATCATTTTAAAAATATTACAACTTGCACGTTGTGTAGGTTTTAGTAAACAAGCTATTATAGACAAACATTTCTGAGAAACCATGCATCCTGAACGATGCTGCTATCCAAGGCTGAGTCGTAACAGCTTTAGTGCACACCAGTGACACAGTTTCTCAAAATTGTGAGGAATTTATATTTTGCAGAGCATGCCCAGATAAGTAACACCCGGTTCAGACAGGCGCTCTAGAGTCGCGCCGAACCAAATTATTGAATTAAGTACATGAAAAGTTCGACGTCTGAAACAGTTAAGAGCGACTGGACGCGCTAGAAGTCGAAAGATCGACTGTTGCAGTCGTTCGGAACGACTTTGGAGCACCTTGGTTTCAGACGTCGATCTTGTCATGAGCCGAACCTATTGTAAATGTTTTGTTAAGTTCGCCTGTCTGAAACCAAAATTTATTTGGGTCGACCTAGAGTCGCTCCTAATCTATTTGGTTCGGCACGACTCTAGAGCGCCTGTCTGAAACTGGTGTAATCTTTAGTTCTCAATTTTATGTTATTACTTAATGCATATTATATGTTGCTTTGCTATGAATTCTCTGGAAACATGTACTAAAAAAAGTTCACTTTGTCTTTGGAGTATTGGAGGTATTTCTACACTGATGCGTTGGCACTTCAGTTCCCTGATTAGACTCTCTTAATCTTAAGGTCTCAGCCATGACTGATGGATTAGTATGACTATTGTCTGATAAGAGCTTGTACTGATCAAAGGAGTTTGGAAAATCAAGTGATTTAAAAAATAGTTTAAAATATGGAAAACAAAACTCTTAAGCACAAGTCATATGGGTCAAAGATTCATTAAGTCACAAAAGAAAACAAATTCAACAACAAAGGATTCCCAGAAGTACTTAACAAAGTTTAGAAACGATGACACTCAAATTAAAATGGGATTCAAACAGATAACAAGATAACAACACCCAAAAGAAAACGAGGGGATGTCTGGAATGCACATACATCCCGATGATTTACCGGTAATTCTGGTGCACTGGACCGCTTTGGCCATGTCACTCCATATAAATAAAAAATGTCAAATTAATAAACAACTGATTATTTTAAGAACTGCCTCAAATGCAGGCAAGGTTTCCAGTACCACTTTCTATTGGCAATGCTACATCATTTCATTGAAGGTATATCAGTGAAGTGGTTTTGCTTACCCTCCAATTGAATCCTTCCTGCCTTGCTATGGCAATGGCTTCACTTGGATTATCAATTACACGGCCTTGGTTACCTGAGAAGTCCATTGCGGCTCGTTCCGTGCAATTTTTCAAGTCCTGATCAAAAGAAACCCCATGTTGTTAAAATTGAAACAATTGATTTAATGAATATCTAACTGTAAAAACACCAGGTAACTATTAAAGTGTAATAAGAAAAGCTCCATAAGGAAGAATCAACACTCTAACATTGTCGTTACAAGCCTCAAGTTTAACTGGAGCTCATTCTTAGAAAAATAATAAAACACAACGATTTTGAAAATACTCAATTGACTCATTGTAAAATTTTGGGGAGATTAATTTGATGCTCAATTTCTTATCTTTTAATGCACTTTGTACAGATGGGAGTATGTGTAGTTTTCCCTTCACATTTCTGTACTCTTTCTGGCCGTCTTAATTAGTTTTTAACAGTTGTATTATTTATCTCAAACTATAAAGGTTTGTTCTCTCGTGGTATTTATGGGACTTGCATTTTGCATACATTTTTAAATACATAAAAATAAATATTATAAAAATCACAGAATGTTTTTAAATGCCTTTAACCCTTTAGTCACTGTTCCGCCCGAAACCGCCCAGCCATTTACTCAGGTTTTACACATGCTAGCGGGTTGCAGCAAACAGCCGTCGAAAGAGCGTGATCTAAAGATTGCGCCAGTCTTAAAATATCCCGTGGTCACCATTGACAAAAACCAAGTAATCTCCTTTCAAAGGTTCAAAGGTCGGAAATCTAGCAAGACATGTCATTGCTTCTGTGTGTGTGCGTACCGTATCGTATGTACAATGCATTACGCGCACACACGCACTATAATGTATACTACGAAAGCGACGATGTTTCGCTGGGCTTTCGCCATGTTTTTCACACATTATTGAAAGGAGTTTACATTGTAGAGGAAATTTATTGTTATCCATAAGTAATACAGACAAGATTGTTCATTTCTAAAGGTATGTTTTGATATTATTTCAATCACTTTGTCAACATTTTGTTCTTGTTTGAAACGATAGCAAAGTTGAAAAAGTTGTGTGCACAACTTTCAGTGAAACACTGACGCTAACGTAATGCAAACTAACAGTTGTCTATTTTCGTTGGTGTGTCAACATATTTACAATCTGAAAGCTTCAATTCAGTAAAAGCAAATACATATATGTGTGAATCATTCGAAAGATAATTTTATCCTCTACAAAATAAACCAAACTTGTAATACAAAAAAATAATTACAATGGAAGTTATGATACGACTTCCAGATAGTGCATTAATTCGATGACTTTTCCCCGCCCTGCTCAGTGAGTAAATGACTTTGTTGAATTTGCTCGTAAGTGCTAAAGGGTTAAACAAAATATTCCAACTCGAGAGAAAAGAGTAAAAACACACTCATATTTTCCAAGAGTCAGCTAGACTTCAATTCAATGAGCATTTTACCTTGATTGCATTGTCAGAGTCAACTACTTTGCTCTTGGCTGTTCTGTGCATGGCACTGTTGTAGTTTTCTCGTAATAATGCCCCATATTTAACAAGTCGCATTGTTGCCAGCCAACACTGACGTGATCGTTCACTCTCAGTGCAAAAAAACTTCATGTCTTTCATTTCACATTTTCCTTTACATGGCTGAAATAAAAAAGAATCAGACAATAATCAAGTAAAAACCATAAACAAATGCCCAATATAATACCATTTAAAAACAAAAAAAGGAAAAAACCCTAAAATCACAACTTGATTCCATGATGTCAGCATAATATTTCAACTTTACAAAAATACCAAAAAGTTTCATGAAATATTTTCATTTGTTAACATTGGAGAACATGTGAAGATCCCTCTCCCTCCATCCAAAGTTCTTGTTATCAACATTTGTGTACAAATCAGTATCAGTATGTAATAAATACAATGTTCACAGTAACAACCCCTACAATGCAACAGCGTAATCAACATGATTGCTACCTTCATTTTCAAGTATTTTCTTGTCAATTTGTTTGTTTCCTTTGTTGATTCTTTTGTAGAAACATCAAGGTTACAAAACAATTTCAGAAGTCAAACATGGCAGCTCACCCTGTCTTTGTATTGACTATGAATACGTTTGGCAAACCCTAGCCCTATCTGTACACAGATACAGAGTCCTAGATATTAGGGCCCGTTTCTGGGGCAGAACAATTTCAAAGCTTCATAACTCAAATCTCACCTGCAAGAAGCCGCTAATTTCACTGGATCCACATTCCATGGCGGCATACATTTTTCTGTGGTGGGTTTTGGACGTCATATATTCCTCATAAATCCGTCATTTTCATGAAATAATGCAGCTCTCAATATAAAAAAATTCTGCAAACTTTAAACACAGTTTATTAAGAAAAACCAAGACGCGGGCGTTTGCATGTGTTTGGGTTTGTCTGCACGGGCACTGATTACGCATACCGCAAAACGCGCCAAATTTGTATTGCACTTTTTGGTCAAAGTATCTTGACTGCACAGCATTAACATGCAAACGCAGACGATAAGCGCGTCATGCATCCTGGGTCTTACACGCGAATGTATGCGTACACACGACAGACAACTGTGAGAAGACGAACAAGACGGGTATTTTTTTACATTGAGAGCTGCATTATTTCAAGAAAATTACGGATTTATGGGGAATATATGACATCCAAAACCCACCACAGAAAAATGTATGCCGCCATGGAATGTGGATCCGGTGAAATTAGTTACTTTATGCAGGTAAGATTTGACTTATGAAGCTTTGAAAATTTTCTGCCCCAGAAATGGACCCTCATATCCAGGACGTCACTGTAGTATAAATACGAAAGTGAAAGGCTGCCAGGGCTAGGCAAACCCTAACATCATAATGTCTCAACCGTACCTACTACATGTAATTTGTTTGGCTGAATATTTGTACTTTAATGTACAAAACTTGTAAATGTGTTCAAAACAAATTATTTATACTGTTGGTGGTGTTTGTTATCAAGAAAGCAAAGAAAGACACAAAGTATTATAAATATGTCAAAAATAATTTCAATAGCATAAATAACCAATAAATTAATATTCTAACTTTAATTTTTTAAAGAAATTCCAGCACAGCAAGGACCATTCCTCATACAAAATAAAAAGTAATAAATGACATGTTTATTGAAAACTAGGGGATTAGAATAAATATGTTCAATCGAAAAACACACAGAGTTGTATCATATCTTTAAAGAGATTGCAAATAAAGAATCTTTAAGGTAAACAAAGGGCTTTGACATTTGACAATTTAGTCACACAGTACAGATACGAGCTTGTGTAATAGTTGATTTACCTTTGTACAAAACATGAGGTCTGTTGGAGCATGGTATTTTTTCTTTGTATTTGTGACTTGATAGATGTTGACATCACTAAATTGCACACAGAAATGAAGATGTCTCGGGTCCTGTCCAAAATAAAACATTACAATGTTGAAAATCAATTCACATAAAGCACACACAGCAAAATTAACCTGATTGATTAAAGTTGGCTTGTTGGTTCTGCACATCATTACAGGTACTTGTCAAGCTATTGCACTACCAAAAGCCTACTGTTATTCACACGTTTTACTAGTTACATGTAAGTCTCATATAGAGACAAATTTAAAATGTTTCTTTTTTTCTTTTTAACATTATCCAAGCTATAATAACTGTTTTTAGCTTTACCTGAGATCCTATTATAGAATTTACTGTCAAACATCCAACACAACCAACACTAATATCACGAACCATGTCATAATGCAGTCTCATCCTGATAATACATTCAACATAAATTCATGACAAGATCTTATTTACAAGTTTGTTGTTATTTAGAATATAAAAACAAAGATAATATTAGACAATCTGTAATAATATTTTTTGTTTGTTTTAAGTTTGACTGGACTGGACAAATATAAATATTCTTTAATTGCATTTGATCTCACCATCTTTGATTTCAGAGATTCACCTCTAAAGCAGGAATCATCATAATGTCATCCTGATTGTTGAATCAACCAAATAAACGGTATGATCAGTGAATCAATATCTTCATTGTTGTTGAACAAATACTCAATATGTGTAATTGGGTATAACTTCTTTTCTAATTGTAATGGACCCATATACTTTGAAAACTTCATATGCAGTTCATCTTTTGTGTTTGAAGAATCTTCCAGACTTCACTATGTTTAAGCAAATTATTTACAATCACACCTTTTTCATTTTCTTGTTGATGACTGAATAATTTGACATTTAAATGCAGATGATTTAAAAAGAGTTATCATTATTAATTATTATACTCAAACTTCAATCCTTGTTGTCGATTAATCAATAGTTGTGGTACATATGTTTTTTTTTTTCAACACTACAAGATCCTACACTGCATTGTGTGTAGTGAACACATACGGACATGTATTGTAAGCATTACTGCAATGCATTTAATAGCTGTAAAATCAAATAATAACTGTTAATATTTATCAGTACAATCAGTCCAAATGCTGGAGAACTTCTTGTTATTACACAATGAACATTTATGGAATACAGAAAAATATAGAAATTTCTACTGAAATGTGGTCTTCAGTCTTGTTGCCTAATGGATGCGGAAGTGCTATATGTTTCTGTATTTCATGCATGCCTGTGGGATAACTAAAACACATTTATATTTTCAATTGGCATGTTAGTAAATTTTAACAAAGCTTTTAACATTTAGCCATCTTTTGTATTTTCATCCCTAAAATTGGTTTACATTTTTAAAGTGTTGATTTAGCTTTACGATAATACGACTTCCAACGATTCTTCACTGATAAAATACCAAATTGATTCTTAACCAGTTATCTCTGGAAGACATGTATACCAGCAAACCTTTTACCAACAAAACCGAAATTTAATAAACATGTTTAGGGATGCCTGCTGTGAGGTGTACACACGCCAGAACATTCCATTATGTTAGCGTGCACAGTGCGCGCACTCGACGGCAACGCTTCTAAAGGGTACTGGAATTCACGCTCTGAATCTCCCTTTTCTCAGGGCTTACTGTGTAATCCCCAATTCCAGACCTTTTTCCTTTTGTTGGAAAACAAGGATTATGAGAGCTCAATAGGCTGTCACCATGAGAGGTAAGTCTGAAACTCCTGCATGCTCTGGCTTATTACAGCAAAGGTTTGGCCAATTACAGTGATTAAATGCTACATTTTCTCAAAAGAGAAAAATTAATCCTGGTGCATTTTATGAAATTCTTTGTTGTTGTCTTTACTTAGGTAAGTCGTGGTTTCTTGTAACAATATTAAACAAGTAAGAACAAAAAAACACTCCGGTAAGTGGTTAGTTAACAATTTTCAAGGCTTAGACTTTCACAATCCTAAGGCTAGACATTTGCTGCCTAGAAAAGTCAACTGTTAATTCAATGGGGTTTTGGTGGAAAGTAACATAAACAATTATGACAGAAACAATACCCTTTCTGGCTAACAAGTTCGAACAGGTAATGAGTAGTGAGCACACATATATACTGACCTTTGAATTACCCTTACTTGAGTAATGAAGTCCTGATTCTCGTAAAATGAAAAACATCTTCTTCCAGGATTTCTTATGTCCTTCCCTTACATGCAAGTACCCCTGGATTTCAGGAATTTTATCTGCTGTTGACAACAAATCCTATCAATTTAATAGAAAAAAAATTATCAGAATCTGTTTTATTTTAATTTGTCTAGTTACATTAAGTATAACAATATACATTTTACCTATGCTACCATCTTTACTGTGTCAATGTTTGGGCATTGATTTTCAACTTAGTTTTGTGGTTTCTGATTATAAAAGCAATCCATCCTCATCATTATTTTATTAACGATACAGTTGCTACACTTAAAAAATCATACTCTGAAAAAACAGTTTACCAGCCAAATGCCATGTGATTTACATTACATTGGTGCTGACTTATTATTAAATCAAGAAATATTCTTAGTCAGTAAAGCATAATGTTTGAAAATGGGCCTTCCACACACATTCCAGATTTGCCTTAGTTTACATCCCTGACAATGACTCTAGTACATGTAGATTCCTTCTCCTTACATTGTGGTAATGTGATGAAAGCTCAGTAACCAGAATCCTGCATAGGCTGATATAATGATGCTACATGTATATTTTGTATTGGTGCTTCACATAAATATTGTGTTTTAGACCACAAAAATAGGAAGGTGAACATCAAGCCAAATGTGACTCATACTTTGAGATATTTGTATGACCCTAGACTGAAAACCCCATTATATTACAAGAGCTACTTGCCAGTAACCATGGTGTTTTGGGTCGTTTGCTGCTTAGTGTTGGACTGTCTCCATCATCTTCATCTACAAGCATTTGCTCAGGGAAAAATTGCTGCAAAATAAAAAATAAATATACCATGGGTTAAAAATGTAATTAAAGTTTCAATCTTTTCAGTTAAATAACAAATAGGCCTATGAATGCTAATTATGGCAATGCTGTTACGCTGCATTGTAACAATGCGTACAAAAACATATTAACCTAAATGTTTAGCCAATTTTGCCTCTATTTAATTCTACAAATCTACTATAAAATTAAACAAATCTTAACAACTGTCATCAGTGGACTGTTTGACATGAGTTTATGAAAAGCCCTTCCTCTTGAAAAGAAAGTGGGTCACACTCTTAGTAACAATCTATAAAGTGAAGTGTTGAATAAACTGCTGGAGTAGGCTTAAGCGACACTAATGGGGTACAAAGTTCACTACACCTTAATTCTTATGCCAAAGGGTAATGGTGTACAGAAACTTGTGGGTCACATGAGTTCAACCCCTTCAAAAACCAAAACCCAAAGGTAGACATTTAGACCAGGATGTAAATATTTCTAATGACAATGTGTTTTATGCTTACATGTAGCTTACCATTCCCCCAAAAAGTGTTTTATGTGTGAACATAATCAATGGGTTTTTTATTATTAAAGAAATGAGTTCCCAAATATGCCAGTACATGTAGTTCATTTCATGACACAGTAGAATCAGTGCTTTTGTTTCATTGTAAACACCATGCTAATGTATGTTTTGCTTTAACTGAACAAACACTGTAAGATCTCAACAAAAATAAGTCTGTCAGTAAATTGTATAGTTTACATACTTAAACAATTTTTGGGATTAATAACTATCTGAACATATGTACTTCATGAAAATAAAAAAATAAATGGAAATATCCCGAAGGCAACAATATTGCATGGTTCACTTTCATTGGCATGATTGGTGAACAAATGGTCAAATGACACATCACAAAAGCTCATGAATGCCTAACATTGACTCACTACGATCAAAGACAATTCAATTGATGTAGAGTAACTGGATTTGAACTGGCCTCTCTCCACTCTTCACTGAGCTTGCTCCGTGGTTAAGTGGTTCAACTTCACATCTCCTCAATCTGGATTTTTGTCTGCACTGAGTATACAGTCCTTATCATACTTTGGTTTGGGGTTAACATTCCTTTTGTAAAATAAAACATAAGGATGTACCTACCCCAGGATTCTGAAAGATTTCATATTTTCTGTAATCTTTTCTGAAGTGGAACTTGTTATTGGAGTTCTGTGGCCAACTCTTGTACACAGCAGAGACAAGCTCATGGTCCTCTAATGTTCTCTCTACATCAAGGAAATAACCATAGTCAGTTCATAAATACATGTTATGTAAGGGGCCGTTCACAATTATCAACATTTTCACGAGCGTACAAACCGTACGCTGGGGGGGAGGGGGTTAATGCCCGCCGTACGCTTTTATTATTTTTTTTAAATGTCGATCTGTTTTCTCGCCCGTCAAATTAAATCCGTGTCCGGATTTTGGGCCAGCGCTACAGTCAGAATAACAGGCTTTGTACTGCAGCGTAAACAAAACATTAACAGAAATATATAGGCCACAATTCTTACTTGGTAACAATGTGTTGTTCGTCCTCATTTTCAATATGTTTTTGTGACATTCCTTAGTCTGTGTCCCACAATTAAAACAAGCGCGATGCGTTCATCACAGACGTGAAAGACCGTGTGCGCCTAGTCTTGGCTCAGGGTGTTGGCTTTTTAATACAGTTTTTAGTACAGCGCCCTCTCTTGGTGGAACGGGATGACGACATGGGTAAGTTTAATGGGACATCGCGCTTAATGAAAACAACGGTTTTAATCAAAGACTAACGCTGGGCATTTTACCGGGTCTAGCCCCCGACTCACGTGTTGAAATCAAATCGCAATTAAAGTGATTCCCGATGCTGCCACGGCGGAGTGATTTCCACGGCGGAGACGAGAAAAACGCGGGGCCCGCAAGAAAAACGCGGAATGGGAAAATAAAAAACGCGGAGGTCTCACATGCCTGCTAGCTACTACAATTGTAGCATACACACGCAATTGCATATCAGCGCGCATTTTCAACGGGTGTTGTTCAACTATGTAGACTTGTGTGAAAACAAATCAACATTTTTTTCGTACACTTTTAGGGGGGAGGGGGGGGGCTTGAAAAAGTGTACGGTTTGTACGCTCGTGAAAATGTTGATAATTGTGAACGGCCCCTAATAATAAAGGTAGCCAGGTTATCAAAATTGAATATACATCCTCTCAGAACAAATAGTATTCAAAGTTGTTCTCAAAGCTTTGTCTCGTTTACACATGTACATGTGATAAAAGTAAAAACAACGAAAATATACACACAAAAAACAGACTTAATTCAACATTGTCCAAAGTCCAGTGTCATGTCAGTACCCACATTTAAAAGCACTGCCCAGTCTCGAGATGGAGACTAACTTTGAACTAGTTACCAGTCTAGATACTGAACATCTGCAAGAATCTGAATTGTGTTTGCCTAACTCTATTCTATTCACAGAAAACATTAGTAATAGGATTCCTCTGTCAAATTCAACAAATTTTCCTTACTTTATAATAAAGCAGTTTCGACTCTTTAGTTTTTACTGTGTTGTGAATTAAGAATTCATTTTGGAATTTCATTATTAATGCACATTTTGTCATCCAAGTTACATATACATGTAGCACAGCTTGTTTGACTGGATCTTTTCACCACTAATGTTCTCTATACATCAAGAGTTATTTTCAATTTCATATGACGGGCAACCATTTTTACAAAATGAGAATTTAGAAAAATATGACAACAAAATGCAACTATAAAAGTAAATAGCATTTTGTTTGATGGGGGAGGGGAGAAATGAGAGGAAAGTAATTAGTTTGCATATTCCACTGTATCGAAAAAATGCTGAATGTTTTTCTGTCTAGTAGTAGTATTATTTATGTATATCTAATAAAATTCCACTGACCTAGATCCATTTCCGGCAGCTCTTCTATCAAAGACCAACTCTTATCATCACTAGTATGCATCTTATTCACCATCAATGCACAAACTTCTTGAACGGTTAAACTTGGATGAACTTCACACAGTTTGGTTGTACCATCTTCACAGTTTACTCGTAATGGAAGCTAGAAAAAATATTCAAAAAACAAATATTTCCATTTAAAAATAGTCATCTATCACATTTATGTACATTGTAGTCAATGAAAAGCATATCATTTATAAAATAATGTCTAGAAGCGAATCACATTAAAATAGTAAACAAACAAAGATATTGACATTTTAGGGAGCTGACATCAGACTATTTTTTTCTTTCTTTAATTAACCAAGAAAAACTTACAGAAAACAATCTTAAATTAAAACTGCCAAACAATCCTTTCATTCATCTAGGTTATTGTTATAATTTTTCAAAACAATACCTACATGTACATGTTAAGTAGATGCTGTACAAAGATTTAAATTGTGTACCAGCGGCAACGTTTCTTCAAATAGTTTAAGATGTCAAGTCGTTTACAAGTATAAAAAAAGATAACTCATGATGTAATGTCAGATTTCTAAAACAGAGGGCTTATGCTCTCATTCAGTTGCATTGTTATGAAAGGGCCCACTATTGCATGATGGTTCTTCCCTTTACTTGTAATGAATTACAAAGAGAACCACCCATTTATTGAAATGATGTGACCACATTTGTGTGCATTGTGTGCATCATTGATGTGACCACATTTTGTGTGCATTGTGTGCATCATTATGGCAATGTAGTTCTCTTTCACAGCACTTTATTCATAACACATTTATACTCTGATGCTACAATTTTGAAACAAAAACAGAAATTGGATGACTACAAATAAAACTAAAACAAAATCCAAAAAAGTAGGAAGGATCTCATCCCTGAAGTTATTGAACTTTTCATTTTTCTTTTCGATTACCAATTCTTTTGGTAAATTTACCTTTTAAAGTAACAACACATGCAGTGACATACTATTTTGTTTTTTTTACAGACATCAATAAAAAGTAATGTGGTCATGTAAAAGAGTTTTAAACCTGACTTTTGGTAGGTTGAGATATTTCATGAATACCTATGGTAGGATTGGCCAAGATGATGACAACGCCACTAATAATCAGGCCAGGCCCGCGAGAGCACAGTTTTGCAAGGGGGTACTGGCTTTTTCCAAAGACAATTGGCTAGCGCGGAGCACGAAGCCATTACGGCGTGGGGTCCGGGGCGCACGTAAGGGCCCCAGAAGCTTTGGGGTCCTATTTGAGCCACTATTTGGCATAAATGTCCCTTTCTGGAGTGGGATATTATCAGTGGAATTTTTTTAATGATTAGGCCCCACAAAGAAATTATCAACTTAAATAACACAAAGGAAATACAGCAGTGTATATTCCACAAAAATAATTGTTTCTTTTTGAATACAGCATCGACAGCTTAGTTCTGACAAATATTGGTAGATTCATTTTTTTCACCTTGCTTTCTTAACGACCCCCAACAAAAAATAAACAGACATGGCACTGGTAAGTTGTCAAATCATTTTATTTTTTCAAGTTGAATTTTAATATTCGGTTCTTTCAAGTTGTTACAATATTAAGTATATTTAAATAAGTGGGAAAAAAAGAAGTGAAAACAATTTTTAAAGCAATGTTTCCATTTATTAAAAATTTGATTCCCCGTGTCCCTGTCACCACATCCCAGTTGCAGTATACTTTTATATCCAGTTTCTAATCCCAATCAGTGAATAAAAAAGTCCCCAATCCAAAGATTTTTCCTCTAATGCAACAGAAAAGCGTTGGGGCCGAACTAATGTATTACACACTGGTGATAAATTTTACACACTGAATAGCAAACCTGGTCAAAATTCCAACCCAGTAGGGTCCGACACTAACATTTCACTTGAGATCTAATCCCAGACTCAGGGAGGATACTTCATTTTATCGCATTTGCGATCAAAATGCTTTATACTCTGGTATACACATTATGTTGGGCACCCTCATCGTTATAGGCTTCTCCAGGTGGGACGGCTTCCCGGGGGCGTGCTCTATGCGAGTGAGGTTCCCAGGTCAGGCCGGCCTTGTCCACATGGTGGCGGGTCATCCCTGGATTGGTCAGCTCCAGTCGAGGGGTGGTTGGCTATTCGAGTAGCATTTAGCCAATAAGAACTGCCCATTTGGTGAAGAACTATTTGATGGGCGCCAAGTTATAGTCACTTTTGTTGCAGCTTTATTAAAGAACAGTTCATTTCATCCCGCCTCCTCCCCGGCACCTACATGTACCACTATTTAACTCTTAATTTAACTCTTAACTATTTAATAGAGTTCGTTCCATCTGGGTGACCGTCGATTTTTGTATTTATTTCAACTCAAAGCCATAGTTTTTCGTAATAAATTGCAGGGAAGATTATGTGATGGGCGTAAATTATGGGATAAGGACTTTCACTGCCTCATTTTGTGAGTGTTTTCATCATAAAGCCGAATTTGTAAGCAGAGTTTTGGCTCCCGCTCGTTCAGGTGGGGCTGCTATTCCAACTGTCGGTTCAGGCGGTGGATTTCCACTTTGCATTTACGGCTGTATTTTGAGGTTACTTTATTTTCAACCGTTATTTAACCATGGCATTATTCAATGTGTATTTGATATGTTGGCAAGCTGCCAGGTTCGTGACATGTTGGCAAGCGTGCCATGGTGGGTCTGATCAGCCCGGCAAGTCGTTTTATATGTATTTGGGCAAGCGGCCCACTTGTCTTTGTAATACCCGAGTACTGTGTGTGAGCAAGCTGTTCACAACATGTATGTAATACTTGGGTATTGGGGCAAGCGGGCTCTTGTTTGTTTATGTCATACTTGGGGGGAAATCTGCCCGTATATGTTTTTAGTTACACTGTCAGTGTTGGGCAAGTTTCCTCAAATTTCTGGCAGCATGGGTTTGGACAGAGTTATGTCCAAGTTTGTTTCTTGGAAATAAAAGCAGTTTATAGCTGTGACAAAAATGTCAATACGGTGTTATTCAGTTTAATAATATTGTCCGAGTATAATGTTCCAATAATACCTGTATTACCTACATTGTACATTCATCTTAAAGGAACATTACAGAATTGGTTTTTGCTAACAAAACAGTCACTGGCAGTGTAAGATCTTTATGTAATCCACCATATACATAAACTGACAAACCTGTAGAAGTTTGAGATCGATCGGCCATCTGGGTCACGAGAAAATAGTGAAAAACCGATTACATATTTGCATGAAATCAGTTGAATATCCAGGCATGGTTCAGGCTTACAAATTTCCCTGGATAGATTTTTGAATATCGCCCTCATGCGTTTCAGCTCGGACAGCCGTTGAACGAGTACGTTCCTAACCAGGCTTTGGAGAGGTGGCCATTTGCGGTTGTCTACTGAAAGGCCACTCAAGGGTCATCCGCATAAATAATGAGGCTCTCTTTCTCATACGGCGTACGTGTACTGTGTGGTAACATCTACCGTGTGGGCATGTGTGTTGCATGCATGCAGCATGGAGGTATTATTTTCTACCACACAGTGTGACAGTCAGTGCGCGCAGGAGACATTTTCAAAAATTCATTTCGGGAACATAAATAACTTTAACAAAACAAAAGCATCATATAACGAAGCAAAAATGTTTCATTGTACCTACAAAAACTATGCCATATTTTTCTGTGTTCAAAATAAAGAAATATGAGACCAAAAACATAGGTCTCCGTATGCATGAAATAAGGGTTTCCGGAAAAGTCATTTGCTTAATAGTTAACGGATTTGGGCAGAAGAATTTTACTAATGTAATGCTAGCTACACTATTGATCTAGTATTTTGCTGTATTCTTTATTTCTAAGGATTCGCGAAACAGTCAAGAAAACTTAAAGAATCCGTCTTCGTCAGCGTTACCGTTCAGAATCGAAATGTCCGTCTTATCTTGTTTGTAAAATGTGAGCCCTAACTTGATTGGTCATATCGTGAACCAAACTGCTATGTAACCAATCAGCTGCTGCGTAAGAAAACGCTAGGCAAAATGGTCGTGCTCCTTACTTGCTACATAGAACTGAATGCGGTGCGGTGTTGGGTAAACATTGAGGTGCCCGACTATCTTGTGAAAACACACGAGTCGTTGCTTATAAAATAAATTATTTCGTCGTTGTTTTAGAATAAAAGGTTTCGTTTGTTTTGTTTGAAAAACTTTTACACCAGTCATCTAGATTACTGAGAAGAAAAAACCATCAATGTTACCATTTTTGGTCTTACAAACTTTTCACTTTGGCTTTCTCATATGTAGCTCACAAAATGTTTGGTGCATTCGTCTAAAGAAAGAGGCCTACCCACCGCCCAAGCCCATTATAAAAAATAATTACAAAAAATAATAAACATCTTTTTAAAGCATTATTCCATTCCTCCGATGATATCAGTAGATAGTTTTGTTTTACCCTTCTTTCGAGGGAACCTATGGTCAGTTAATTAATTTCGATAATTGTTTACCACCATTAATGACAACACGTTAACATTTGTTTTCTTGTTTTATTGAAACATTATTTATTTTAAGTTTCTTCTTTCAGCTGCATGAATTGCTCACACACATACCCACATTTTCATGTATAAAATGATTTAATTGACCATTAAAATATTAATGCTAAGTATAATTAAAAGCAACTTCAAGGACGCCCTGGCAATTAGGAGACCTTAATAAACCATCAAAGTTGAAATACTTTTAATTTCACTTTAATACTATTTATGTAAACACCTTAAAGCAATGAACATGGCTTTTTCTTCATCCTAAATCAACAATGAACGTTGCTTTTTCTTTATCTTAAAGTCATTATACAGAATTAAAAATGTTGTGCAGTTAACACTGGAACCCTTTTTTCTGTGAAATATGAATTCATAATCAAGAAAACTGTATCGGGAAACCTTAAAACTAACGCACTATAGCTGACTTCGGTTGTTAGAACCCAAAATAATGAGCATGGTTTCTCACTATTTTCTTCTGACTCACACAACGGGTTGAACAAACATTTTCACAGACTTGTTATTTCAAGTATAAGGTTGATCACACAAAAGATCAATTAATGTCTGTGACTATTTTTGTTGGCTGTACATATCCTCTATAATACCTGTAATAAACAAACAATCAGGCAGTACCCAACAGTACTTGCTATAACATAAATAATAAATGACCTAAATAAAAGGTAGGCTCATAGATTGGTTTTTGTCTATGTAAGGCTTATTTCTAGGCAAAATTATAAAGAAATATACGATAAAGTCACATGTGAAAGTTCCAGCTGAATACGGTGTCCATATGCTGATAAAACAGCAAAGAACTGTCACGGTATTTTCACAAGAACGCATAATTCATCCATGTTTAGCGAAGTGACGGATAGACTGCAACTCTGGCTGCAGCATTAATTCTTGGACAGGACACCATAATACACCAACACACATAAATCTGGCCTGGGTAACAACATCACCAGGAACATCAGGAAGATATTAGTTACTGTTCGAGTTTCCCATCAAGTACTGCCTGGTGGAATCCTCCAAAACTTTAACTTGAAACAGTAGGTCACAGAAAGTGCTACACCTGAAATTTGAAAAATAAAAAATTATCAGGTAACATAATATTTTAATTGTACCAAATTCTTTTGTCTTGTTCAACCAGGTCCCATCGGTTACTGAAAAGTGACTCAAAATTATAAGTTTATCAAAATAACCAGGCTTACTGTACATTGAAATGTCTTATTACCTGAACGTAAATGGTCAAGCTAAAGACTAAATTTTGACATCTGCGCAGATACCAAAATATATGTTTTAAAACAGAGTACGTCAACCCAGTTGGGACAACTCAAGACCAAAATGTACTGTAATATAAATGCACTAAAACAAAGTGCAAGTTGGAATAAAAAGACTTGTATTGCAAATATCATACCTTAAACAAAAAAGAAGAAGGCTTAAAGGCACTGAACATGTTTGGTAATTATCAAAGACGAGTATTGTCACTCGGTGTATCCCAACATATGCATAAAATAACAAACCTGTGAAAATTTGGGCTGAATCGGTCATCGAAGTTGCAAGAAAATAAAGAAAGAAAAAACACCCTTGTTGCACAATTTTGTTTGCTTTCAGATGCTAATAAAAGGCTTCATGCATGAAGTCTTTCTATTTTAGTGATAAGTTACTTCTTTCTCAAAAACTACGTTACTTCAGAGGGAGTGGTTTCTCACAATGTTTTATACTATCAACAGCTCTCCATTGCTGGTTACCAAGTAAGTTTTTATGCTAATAAATATTTTGAGTAATTACCAAACGTGTTCAGTGCCTTTAAATAAATTTACATCATGTACAAAAGCAAGGACAAATGATTAGTGAACTTATAGGGTGCACTAGTGGTAGCTCACACAGGGTTGCTGAAAAAAGAGAAGCCACACCAAAAAATGTCTTTAAAAAAAACTTTTTATAGTCTCCCCTTGTCTTGTTTAGATGCCTTGTGAATAAACTGCACAACCTCGTATACACAAAACTGTCTTTTGTTTTCCTTTTGTGTATGAGCTTTAACCTCAGCCATCACATAATAACCTTTTAAAATAAATCAACACCTTTGACTTGTCAGTGATGAACCACCCTTGATAACCAATTAAAAATACATTCCTGGTTTCATACATTTATTAGAGAAAATGTTTATCACAACTTGTCAGTTTTGTCAATCATTTGTTGATACAAACCTTACTCAATAAGAAAGTCAAACACAAATTTGATAACTTACATTTTAACAGAGAGAAGGATTTGTTGTTCATGGAACTCCTTATCCACAGGTGTTGAAACAGGATGGTAGTAGGCGGGGCCTATACAGGACTGGATGCACTGCCACTAGGAAAAAAATGTGGAAATAAATAAGATATAGCTTATTTTCAGTGACTGACTGAACAAATTCACAGAGGCCAGTCTATTGTCTGGATTTTTTTTTCAAGGTTCCCTTAAATTCTCAAAAGGTTTGAGAGAAATAATTTCTTAAAATTGTCAAAATCCTGAATTCACAGAGATGTCAGACTAGTATTACAGAATGCTTTTGACAGTGTCAGGACACTTCGTACCTTTACCTTTTCGTACCCGGGGAAGTGACTTTGGACACTCCGTACCCTGGACACTTCGTTCTGTCAGCCGAGTCACTTTGTACCTTCATACAAGACACTTCGTACCTTTTAGTCTTTACAAAATCACTGTTGTCGAAATGAACAATTGTTAAAATATAAATATAAAATATTAAAACGAATAAGAAGAAAATATTTAGGTTTTTCTTATAACGTATTCAATAAATATTGATAAATAAGTTGTAACTAGTTTTGTCGAAAGAACACTTAAGATGACATTTTTACTGACATCCAATGGTCTAGGGCCCCAACTAGTTGCGATAATCGTAACCCTCCACGAAGGTCGCTGCAGGTCACAAGCGACCTTCGTGGAGGGTTACGATTATCGCAACTAGGCCCCAACAAGAACAGTAAAGGGCAAACGCTACGAAGTGACTCGACTGACGGTAAGAAAGAAGTGACTCAGCTGACGATACGAAGTGACCAGCTTTGCCAAGGTACGAAGTGTCTCGAAGGTACGAAGTGTCCGGGGTACGAAAAGGTAAAGGTACGAAGTGTCTGACATCCCTTTTGACGGTGAAGATTTTCTTATTTATTTTTTATTGAAAAAACAAAACAAACAAAACAAAACAAAAATGGTGATATGATGTGGATGATGACATGACAAGTTTGTTGGATTCTAAAATAAACAAAACACTCACTTCATTGGGATTGAATTGGCCATAGCGCTGGTCTCAGGCATGAATTTGGTGCTGCTTGTGGTTGTTCTTGTTCTTGTGCTCGACGACGATCTTCCATTTTAATAATTGTTCCATTTTTGATGATGGTCGATCTGTGTGGTGTGTGGGAGCCTCGTACACAACCTCGTATGCTTGGCTCATCTCGACGGCGGGTTAATTTGGTGCGAGATCGATCATCCTTCAGAACAACGTTTGCTGTGAACCATAGAACCGACCGTTCGCGAATTATTTGCGTGTGCCGAATTGAGAGAAAAAATAACTATTATTGGTCGTGTGAGGGCAGTATCTACAAAATCTATTAAAAAAATGAATAAAACGCTCACTGAGAGATAAACTCAAATCGGTAATTTGTTTTATTTATTTCTCATCAAATATGGCATTTCAGACATAAATATTTCAAGGGATATTTTCTACTATCATCATCATTAGACCGTGTAAGTTTGATGTTAATCTGTGATCTTAAAGTATATTTTGTCTTACCAATTCTGTAATGTTCCTTTAAGTCACATTGCTTTACCTACATGTATCATGGCACTTAACACTTAACACCCATGTAAGAGGTACCAGTCTACTAATTACCACAATTTCCAATTCATTCCAATTGGATATCCAGTTGGAAAGAATTTGATTGAGTTGGTGTGAGTTGGTTTATATGGAATACTAAATTTCGATTTAGAATAAAAATCTTAGAACGACTTAGTCCAGTTGGAAATCCAATTGGTACACAGATGGCTTGATTTAATTGAATTGGAATTAGTTGAAATTTGTTTCTACCAATTGGAAATTTCGCCTCCCAATGAGTTGTTTGTATTACTTAGTTTTCTGGTGCCACACTCCCACAGAGTTCTTCCACCACCATGACTCTTCTTAGTAGGCCCCATCCTGTAAAAAATAAGCATTAAACATGAACATTACAAATACCAAAAATTAATACAGGGTACTAATGTCTAATGTTTGGGAATAAAATAAACTAATTTAAATTTGTGGTTCAATAAAGTAACGAGATTGTTGTGAGAGAGATCATGATTATGATATGGATTAAGGGGTCCCTTGAAGAAAAGTCTCAACGCTTTCTGACTTGTGTCTTACACCATAATTTAGCGGCAATACTCAATAGAACTTAAGTGGATTGGCTTGTAATTTGTAAGCTAATTTTTTTTTTTTAAAGACATCATGGATTTTTCTGGAAAATTGATTGCCTTTCTAGTCGCGAGCGTGAACTTTTGATCACGTATTATTTAACAACTTGCACCGAGAACCATACTTGTCGGGTTCCCTCAACTATTTCACAACTGCTACGATCTAATGTGGACCGGACTGATTTACTGATCGCGCTGACCGCATTACACGTTAATTATTTCAGAAAACCTTGATTGCGCTCGGCGCGCTGATAACATCAAGGCTGGTCCCCATCAAATTTCAGCAGTTGATCATTTTACTGTTGTGGAGTTGTTGAGGGAACCTGACAAAACATGTTTTTTCGCATAAGTTAATAATTGTGTGAACAAAAATTCACATCGCGACTCGAAAGGCAATCAATTTTCCCCCCAAAATCTGTGATGTCTTAAAAAAACTTCAGCAGTAGGGCTAAATTACAAGTATATTAGTATTCGATCGGTAAGTTTCATGTTCGAGAACGTCCCCGATTCAAAATCTCATAGGGCACAAAAATAGGTTTGCAATATGGTGCTTCTACTGCTAGAGCTAAGGGTACGGCGGGATTGGCTCTATTCATGGGGCTATAGGGCATATGGCCGGCGATACATACAACTTTTGTAAGTGGATGCAAATCTGAAACTTTCTTTGGAAACCTTCTTTAGTTCTTTGTTCGCACTTCAAATAACATGGTTAAATTGTTACCCAGAAGAGAAAGGGCTTTTAGTACAACAACAAAAATAAACAAAATCTCACCTGCAATACTACTTTGGATAATCTTCTGAAGTCGTAGATCGAAATGTGAAGTGAGTGATTTTCGGACACATGTTTGCTCATCCTCTTGCCCGTTGATGCACAATCGAACGTGCTTATAATGGGAGCGATACAGCGAGGCACCAGTGGCACGAGTTTGAAATGGTACCACAATGCATGGCACAATGATTCGCCTGTACCAGAGAGGGTCCGACAGCAGACTATGAAAGTCCATCCACGGACTCGGGACACTTATGCATGGCATTGTATCTGAGCATGCTTTATGATCTGAGCGCGGCGCCGGCGAAAATAGTCGGACATAAACAATGATTTGTTATAATAATTAATATGTTTTAACAAATTTTCAGGAATAATTAAGATTAGTTTTATATAATGTTACAATAGGCATTTTGTTCAAAAAGTAGGGGGTGCTATTTTATTCCAGCACCCCCATACAAAATGATGTGGGTGCTGCACACCCCCGCTCTCGCGGGCCTGCTAATAATGTTACTGGCAACATCAGCCGGGAGCTCATTAAATTTGCTACACACAAACTTCTGATCAAAATCCCTGTGAGACATTTTAGTGAGAGACACAAACCGGTACACAACTCATAAGAGAGCAATTATGGAAACTGTTTTGATGCTTCTACATAAATATAATGACTGGGTATTTTCATGCAGAAGTTATATAAATGGAATGTTACGGTCAACAGATAACCCACATAGTGGCTGAAGATAATATTGCAGCAGGACTTTCAATGAAACATCTTATCAATATCACTCAAATTAATCAGGTCAAAAACAAAACAAAACAACACAAAAGTAGAGAAAACAAGAAAAACAATTATTGTTTACATGATGCAAATAAATTTGGGATATACCTAAAATTACAAGTTGTATCTCTCTCCACTAAAACATCTTATTTGGAAATTCACAAAAAGTCATTAGAATAACAAGACTGCATACAGGTACACATGTGAATATGTATGTAAAAAATGTGAAAAGTAAATATATTCAAAGTAGAGAACAGCCAAAGCAACAATTCTGTTCAAGCAGACCATTATCATTTAATTGAAAGGCATACACATTTATTAACCAATTTGATTCAGTATCACATTATCATATGTTTGAAACTTCTTTTATGACACAAACATCTACTGAAAATTTGAATGCCTGGGTTGATGAAACAGAATGAGAGAAACCCACTTTACATCAGGGCTTTTGTCACACGAGGCAACTCTCAGGCAACCAACTGTACTGCAAGCAAAATTTCAAATAGTGTTTTACTATCCCAAAGAAAAGAATGAGAAAATTTAAAAATGTTATTTAGTTTTCATGAGGATTGCCTGGAACTGACTCAGGAAGTGTCCTGTTATTTAAACATGGCCCTTGCATTGTATTCTTACCTGTGTTACACCACTTCTGTCCCCATTTAGGAATCTCAAATCATCTTTGCCTTTCTGTGTTATATACAAATGCTCCTGTTCAGAAGAAAAAAATGAAAGTACACAGTACAAGTGATGAATAACTTATTACTCAACAAGTTGTGACAATTTACAACACCTCTAATGCACTACACCACAGCTCAAACTTAATTGATGTTGAAGACACTGAAACAGCTACATTGTAAAATTTTGTTGTTGCTGAATTATAATTACATGTACCCCACTTTTAATTGTTGGTAAAGGCTGTTATACAAAAATGAGGAGAAACTTGAACTATTCCAACTTATGAGCAAAGCCAGGTGAAATGGAAATTTCACCAAGTGATTATATTCTGCGACTATTGAACCACATTTGATTAGTAGTCATAATTTTCATAATTTTCATAATTAACACAAAATATACGCAGAAACTCATCCATCCCACTCTAAAAATTCAATTCAATAACTTCTAAACAACATAGACAACTCCATGAAGACAACAAGCTTGTCTGTCGTGACAACACCTTGCCTCAGTTGGACAAATGGGTACAGAACGATTATTTTGGAAACGACGCTGCATTGTGAAGCTTCCAAAGCGTCTTATAATATCCATATATACAGTGTAGGGCTCCTAAATTAAATTTTGGAGGGTCGCTGCAGTATTTATACATGGTAAAATAATTTATGCCAAGTGATCAAGTTACACCAATCAAATGGCCAGGATGCGTGTGGTATATAAACATCAATCATGTAGAATATGATAATGATAAATCTGTGGGTGTTTTTTGAAAGACTAATTTCTTAATAATAATAATAATAATAATAATACTATAACAAATTATAATAATTAATAGCAATTTGTAATGCGCCAAATCAATCTAAACAGATGTTCAAGGTGCAGACATTGTAAACAAAACAATACAAATCCAGTAAAAAATTAAGCAAAACAACAATTAGCGAAAAACACACATAAGTTAACAATGGATAACAACAAAACTATGAATTTAAGATTATACATCTTGAAAAGGAGATTTTGAGCGTACATGAATACGCAGAATTAAAAAGTACACTTTGGTTGCTGTACCATAACTGTATTTTCAACAACATAATTATGCATATAAATGATGGTTTGAACAAACCCGTGTCCCCCTTTTCACTTTGTGAACTTTGTCCTCTCGTCCCCCTTGAACCCTTTAACTTTTGGGTGTCCAGATGTTTCAATTTTGCAGCTAACTCAGTACAGCATGAAATTGGCAAAACTACTTTTCTTATTTGTTTTATTGTAAAATCAAACTAATGGACAGGGTAGCTTCCATCAAAATTACACAGTAACTTTGTTGTACATTACCCACATGGTGTATACATGAATTGTACTAGAATTAATTAGATAATTCCCTAAAATGGCAAATCAGGAGGGCCTCCATGTTAAACATTATTTGAACATGTCCATGTAGTTATATTTTATTGGAAGTGTTAGCCTGCAATCAGCCAATGTGTCTTTGAACCTTGTTTGAATTTAGACATCCACATTAAACAAAAACTTTTAAAAAACTACCTGTTAAAAATGGAATCCCTAGTTCTCAATTTACAGAAAATGTGTACCTCTTACATGTACTTCTACATTCCGGCCATGACTCTGTTGTTACTGGATGAGGACAAAGTACAACATTTCAAATGTTACATGCACATGTACATGTAAAGGACAGCAAAGCCAATTTTAATAATTAATTTATTCTAAAGCAGTTTTTGTAAATGTTTTGATTTCAAAATACTGACCACTGCTGATCCCACACCTGACGTCTTGAGTCCTGGAAATGGATTAGGAACATCTGCTTCAGCACATTCTGCCATTAGTCTTTCACCCCTCTCTGGTAATGATGTACTTAGTTTCAACTTCGCATGTTCTGCTACAGGAGTATCTGATGACTTGCTTCGCCATGCCCAATCTAGCTTAGGTTTGGGAATGATACGACCCACGTGCAATACGCTGTGACCACTACGCTTTGAACTACATTCACAGTCATTGCCTTCTAGCTGACTTAAAGTTTCCATGCTCTCTAAAAGAGGGCGGTCTTCATTGTATGAGGGGAAGGTGCTCATACCATTGATCAAAGCATCCAAATCAACATCATCTAAAAAGTAAAAAAACCCATTAAATTAATACTTTATCTTCTGCCAATCCTAGATGAAAGTACCATGAGCCATAGTTCATGTATCCCCATGCATATTGTTTCAACTGTTATAACACATTACACCAGCAATTCCATGCTCAAGTCAATTCACACTATAGAAATTAAATCCATTAATAATGATCAAATACAAAAGTTAAACATTTTACATTTAAATACCCACAGAAATAGTTCGAAATGAGACACTACAATGTGTTAGAAATGTGAATGGCCCAAATGTTCTTCTTTCTTCAGCAAATTTGACTACGACTACTTGCTCCTAATGGTCAACTGTCATGGGATTATTTCTACATGTATGTCTCATTCCAATATCCTATAATGCATACAATGATTAAATAGTATACACACACAAGTATTAATACTGCAGTGTGTTTAATGGTTGTAAAATCATGAGCTTACATCTGTCAAAGCTTTAGTACAGCAGTACTCAAGATTAACTTTAAAAGTTTATCATTTCAAAGAATGTGATGTTTTAATTCTTATGTTGTTTGAAATCATTAAAGCACATGAATGCAATTGAAACCTTAAGAAATTGGACATAAAAAGATTGTGTCCAACTGTTTCTCTGTTACACATTTGCTGGAGGATAATTTGTTAGCCATGCCGCTCAAAACAAATTGCAACCTCAGCCTTTGGCCTCCTTCCATATTGGAGGCAGAAGCACTATATTTTTCCCTATTCCACAAGCTAACTGTTTTTAAATGGCAATTAAACGTAAACACACAAAACAATAATAATGTTTTTAAAATAACGTTTCCAGACTACACTAATGGTGTGTGAGGTTGTACATGTATGTGGGTGTGTTTGAGTTGCATAGGAAGGTTTGTTGGAGGGGGGGGGGGGGGGGGGGGTTGAGGGTGTTCTGCCAGAGTGATGATGTCTGTATTAATTAAAACCATTTTGTTTGTTCACAAACCCAGCTAGTTCCAATGAAGAAGGAAATACGTCCATTCATATAATTGGTTTGGTGACATATTGCCAAAATGCCTTATCTATAGGTATTCTCAATACGGAGAAAGCAAGGTTTTGATCATCAAATTTCAGTTCAGAATGATGAAATAATTAGTTTTATGCTCAACTCATGTTTACAAGACAGTGAAACAGACGTAAAAACAGACCTTCAAATATCAATGTAATGGAACAACTGAACAAACAGTAGCTTTAGGGCTTGAGTTTGACCTTTAAAAATCACCTTTATCGGATGGAACAGCATTATTCTCAATAGCGTAGCACTCCTGAAACATCTTTTTTTATTAGTAGATCTTGAATAAATTTCATGTTTATGTACACACAACCTTTTGTATGTGTACATGTATACAATCTTGCAAACATGTAACTAATACTTGTTACAAAACAAACAAGTCTCATCAGTTAGTCAAATTTCTTTGATAAAAAAGACACACAGTATGGTGTCACAAACAGATTGTTGAGCCCATCACAGCCAAATGTATCTGAGCTTCTCCGCTTTCATTGGACAAACCCTACTGGCTTTTTTCTTAAAAGTCATTTATGACAAATCCTTCATACACTTCATGCCTCAAATATTTTACGCCATCATTTTAATACAAAATGGGGTATACAACCACAGGGGCTGATTTTGGCATGCACAAGTGTACTTTTTGTACATAAACCACTACGGAGCGCCCTCTATTTTTGCAGTCAGTTGAATGACTGATGTGTGTAATCACCGTAATATTCCATTGTGTAGCATGCACAGGCATGCACCTATATGCTTTGTTTCACTCATACAATGAGGAAAAGAAGGTACTGGAAATCATGCTTGTAATTAATACCTTTTTCCAAGGGTTATTGTGTAATCTCCAATTCCAGACGTTTGTCCTTTTTTTTATAAAAATGTGGTTTACAATGAATAAAAATATGTTGCCGGCATTGTTTATCATTGTATTTGGCTCAATGGATGCCAACACACTGTATCATTGCTCACAGCCAAGGTTTTGCAAACACAGTGAATGCATTATATTCATCTCGAAAGAGAATAACAAATCCCAGTGCTTATTATGAGAACCTAGCTGTCTTTCATTTGACAAGTCAGGGTTTCATTGTGACAAAAATATTTTCCAAGAAAAATTATTTCTCTGGAAGCTCCAAAATTGTTTGATAACTATTACCGCGCAGAGGCACAGAAAATAATTCTGAATATCGACCCGAAGTGGTTAAGATGGGGATAGGGTGAAACGTCAATGGATCATTTATTAATGGATGGATTAGTACAGCTCACATTTTTAAGACAAAAAGTCATACATGTACATTGTAAGACATTATAAGCATCAAGCAATATAGTGAGTGGAGCTCATTCCTCAATACAGCATCCATATATACATAGCATCAAGATCAAGATAGATAAGAGCTTGCTGGCAGGCAGATCAAAGAGATAGTAATCAACACAAATAGTAATCCTTACATGAAAGCCTGCAGCCTTTAATAATGGCCACACGCTCACCTGCGGGTGAACATTGTGCATGCTGATGGGTGCTTCCAACAGTGTCACCTGCTGACCCAATTCCCATATGACCAAGTACTCCAGCATGATGGGGATAACTTGATAGACCATTGTGGAGATGACTTCCTCCATGAGTCATCTCCATGGTGATGTGTGACATTTGACCCTCAGCTTGGCAACCTTTGACTTTGTAGTATTTGTTGGAAAATCAGCAATTGGTGCGTTGTGTTGACGATGAGCTGATAGTGAGTATAACTGCAATGGACAACCAACTATACCATTCTGTGAAAAGAAGATAACAAAAATTATCATTCAGAACTAATTAGGGCCTATCTGAAGAAGGTGTCACTACATGTATAATGTCAAACCATAATGTGAAATATCTTTTATGTAAAAAAAAACCCAACTTAACAGTAATATCTGTTTTTAAAAGCTGAAGGGTTAGCGCACTGATTTCCATGTACTATTTACATGTGTAGCACATTTCTTGGTTCATGCCATCCTGGACAAAAAAAGCTAATGATGTGTGAAACTTTCATAGCATGTACAATGTACAGGCAGTGTACATGTAAATGTCGATCTTCAGAATTTTGAAGGATTCATCGACCAGAAACAACATCTTCACAAACAGCGTAAAAGTGAATTTATGTGTATAGATGGACTTAACTTATATGTACATATACATACACCATTTGAAGCCGAGCCAAATAAGAATAAAAAAGTACTTGTGACAAATAATGGGCAATAAAAGCTATATTGTACATGTACACTGCAAAAAATTATTTTCTTGGATAAGAAAACATCTTATTTCAAGAAAACGTTTCTTGTGTCACTCCCAAAAATTATAATAGAATGATTTTCCAGGGAGTGACAAAAACATTTTTGGGGGTAAATTTTCAGGGAGTGACACAATAATTGTTTTCTTGAAATAAGGTTTGTTTCTTATTTCAAAAAAACAATTGTTGGCAGTGTACATTCATTTTTTTACAAAAATGCAATAAACGAATTTACTTGAACTGTAATCTAATAGCATGTCTTCACATGATAAAAATATTTCACTTTAAGTTTAATATCAGACTACATATTTTACACCATATGCGTTGCTGTATAAGTTTTTTATCGTAAGGGACTTAAGCTTTGAGAGGTTGAAACATACATGTATGGCTGTTCATATGAGGCCCGGGAAGGGACAGTGGTTAGATAAAAAATTGCGGGGACTAATTCGTTCGCACAGTTTAATAATCCGTTTGAACGAATTAATAATCCGTTCCCATGGTTTAGTAATCTGTTCCCACGGTTTAGTAATCCGTTCGAACGAATTAGGAATCCGTTCGCACGGATTGGCAAAGGCATGAAATGATGCTGCACACATTCGTACCATCCACTAACAACAACACTGCTTCAAGATGGCGGAAGTATCTGATGATGACCGTGTTGGTAAGTTTGTCAGTCTTTATCAGTTCGATTGGATAAAGATGCATTTTTAATTGAAACTAAAAAGGTCACATACAGCTTACCAACACGGTCATCATCAGAGATGTCAGAACTACCGTCGCGGCCCTCCGCCATCTTGCAAAGTGTTGTTGTGAGTGGATCGTACGCATGTGTGCAGCGCTATTTCATGCCTTGGATAAACCGTGCGAATGGATTCCTTATTCGTTCAAACGGATTATTAAACTGTGCAAACGGATTATTAAACTGTGCGAACGGATTATTAAACTGTGTGAACGGATTATTTAACTGTTGTGCGAAGGGATTATTATTTCGTTCGAACAAATTACTAAACCGTGGGAACGAATTACTAAACCGTGCGAACGAATTAGTCCCCGCATATTTTTTTCTTCCACTGTCCCTTACAGGGCTCCGTATGTTCATACAGAAGGCATGCAATGAATATCATTAAAATAACCTACAAGTACAGTTTTTATTTATAGCCCATTTCACTCTTTGATTTTACATGAATTCTCATATTTTATCTACATGTACTCTACATGTACTTGTTTTACAACCAAATGTGGGGCAGCAGGTCTATGGGCCACAGTAATTACTTTGCTTTTGTTTCTCCAAGCCCATCTGGAAGTATTTTTGTATTGTATCCTTATGTTGCCTGAATAAATAATGTACCAGGTTACATGAACACTCACAATTTGATAACAGGACTCAGTGACAAAGGTGAAAAGGGCTACATGCATGGTACATGCTAACTTGTGGCTACTGATAGTGCTACATGTGTAGCCACATGTAGTGTGGTCAGTGGATGTACATGTACATGTACAATGTATGGCCAAGAGTCTTGACCTGTCTTAAAGTTGACCTTGCATGCTATAAGGTCAGTCAGGTCACTTGCTAATGTATTTACCTTGTGTCAGTAAATTAGTCTAACTTGTTCAGATACCTATTCTGTTACTCTCTTGCCAATAATGTGAATAAATTAAGAATCCCTTCATTTGGGTTATTTTAAAGGACTTCATACAGCCACTTGACGCAGTGCAGAGTCTTTACTGAAATTTAAACTTGCATTCAAAGCATGTTGCTTATTTGTTTCCATTCTTATACACTTTTGAAGATACCTGTATTCCATATGAAATTTGTGCAATTAAAAATAATAATGAATTATTTTTGTTAATGTTTTAAATAATACAGTATGATATTATAAACCTGAAAATGTGTTGGCCATGTTTAAAAGAAAATCTAAATTCAATACATTTCAATACTTTAAGACTGAGCTTTGATTTTGAAGATGACCATTTTTAGCAGGACATGAACATATGTGTACTTTATTGAACTCAATACTGCCAGAGGATCAAGTACAACTACTTTTTCTTTACATCAACATTAAGCAATTGTACAGATTGTGTAAAAATCAACAAAGCAAAATACAGTTGTTCACCAAATACGAATTAAGATTGTTAAGTTGCATCTGTCCTTGCTCTATGGTCCATTGAAGGGTCACACAAAATGTCATGTAATTATTAGATGCTAAGCCCTTTTACACTGTAAGTGTTTTTCTTATATAATATTTAAAATGTATAGCATTGTGAGTCCCCCCCCCCCCCCCATGTTTTCTCTGTTTTATTATGTATTTTGAAGAAGAGGGCCCCTAATGATCAGCTGAGCTGAATGGGTTTATACACACTCTTTTAAATACACATTTGGTTGTGCTTATAAATCATGTTGTACATATATATGTATGCTTGTGACAGAAGAGTCCATGTCTTCAACTGCAAGAAAGCTCACAGTGGGATGTACCAATGAAGCATATAATTTGCCTTTTTTCCTCTCCCTGGCCTGGACTTATAGTCTGATCATGTAGCTTGGCTTCATAGGTAATGGGAGCACACCAGCCAGAAGGCCTCTGGTTTTAAGTGCACTGCTCCAGGGGGTAGGGACAACTCAAATGTTGGCCTTCACAGTTTTTTTAAGGAAGGGTGTATCAATTGGTACATGAAAATACACTTAAAGGCAAAGTATACCTTTGGTTTTTGGAACCGTTTGATTGTTTTAATCCTATAATGTGTGTGAATATAACAAAACTAACCTGTGAAAATTTCGTTTTAAAAGGTAGTTAGCGTTTTTGAGATATCGCTGGAAAACTGTTTGCCTGAAATCAGTAGTTAAAATACACAATTTGAGAAAAGTTTTATGCATGAAACGTTTTTAATATTGAAGTTTCATTGAATTCCTTTAATTCTCTAGAACCACATTCTTTAAAAGGGAATCGTTTCTCAAAATATGCATTAATTGTGAACAGCTGCAGTGCTTCTTACCAAGTAAGTCTGTGTTGTCATAAATTGTTGGAGTAATTATCAAAGGTTACCCTCCCTTTAAAAACTACACCTACATGCACATCTCCACCTACATACAATTACATGCACATGGGCATACATTGTGGACACTGATCTTTGTGGTGAGTGATAACTTAGGTTGTACATTGGCCACAAATGGTAGCTCCCTATAGACCCTTCCCACGAAATATGTAAATTGCTCATCACCAGGGTTCTGCCTATGGTGGTCGGTGCCGGAAAACCCGACCGGCACTCATGATTCCCCGACCGGCACTCGCAGAATTTTTTCTTTTTCCGACCACCACACATTTTCCCTTTTTTTTGCCCATTTCCTTCAAAATATTTTGAACAACGTGTAAAACTAATTATTTACCAGTAAACAGTTTTATCCAAAGTTTCGAGTAGCCTACTTCTTTGGTTTGAGTCTATTTTAATGATCCAGGATCGAGCATTCCTCCCGCCTGTACGATGTATATCCAACGCACGAAACCCGCATTGATTTTGCAATGGTTTCCAGTCACGCTGATTATAGCTTTACTTTTGGAATAACATGATACCAGTTTCATCATGTTGCGAACCCTATTCTACAGCGTTTAATACAACGGAAATGAACTGCAGAGTAAGCACCATGCTATAGATGCTGTAAATTGTTTTCCCATGGCAGTAAAGGCGTGCGCGCACTGAGGGCCTACATTCAAGGCACAGCTGCAGGGCGCACGTGTGTAACCACTCCGTGCACGATCGAAAGGAAATTGACTTGACTGTACTAGGAAAAAAAAAATTCCGGCACTAAACAAATCCTGGGCAGAACCCTGCATCACCAGTGCGCACTGACACTTTGGTTGGCAAAATGATGGAACATCGCACCTGTTTGTATGGGGCTGATGGTGGCGTGACGCAGACGCGTTTCTGCATCTGCTTACATGTACATGTAGTGCACATCTTTATGGCGTTTGCCAACCAATAGTGTATCTACGCATGTATTAAAGTAATTAGCATATTTCATGTAAGGGTCTATTTCAGCATAAATGGTACAAACTTTACAGATAAACACTTCAAAAGTATCTGAAATTTTCCACACTTGTTTAATTGCTGGTAAATCTATTGCTACATCCAAGTACCTGTAAGACCTACATGTATGGTAACCGCCCAAATTCTTGCCTAACTGAGTTTGGTGGACAGTCAAGTGTTAATGTATAAGGCACGTTTAGGACGCAACATGGTGTGCATACAGGCCCGCCAGGCCCGACTCACTGTTGGTACATCACCACATACAGGAGTCACTGTGTTCCTATATGACATTTACCATAACGTAGAGGGATCGCACTTTGTTTAATCATGAACACGAGTAAAAACAGCACTTCCGTTTTTCAGTTCCTTATTTTTTCACTTTAGTTTTTAAGATTTTGTCTAAAAACATAGCTTCAATGATTCATAGCAAACTCATTTCACTGAAAGTGACCTGACGATTGAGCCTGGCTTTGTAGTGTGGTCAATCTTTGCTAGCATGCAGCGAATTATTTACATTGTACAGTTATAACAAATTACTGTATTCCTACATGTATCGGGGTTAAATCTCTGTTGTTAGATCCCCAGAGAAGACGTATGCACTGGACATCATTGACAATATACTAACCTACAAGTATCCACAAATTATTGATAAACATAAGCAGGGATTTACTACTGTAGACAAGATTGAGCCCTGCCACACTGAAGCCTTAAATGCAGAAAATTTACAGAAAATAAGTATACTTAAAGTGCATATATAGACTGTGCAACTCTCGCGCGCATTCGAACTTCCGGGACCATAGTGGTCCCAACCATATGGAGTTTTACATGGGCGAGATTTTGTTTCGTCAATTATTTTAGTTTAGTGTAGGTTATGACCTAGAAAAGTATACATGTTGTTGGGAATGTAATACTAAGTGATAACAAAATATGAAAGTAAAACCAATTCAACAATATAACGAAGAAAACCCAAGAATTAAACTTGACCTCAGCTTCCGGTTATTGCAAAAAATTAAGAATTTTGTGCTCGCCTCCGATCATAAAACTTACGTAAACGCTTGTTTTGGATGCGCAATTATAATCGCCAGATGCTGTAATTGCAAAGCAAACCCTTTTCATTGCAGTCTATGGTTGTTGAGGCGTCAGCATCCTCTTTAAACTGCGATACGGGTCCATTTAAGACCCGTTTGACCTTCACGAATCCGCGTAAGGGGTTTCTAAAAAGTTAACATCAAATAGGCATCCTTGTCCCAGAGTTTTAAAAAAAAATTCAATAATAATATACACACTATTGTGATTTTTTTTTCAAAAGCTAAAACTTTTCATAAAATTGAAATGATTTATTTTTGTTGTTCAGATTTTGTCATGAGATATATTTTAAAACAAAGATTTAATTTCAGAAATAAAAATGTTCTTCGTTTGACGTGTTTTCTCGTTCGGATACGCGCGAGACTTGCACAGTCTATTTTGGTGCATGTCTGTCTGTTAAGACCAAGGCATGTACAGTAAGTACAGCATGTACTTGTACAGCATAACATGCCATCTGCAACTAGAATCATGGAGGAAGGAAAAATAGTATAGTAATAGAGCCAATACAATATCTCATCCTATTCTTCTGACAACTACTGTCAGCCATCAAGTGCATAAATAGGTCTACGTTACAATGGCACAATGCTAATAATATCTGTGTGTCTTTTATTTTTTCAAATGGCACAAGTATGCAGAAAGAATTTGTAACGTGTAATTAAGGAAAATTGGAACCTGTATCAAATTCATAAGATGTAATCTTTCACAATAAAACTCTTTAATTCATCTGATTGTGTGTCAATCAAGCATTTCAACATAAGATAGTACTAGACCTATACAAACTTTAAGTACTGTTACATCACATTTTCTTGCCCACAATGGATTTACAATGTGTATTTATTTATTTATTTATCAATTTATTTGTTTTATTTTAATATATTTTTGTTTTATTTATTTATTTATTTTTGTTTTTATTTAATTATTTATTTATTGTTACGTATTATTCTTATTAAAATTTTGGGGGGCTATCAAGTGAACAAAAACACACTGACAAAAGTATCTCACACACAGTGTAAGTATCTTGATTGTATACACTGGACTTGTGCACAAACATACCATGTTGTGTCTTGTGCACAAACATACCATGTTGTGTCTTGTGCACAAACATACCATGTTGTGTCCATGCAAACATGTAGTATACATTATGCAAACTAACTCCTGGCAGTGTTCTATAATGTTAACCTTAAATAAATACCCCTTCATATTGTCTATTTCTGTGTACTGGTAAAAACACTTCATAAGATTTGTTTCCCCTTTTTTCAAAATATCCAATATTTGGCTTCACGTAAAAAGTATTTTTTTTAAAGCATAGAGATGATAGAGCACCAGTAGCTTGCACACCTTACTTAACTATTTCTGAGCCAGCTGATTATCATCAAAACTATCTTTGATCATTATCCAAAGACCTCGTCTCTATGGCAACCCTACAGTATTTCCCCACATGATTCCAATTTTTCCAATCATTGTTGCCACAGGGGTCCATTAAAACTGTGATTTCATTTCATAGCAATCATTAGTGTAGTCCATTCATGTGACAATGCATGGTCATAATGCTGACTTTTGACACAGGTGTGATTTGCAAGTGTGAAATTACAACACATACAAGATGAAAACAAATTGTCAAACAGTCGACTTCAATCAAGTATAGCAAGCTGCTATGGAAACCTGTATGTGAATTAACCTTGATTGTTGAGTTCATGCTTTAACTTCAGTTTGTGTAATGATACTTTAATACAGCTTCAGGCTTACATGATTCCATGAATCTCCTTTAAAAAAAGCCTGAGAGTCACCAGGTTGTATGGTTAATATGATGCAGATGTATTGGTTGAATGACTACCCTGGGAAAGGTGAGGTAGGGTCCTGGATAATGCATAAACTCAATACCAGGTCATCATACATGTATGCACCTCTTGAGATTCCACCATCTGGACTACTGGCACATGCACAATCAATAGTAGTCAGCATCGCACACATTCATCTTAAGTGTTCTAAATTACACTTTCTAATATTTATTTTACAAGAAGTTTGTAGAACAAGAGATCAACCTCACAATTACCAACAGAGTTGTGCGGTGCGATTAATTATTAATAAGCAACCAATCAATACAAATTTACTATGTGTATGGCTGATATCCGCCCAACCACAAACAAAATTTCCTGTGAAATACTGTAAAATATTTAAGGAAACATTTCATTATAATGTACCACAAACACTAACAGTGCCTGTAGCCATTCATTAATATCCTACCACATCCACTGTACTACATGTATAAACATAATTCTAATACTTAATAAGCTCCTCATCTCCTTCCAAAAATTTAATGTGATGCATATTTGAAACAAATTAATCACCCACAACTTTATGTTAAAAAGAATGAGAAAAATTATGATGATTCCACCCCCCTTGACAAGCATCTGTTCAGTCAAGGTTCAAAGTACAAATGATTAAAACTCAGATGACCTTCCATTCACATTGAAGTAACCTTTGTGTTTACTCAAGTTACCCTCTAGTCTTCATACATCATACATGTCTGCTGGGTCAGTGGTTTCCATTCTAATGAAGGCCTATCCTCATTAATGAAGAGAGCAAATGTACCATTTTATGTATGAATTCAACAATGAACAAATCACTCTGATAGATTTATCCTTTTAAATATGTATTTTTGAAGAAAAAACACACACGAACATGTAGACTCATAATGGATTACAAACCAAACGAAACACTGTCATGATCTGCGTATATTAAAACAGTTGAGAAGGTACTATTCAAATGTCTGGATTGGTTACATTTATAAGAATATGATGGGTGTCATAGTGTCATTCATGCCAATCTACAATAAACACACATCGCTACATGTAAGTTATCACACCTCAATCCTTGCCTTACTGTGTCTTCAATTCAATGTTTAATGCAAGACTGACCCTTGTCCTGTTATATGCATCAAGATTGTATAGAATTTAGCAACAACATAAACAAAGTACAGTAATTTAAAAAAACACCAAAAACCAAAAACATTATTTACCTGTTGAATTGTAGCTATTTTGAAGTGTGTAAATCCTGCCCTAGTATTACCATGGAGGAAGGTATTAGTGACATCCAAATATTTCCTTTATGACACAAGTATAGGATGCATCAATGCAACTTGAAAGATGGTAACTCCAAGCAATGATTCCTTTCTTTTTACTGTCAAAAGAAACAGCTTCAAAATAAGTCAGACTTCACAGTTATAACATGGAAGAGCAAACCAGACCATTCACAAACAGTACTGCCAGAAATTTAGAGTGAGAACTATCTCTCAAGGAGCTTCCACAAGACACTGCACAAGACACTGCACAAGCTTTCTGTCCTTACCAACTATGACAGCTTCCACTGCTGATGAGCATACAAAACTCAATACACACATGTCCACACATACATTCTCATGATACAGAAACCACTGCGTTAAAAGCTGCTGATTTACCATTGGTCAAGAGCCTTTCCCTTGTACAGTCAGTGCATGGCGTGTACATCCACAGTGAGTGTGTGTATAGTACACATGTTGGTCCAGGTCACTGCTATCTTACTAACCAATCAGGGACCAAGTAATGTGTTAGCAGTGACTAGCAAGTATGAATGGTTTCAGTCAGCTCTGTGTGAACCCCCTGCTTAACCCTGTGCTACAACAGAAGTCTGTGTAAATGGAACTTAAGTTCAAGTACAGGGTAACCAGGGTCGAAAATTACATACAAACCTAATATTACATGATGTGAGTTCAAATCAATTAGTTTATATCTAAAACAAAGCATCCACTGTGTAGGAAACATTAACACAAATTATTTGCAACAGATATCCCACTATACAAAATATGAGAACTACATGTAAGAATTAATACTCAAGACAAATCACCAATCGGTCTAAATCATTCTGACAATGTGATGAATGGTTGTGATAAAGATATGAGAGAATCCTTGGTTAGAATTAAACCACATACAAGAATAAGATGTTCATCCTTCTGATCCATAGCTGTAACATGAAAACAATAATGTTGTAGCTAACTCTATAGTTATGATCATTTTAATTTTGAAGAATCACATGAGAAGATCCACTTACAAAAAGACATGATCTCAAATGCAGGAATCAACCCCTTACAATTAAACATGACAATAATTCATTTAGCTTTATGATTGTCCTGACCTGTACTGTGTTTCCCTTTCTTGTGGTAACATCGGAGTTACAATGTAATATTAATAAGAATACAAAGTCATGTGATAAAAAACTTCAAACATATTTTGTATACCAAGACCTTCCTCAAACACCATTTTACTTGTTTAACAACAGGATGACAATTGAAATGACAGTAATGAACATATACAGGCATACATTGCAAAGTTTTTGTTGAGAAGTGAAATTAGACAATTTCTGTGCATGATAATTGGACTGGTCAAATGACATGTCAGGTGAACTGTACTGTGAAGGCAAAGTAGTTTTATTGCCTGATAGCACGCAATATCACAAGATCTCAGTGGTGGGAGAAACACCCCATGTAACCTGCCCACAGAAAGATCTAGCTAACCAGCTCTTGATCAATGGAACAACTTGCAGAACTTTTGATATATGTCAGACAGGGTAGGGGCCTAATAGGTAATGATGTCACACAGTATGAAAGCAGTTCACTGCATGTGGAGACCAAACATCCACAGCAGATTTCCTTTAAAAAAGTCTTATAAGCATTACAAGGAGTGAAAAAAATCAGAAATTAAATTGAATTTCAATCATATGGAAATCATTTAAATCATATGCCAATCACCGATCCATAAAAAAAAATCACAACATGTGGTAATAAAAGAATGGCATTTATCTGAAGGTAGAAAAAATGTGCCAATAAAAAAAGGCCAAGGCAGGTGGGGAGGTAAAGACAGCTTGAACAAAATCTGTGAACTCTTCTAAAAATGTCAATCATAGCCTCTGAAGTAAATATTGAAAGTAACAAATACTCTTGGAACAAAACACAAAACTTTTTTAATCATGTGTTTAAAATGTAGTACATCATGTAAGCCGAAAAATAACACAGCAATGCACTTTAAACTAGGACTGGTTTGGTGTATTATGACAAAGAAACCATACACTTTTTAAAAACAAAACATTCAACCAATTTTACAAATAATTTCAATGTAGAAAACACACAAAAACGTTCTACCAATTTTACAAACGATTTCACTTGTAGAAAACACACAAAAAACATCCTTTTTCAATGGAAATTATACATTGGCAAAGTTCTTTATCACATTGCGAAACTGATAACTTCAGTACACACTGGTTCTAAATTGACTCGCCATACTTTTAGATGTTAAATGTCTGAGCCATAAGTAAGTATGTACTTAAGATTAAGAATAACTCACCAACTCTAAAGACCATATCAGCACAAACACATACTGACAAACTCTTTAAACAATGCATTAATCAAGATTTTGCTACCATTGTTTTGTCATGAAATTGCCCTTCACACTATTCACTAATATAACAGTATTGGTGCACCAATACATGAAGAGTTAGAGCAGCATCGTCACTCAGTCAAAGATTTTTTAAATAATGTATTATTTACATGTTTCCTCTTGTAAGGATGCTCTTTTTAATTGTCTGTTGTCTTTCCATCCAAATGCGCGCTTAATTTATAAAATACAAAATGAGAGCATGGCTGCAAATGGTTACTCGTTTGTTGTTGAGTTCTTTGCGAATTTCAAGAATGTACGATCTTTTCCAATGGACACACAAAACACAACTAAGATATTGGAAAAAATTTCTTTTCTTTTTAGAGTTTCAGATTATTGCATCATTAAAATGTTGAGTAGCAGGTTCACAGCAGATAAATTGACGTTTATAGACGAACAAACTCATTCATGAAAATCTTGTATGAAAAAGCTTTAAATGCACTGTCAATCAAACAGTTTAGTTGTGCCACCCTGTAGGTCTAAGATCATGTATACAGTGGATACATGCTGATACTAGATTGTGTCTCACTGCCATTCAAATGACCACACTAGTTGTCAAATCTGTACTTCATACAAAGTTAGGTAAACATGACTCAAAATACAGCTTCAAAGACGATAGATTGAAAATCAATAGAAGGTTGATACAATGGTTCTATCTCTTTATCAGAACATGTGAACTATACAAACCCTGACATCCGAGTTAAATAGTCAACATTGATTTGAAGTCTTCAGGTTTGAAGATATAAACAACAAAATATTTATACACACATACATTATAAATATTATTCTTTAAAAACCAAAAACCATGGATTTATTTTTCTTGTCTCCATCTGTACAGTGCTTGCTAAAAGCATATATAGTAGTATTTGGTGTTTTAGAGTTTAATTACAACTATCATAAGACATAAGACATTAAACACCACTAAATTCTCAATAAATAGTTCTATTTAGATAAGACATGTACACTAAACAACTTTTGCAAAAACCCTATCATTCCAGTTTGCTTGTTCTGACTGCATCATAACTATTTAATCAGTACAAAGAGTACAAGTGCAGGAAATCTATAAAAAAAAAATCTAATCACAGACAATTAAAAATCCTCAGGCCACATTTTGTTGGATGTCAAGTTTATGTATTTTAAACCAAATGGTTTGAGTGAAGGCCCCGAGGGAAATGAAACATCACAAACCTAATATCAGAAAATAGCTAGAACTTGTTGTAAATATATTGCCTTTAAAACAAGTCAGAAATACGCATACTTCTGATAACTTTATTTGTTTATTAAAAAAATAAAAATAAAGATAACATGTAAATGTTGTTGATAATGCTTAACTGACTTTGTCTTAATTCAACCAAGAAACAAATTTAATGTTTGCATAAAATACATCCAAATATAAAACATCATGCATGAAAATCATTCTTCATTTCTTAAAAGGTTAAAGGTGCAAGTATAATCTGGTACAAATCTTTCATCATTCAAATAGACTGTGACATTAGAAAGTAATGTCGTCCCAAAAGGATCAGCCCAAAAGTGGAGGAAAAGATTAAGAAATGACCCTATCTATCTGCACCATTCCTATGAACTCTCAAGGTTGACAGCCCCTATATTTCAGTTTATCATGCAGCATGTTAATCATTCAAACATGCCACTGACAAAGTTGAACCCCTATCACTTTTTATAACAACCAGCTTTTATGTACATACATGTATGTAACTGTGGAGAAATTCAAACTGTACAATTAGGCCTACTGTACACGAACAATGTACAGCACCAAACTGTGGATATTTTGAGGCTTAAAATTAGGCAACAGTGTAAGCATGGTGAGGACCAGGTCTACACTGCATGGTAATGACCAGGTTGGTGGTTGACCAATGTTAATGGACATCGCCTTTGACTTGTTCCATTAACAGCAGACAAAAACCATCCAAGGTCCTTTACACACTGGTTGCCATTAATAAAGAAAAAATTAAAATCATCAGAATTTGTGCCGATATTTTTGCAGATTTATTTTTTTGCCGATATTTTTTAGAATTGTTCTAGTCATGTTCAAGGGCCATTCTTTAAGCCCGTTCAAGTTTTGTGTGGGACCTTTTTTCTTACACATAATTTACTATTTATGTATTTTAAAGAACCAGACTACATAGTACATGTACATGTACATGTATGAGCTTTGAAAATTAACAGGGCTCACCATAAATGAAGAATACTTTATCTGGTGTTTGGCTTTAAATATGCTTTGGATTCAATTGCATACTATCTGCCTTAAATTGACACTTTGTGCATGGTATGCACATGGGGCATCTGTCCTTGCCAAATTAACAAAATAATATGCAAATTTATAGAAAACAGTTGATTTGATAGTTCACCAAAAAGTGCAAACAGAGCTTTTACACAACAACTTTTTATTTGCTAGTTCACAGAGCTGTTCTTTATATTACATGTACATAAATCTCCATTTGATCCGAGTCTTTGACCAATCAGAGTGCGTATTGATAAGTATTATAAGAAAATTAAACATTACATGTAGGTGCATGGTGGGGGGGGGGGGGGGGGGGTGTTAAGCCTGACTTCGGTCTGGGCCCACTGGAGGGACCCTTTAATTCTTCTGTCATGCAATTCAATGTATGTATAAGGCAACTCCTGGCCATTTTACCCCGACTTCTTTTTGGCGAAGTTGTAAGGAGTATGAAGAGAGTTCCAGTTAATTGGTTTACTCATGCTCTTACAGGTGTTCTTCTGTACTCGCAATTAATAACATTTAACAATAATAATAATAAAGGGCTAAGGCAAAAATCAGAGGTGCAACTGGTTATAAAAAAAAAAGACCTGTCCATAATTGGGCTAGGCAACCCAGCCTTCAGCACTGCAAACAGTGTGAACCCTGCTGGCGGGAATGGGCCAAGGGGCCAAGTAAATGGGGAAAAATTATTCAATAAAATAATGATGAAATTATTACAAAGTATAACAGCTGATAATAGCATACAAGTAGCTGGAGCCGTTTAAGACTAGTTGGCTTAAGTGCATTCGGCTTTCATAGCCATACGCATATTGGCATGCTTACTCACTAGTAACGCATAATGCTATCAACAGCACTCCATAAAAAATATATTTGTTTGCACAATGGTAAGCTGCGAAGCATCCTAAGCATCCTACATTGCATTTTTTTTTTCAATTTAGGACTCCTATGTTAAATTTGGGAGTGTTGGAACATTATACATAGCAGATTGAAGTATGACACGTGATGCTTGTTCCACCAATCTAAGGACAAGCATCTATAAGCGCGGTTTACAAAACAAATTATAATAATTTCACAATAATTTGAAAGTGACGACGTGATTGTTCACCTACATGTATAACTCTTCCTACGAGCTTGTGGTCAAGTGTCTTCCAGCAGGAGAAAACAAATTCCCAAAATGTATCCTACAAACATAATTTTTTATATTTATTTTTAACTCTACTAGATCACTCAACAGGTTTTCCACCATAAATGTGTGGTTTGAGGTTGTAGGATCAGAACTACAGTCCAGTGACAGACATGGGACCCTAATTGTAATCCTATCATTGGTTATGAAGGACTTGCGAACAATCAGTATTCTAGTAAAATTCATGTTTTTGTAATTTCCTTTATCATGTTAGTCATGTGTTATAATGAAATTCTCTTTAGAATCATTTTAATTTTCACAATATTTATTTCATTGATCCATTCCTTCTGTTAGTGTTAAGTTTATATAATTTGCTTCCATTGACTGTGGAAAAAAAATCTTTTTAAATACAGACAAAAACATTTAATTATAAAATGTTGGTTTTATTTTATGCTAACAGTAACAGACACTACCCATTCTTGTTTTTGCAGCAAGATAAAGTACATGTACATTAGTTCTTCAATTAACTCTTTGTTCCTAAAGTGTATGACTGTTATTATACATCCTTTTCAGATGACTGATTCATAACAAAAGGACAAGGTTTTAGAAGAAAATAATCTACAACAAAGTACATGTGTTATTAACAATTGGCATCCATCCCTTTCAATTTCAGAGTGCTCTTGTATACATACATGTACATGTACATGATTGTTACTTGTTAGATGAAGTGTAAATAATAGTAATACGTGTAGATTGTGGAATTTTCCTACAGGGTTGTACATGCTTCTTTGACAAACATTCCTAACAGGTTTGAAGGTTATTTTATGGCTGGAGATTATTGATAGGAACAAGGAATGACTGATTTATAGTCCATGGAGTATAAATCTTACACTTAACTTCTACAAGTGCCAACAGTTCTTTCCAAATCCTTGTGTCACATACCCTTGGCTTGTGATGCCTGAATTAATCATTTCAGGAAAGATTTTACACTGTTTATCTTTGGGTGAATGGTCTGCAGTTGTTGAAAAATGAGTGACTAAATGGAAGTTGTATCAAGTGAGTGACTAAATGGAAGTTGTATCAAGTGAGTGACTAAATGGAAGTTGTATCAAGTGCCATCACACTTGTTCGATTAATCAATAAAGGTACAAACTACAACTGACTCTACATTTTCTTAGACATTTAAAACCACTGCATAGATCATACACAATTTATGGTTCAAAGGTATTTAGCTATTATTGCTAGATATAACTTTGCCATTATTTCACAAACTTTTTTCCAGACTAAAATCTAAAATAAAATATCCTGAGGCTTTGCATGCATTACATGTGATGTAGACTTTCAATATGCCTTCATTGAGTAAATGAGCCTTCATTGAGTAAATGAGCATGTAGTATCAGAGCTTTTTATTAGATGATAAGCATTACAGGAAAGCTCCATTAAAGAATTTCCAAGTTTTGGCTGAAAAACTTTGAAAGTATCCATCCTTTTCAGCGAGAGGGTGTGTTTATATTGCCATCCTTGTTGAATCAACAAACTTAATGGATGAGCAGTTAACCTCCCTGGGCGCAGTCAGCAACATAACTGGCTGGCCGTTTTTAAATAAAATACTTCATGGAACTTAGTTTCCACTCCTCAGATTTCAAAATAATGTTAAACCCACAAAATGTTTTCATATACTGTGCATGAAGATCCAATTATAGATTAGAGTCCACTGTTTGGACAAGGAATTCCTGGAGATAACAGGCAAGACTTGTGGTATGACCAAAAGGATGTACAGTATAACTCCGGCCTCTTTCTTTAATGGAGCTTTCCCGTAATGAGCCAAAGGTCTCTCAGCACTTATATCTAATGAAATAAGTTGATTCCTGAAAAAGTATCCACATGTTTTTTGTATGAACAATTTCAAACCATACGCAGGATGCACTTGTGAAATTTACACTTACTGAAAGATCAGGAATCAATAATTTTACCAGGAAGTAAAGTTACTGGAGGATGATGCAAGCAAAGGATAGGAATTAATTTGTATACGTTCGATTTTAACTACAGTACCCTTTTGAAGCACAGCAGCACTAAAAATGGACCACAAAATGTGTGTTCTGACAACTAAGTAGCATGATTAAGGAAATATAATGTGTGAATGAGTTATTTAACAGCCAATGAAGATTGACTCAAAACATTTACCACCATATGAGCAATCTGGCAAAGGTCTGAATGAGATATTAGAGTTATGATAAGTTTAAAGTTAACAAAAGGAAACTAGACTTAACGTGTTTGTGACAACAAACACTAGGCACAAACACTAGGTGTTCAGGTATCGTTGGGGTCAGTGCTGTGTCAATGCGTGAGCTATTTCATTAAGTTGAACTTTAGTGTTATTACCGTTTTGAGGTGCGTAACAAACTACACACTTTAGCAAAAGTCTAAAAAAGCACACGATCAAAAGCCTAGCATTTTATTGTTAACGAGGTTTGCATGGACGACTGTTCTAGAGACTAACAAAGCATAACGCTAAAATCAGGTTGCGCGAACCTTGAACAGAGACTAGACTACAAGCGTGTTTGATGGACTTTGAACCTTGCGGTTGTTTCAATGCAGCAGCCGCAGTCACCGTTTAGATCGCGTATTGTGTGTATTCTCAGTGCAGTTTATTTTCCCACGGTTTGACAGCGGGTCAATGTACACCCGATTTCAACCATAAGTGAATTTCAAAAAGGTAACATCTCTGTGGAAAAGTTTGAGAAGGCTTAAGGACCTACAATCTGATATAAAAATTGTCCGTAGTGTGTGTGAAAAAAATAGGCCCCCCTATGAATATTTCTTAAAGTATGAATTTTGAAATTTTCAACTTCCAGTTTGAACAGGAAATCAAGGACAATCGGCATAAGACTTTGTGCAGTATTTGCTACATTTTTCAAAACCTCTCCGATGATGTATAGATTGTTATAATAGCTTATGTACTTCTTGGGTTATGGATTGTTGAAGTATTAAACTTTGATTTACTGTATTTCAACACCTGAGGGCGTCATCATGACGTCACAACTACATAATGGAGGTTTTATCAAGGTCCTAACATGGTGTAAATTTAAAGTTGATCCGATAAACAAAACAAAAGTCAATATTTTTGCCGGGAATTGTTTTTTATGAAGAATTACACAAAGGCAAACTTTGACCTTCCGGTACGACCGGAAGTAAAGGTCATGTGAATTTGGCGTTAACTTTTTAAATGTTGCCCGTGTCTTGATCTATCATATTCCTGAATATGAATACTGTAGCTTAAATATTCAGACATACAGGCATTGGCGCGAGGTCACTTTTCGAACCTAAATGGCTTGTAACTTGACACCCGATGACGTAATCGTGACGTCACAACTTACTCAGATTCTGCTAGGGGGATGTTCTAACTACACATGAAGTTTCAAGTTGATCAAAGATTTGCAAGTATGCGTTTGCTTGCGGACAAAGCCCACTGAGAAGAATAAGCAAAACAAAGAAGAAAAAAAACGAAAAAACCCGAACAATAACAAAGAGTTGTTCGGGCGTAAGGCCCGAACACCTAAATATAGTTAATAAAACAATTTAAAAGTTGAACAGAACTGGGAGGGGTTCAGATGATCTCACCCTCTGGATCAATGCCTATTGGGTGAAAAACTTTTTGAGTCCATACCATAACCTAGTGCAATTATTATTCAAACCATATGTAGAGGTTTTCTTGGGTTTTTATTAAGCTATATAAAGGTTTTAACAGCCAGTCAAGCCTGTTCCACTTTCCTTATAATTTTTTTCTAGATTTCATATCTTTTCATTTAAAAACGTACCTGGAGGCACTTTTTCTGTTCCCATTGTAGTGCACAATTACACATTCCATTCAGATTTGAAAGGCATTTGCAGCCATACCTTATAAGAATGGTGCTTTATAAAGTGTGTTTTGTCTACAGGTTCATGCACTACCACAGTGTTAATCTCCCATTGAGTCAAGATGCCTAAAGCAAGTAGTTAAAGCAGCAACAATGCAAACAGAGCCAAGTTATTAAATGCACAAAAGAACAAAATAAGTTCCAAAGTGAAGGGAATTAAGCCTGCCTTGTCACAACACCTGTATCAATTGTTCATCATTTATTGCACTCCACATAATTGTTAGATACTGACAAGTATTCTATATATCTAAAACAAATTTACAAAAGAACCCAAAACCTAAGCTCATTCACAGAATACTTCAATTCATGGAAGGCATACCACTCCAGGTATTGTACTATTATTCTGAAATAGATGAACAATGTGCTTTAAAATTGACTTAATGTAGATAAATGTGGGCTACAGTATGCATTTAAAAAAATTTGATTAACAAACACGATCAGAGTTATAAGTGCATTATACATGTAAGGGCCTGACATTCTGGGCCCTAAATCACTCAAGCTGTAAATAAGCCACTATTGAAAGGTCTCCAATCCATTTTTTGATCATAGTCAATGGAGCTACAAATGGAAAACCATGTAATAGATAAAACAGTTATTATTGATCACCTCTTCCATCAAGAAAAGTATGCAAATTCATGATTGTGCAAATTTATCCTCAGTAAGGTGAATTCTTGTTTGGTTTTAAAATAAGAATTCTTATAGGCCCTATCCCATTCATTTCATCCTCTCTATTGAATGTGATAAAAACAATAGGGTGGGGGTGAGCCCCCCACCCCCAACCCGCCTCAGAAACGTTGCCACCCTCTTTCCCCTGCAAGAGAGATCAAAAATGCACAAATGAATGGTTCGACATATTAAATATTCCCCGTAATTATGTCTTAGGCCCCGTCCCACCCCCCCCCCCCCCAATAAAAATGTATGATTATGCCACAGCAACTGATCATATCACATGCACAACATCTTTACTTATTATGCTTTCTACATAAATAATAAATAAAGGCAATTTTATAGCTTAAACAACTATATCATGTAAAACTAGACAGAATAGAGTGTTTGTACATGTAGGTAATAAACACACAGGTGTTCATACTTTTTATTTCGGAAGTTAATTTGAGCATAATACAACCACTATGACACTTGCCTCGACTCCAGAATTATTGTTCACTTTAAAAGTAAAGGTCACATGGGGTAAAACTTTGTGTAAGAAAAAAAACCATCAAGAGCTTTCATATGGTGGTGTACTGATATAAAATTTGAAATATCAAATAAAAAACCACAAGGGAAACTGACTGGGTAAAATTTAAATGATTTTTGGGTTGACCTGCTGCTAGAGGGTGCTCTTGGATTTTTAGACGTCATTGGTACTATGTTTTTACACTGGGCCCTTGCCGGACACTAACAGCGTTGATTGTATTTTCCAAAACATTTATCATTTTAAACTACAAAGCAAAACCGGAAGTAAAGGTCAATGACATCATCATCCCAAAAAGTTGTGGTTTCGTCTACATCCTAGGGGCTAAGTATATGGCAAATTTCAAGTCTATAGGACCTTGACTTTTTGTGAAATCTCTATGAGAAGGTACAGGGGGACGAAAGACCTTTGAAAAAAAACAAAAAAAAACAGTACAATAACAATAGGTTTTCGCTGATGGCCGAACACCTAATAATCCCCCCCCCCCAACAGTAGTTCTGTTGAGGTCTACGAACGAATAGGATACTTACCTCTAGAGCCACTATGCATATTTCCCTAAACCAGCACGAGGGCATAGGCTTTTAAGTTAGCTTCCTCATTGTTTGTGCTCAGTAAACACAACCACGAGGGAAGGAGGGAGGGTGCTCTACAGGTAAGTATTCGTGAGTGGATTCGAACCATCCCACTAAAGCATCTGAACATGGCATCAAAGCTTGTCTGAAGAATTTGCTGAGAAGGACTTGATATCTAGAACAACGATGTCCGGTGAGCTAGTTCTTAGTGAGGAAACCCAACCTGGGGACTTTGCAGACTCGAGCGGGACAAGAGGGAGTTTAGCTCGATACATGTTTGTCTCCTTGATGCTCCAACCGGCAGTAAAAATACAACCTTTATCAACAATTGTAGAGACAGGGTGCTGGCCAATGCCTCAAAGGGTGCCTTCGCCAGGGCGGATAGCACCTGGGGCTGGTCCCAAAAAGGCATGAGACTGCTTGTTGGGGAGGGGGGGGGGGAATTGATGAACATGACCCTGACGAGGTGGCCCAGAGCCCTGTTGTCAGAAACTGGGCGAACAATAATTCTTAACTTATGCTGTCGACCGACCATTCTCAAACAGATACAGGAGAAAATCCACTACTGTTGCCACAGACAAATCGGTAAGACAATGAGAAGGTCATCTGAACCACCTAAAAAAGTGACAAAGCTGGCTGTTGTACTCGGCTCAAGTACCAGGCTTTCGGTTCATACGTCCTCGTTCGGTAGACTAACTGTACCATCTTAGGGAGCAGGGAGCATTCCGAGGGAATGATCTGCCCCTGATATAAAGCATTGGCAGTGACAGTGTCTTTACCCAAGAGATGAACTGCCGATAGAGCGACTTTGTGTCAAATGCACCTATAAGCTCCCAGGTCAGCATGCACAGATCGGGGGACTGTGCCGTTGCCAATGTCTTGTCACCTGGTCAAAAGTCTCCCAGCCCGCACTCGGAGCCGATGGAGGATCCCTGCTCCCTAAGATGGTACATGTACAGTTGATGCTGGCAGTCCCGTTGATCAGACCAGGGACAATATCCAGTCCCTGGTCCTAGTTGATGTGCATTGGTGCATTTGACACTGGTGCATTTGACACAAAGTCGCTCTATCAGCAGTCCATCTTCTGCGTGAAGAAAATGCGACTGCCTGGAAAAAATATAGGCTTTCATTTGATGTATTAATTAGGGAATAACAGTGTGGGGAGCCGGTCTTCACTGCGTAGTAATGACCGGGTTGGTGGCTGGCCGCTGTTAATGATGGACCGAGCCGAAGGCGAGTTTCCATTAACAGCAGTCAGCCACCAACCAAGGTCATTACCACGCAGTGAAGACCGGCTCCCCACACTGTTATTGCCTATAATAAATACCTTTTTACAAAGAAAAAGGGTAGTAATCATCAGAATTTTTGAATTTTTCTGTCGCCGTTATTTTTGGAAATGTTCTACTCATGTTCAAGGGCCATTCTTTAGGCTGTTCAACTTTTGCATGGCTCCTAGTCCCTTGCACTGTGCATATTTTGAAGGAACAAGACTATGCGCTTTTAAAGTAACAGCAACATAGAAACACTTTGGTTGGTGTACTGCTTTATGCTTTGCATTACCTTGGTTTCATGCGCGTACCAGCTACCTTAAAATGATACATTGTCTGTTTACACACGGCACCATCTGTCCTCATCAAAATAACCCAAAACAATACGCGCAAAGAAAACAGTTTTGATAGTTTCCGCACAACAAGCACGGTACAAATATAACTTTTACACAACATTGTGCTTGTTTAGGGGCCATGTATTTGCTAGTTTACCGAGCCGGTCTTAATATCACATGTTAATACACCCCCACGTGACCAGTCTTCGACCAATCAGAATGCACAAACTCTCTTAGGTATTTATTAATTGTGTTTTAAAAGACTACATGTAGTTCCAGAGATGAAAAGCTCAGAAGTTCATGTGGTAAGCAATGAGATTTTAGTTAGAAAGAAGTGTAATAATATGAAAATCTTTACCAAAGGCCGAAACCTCTCAGGAAACAGCATTTTGAAGAGCATTGTAATTTACAGATTCCTTAATGAGCCTTACTAGGATTGAAAAATTAAAAAATTAAAAGATATCAAAATGAAAAATATACATACATGTACATGTACTGTAAATACAGACCAACTGCCTTACCTTGGAGAGTATGCTATTTTAAAATGTAAAATTAAAAATAGCAAAAGCACCAGGAATAAAGATGCACAGCCATTCCATCCAGAGATAAAGCCGACCCCTGGATATATACATGTACATGTACACTACCAACATGTACTTTGTACATATATGAAGAGAGACCCTCAGATACTTCACACAATCTGAGCCAACATGGGACTCGGCTCACATGGTGAGAAAGAGATATCCAGGTGCATGTAGCACAACAATTTCACTAATTAGACATGTACATGTTATGTATATCAAACCTGGGAAACAACCAATCCAGTGTATACTGTTAACAGAACATGACACTTCTTGTTAATACTGTTGGTGACAATCATCATATCCTGGGATATTACTGAACATATCATGAGTTTAGATAATATTTTGAGTTACTTGTAAAACCTACATGTACCTCCATGGTAAAACTAATACTGCTTATGCTACAATGTAGATTCCTGTGGTGAAATGCAAATCTAGAAGTCATCAAACAAAGACCGTTTTGTGAATAATATCTTGTAACTGAAGTTCAAATATTGCTTGTGGCATTCTGCTGAACTCTCTGAAATTTTATTAACTCTGCTTCAACAAGTTCATCACGTTAATACAATCAAAGCATCTAGGCAAAGGCAATGAGAATCACAGACTCATTTAAAAGCAGACTTTCAAGTTTGCACAGACATTCTGCTGATCTGTGTTGTATCAAGTTACATCAAGCCAAAGCTTCTATTTGAGCACAGAAAGTTCATACATGTACCTCCTAAGCCACATGACATCAGCTCCTAATTTTTAGGCTACTTCTGGGATATTTCTCAACAGGGATATAATCCCATTATGACCTTTCAAAAAAGAATTTCAATAAAAAGCATAAGACTTAAGAGTGTGCAAAAAAAAAGGGATCTACACACCCAAAAGCTACAAAATGTTGATATAAATTTTGTATTCTTTCATGTATGGCATCATCATTCAGGTAACCTTTCAGTTAAGCTAAAAGATACCATCATTTGTAACAATACCTTCTCGCTGCATAATTAAAAGTATATAACAAATTTATGTTGTAACAGATATAACACGGGTTACCCCAATAAATACCTTCTGATAAGTAAAGCCACTGCATTTGTAAAAACAAAAGCAGGTTTTAGTTTATCTTAAAGTATTCTTAATTTCTTGACATTTTCATCTTATTGGCTGCGAGTCTGATTTTACTAAGTTAATAATAATAATAATAATTAAAACTTGTAAAGCGCCATCTATCTAAGACTAAACTTATTCCGAGGCGCATAAAAACCAAACAAAAACAAAAAACAGAAAGATTAACCAAAAAGATTACAAATTACGTAGCTTAGAAAGAACTCAATAGTAATGCAAGTTTAAGGGAATACTAGCAGTGTGGTTGCTGTATGTAATGTATGTACATTTGTCTAGTTTTTAACAATGCTGTTTGCTCTAAGACTGTACCAACCCTTTACAATCCAACAACTTGTTGATACTGCTGCCTTGACACAACTGAGGGGTGTGTGTTTCATCACCTCATAGCTGGTGCTTTTTCTGCTGTCACACTGTCTTCACATCATCCCTAACACTTTATACATCATGGTTTGGGCATGGTTTAACCTGCCAAAACCAATTACAATCAATTCAACCATATGAAAGCCACATGGCACAGTAAGTCACACATGTTTAAGCAAATCTGTTAATCTGCAAGACAATCATAACCAAATGTACCTAAAGCTCCTTTCACATGAGAACTGAAAACTTACGTCCATCGTTTTTGGTGCCAGTTGTCTGTTCCAAAGGTTGCATGCGATATCATGACAAAAATTCACATGAGCACACACATCCTTCGTTTCCGTGAGATCACACAGTTGTTCATTTATCCGTTCGCTGGTGCTCTGTCAGTCAGAGTCCCGTTTAGTGTAATGTAATTGCGTTAGGTTACCACCGATCGCTTTCTCGGCGTGCCATTTCTGGGTTTTTTATGCGACTTCTTAGCGTTCTGAATTTAAAGATGGATGTATCCAAGAGCACTTTGTTGGAAATGGACGTTTCTCGCTCATTGCATGACAACTTTGAGAAAGTAACTTAAAAGAATTTGCAACACCTACAACAATGCCGACGCCATTTTGATGGGATGCAAACGACCTTTTTCCACCAGGGGGTGATGACGTGTAATGCTTAATAGTTTGTGCATGCGTGATCATTGTGCGATCGCTTGGGAGCTTGGTAATCATGTCGAGCGTCGTTTCACACGTCTGATTGCGGTGATTCTATATAATATAATAATAATGACAATTTGTATAGTGTCCATCCATGAAACATGCTCCTAGGCGCTTAACAATTTAAAAAGCATTAAAATCCATACAGTTATAAAACCTTAGAGAAAATACAGTTAAAATGTAATTATAGACAGTAGGCCTACAATACAAAAACAAATCAAGGATGCAATTTTCGGAAGAGGTCTTGATCCCAGTTGTTCATAATGCGGGTCTGTGGCAATTTCATCACACAGATTCTTTTCACATGACGCAAATTTGCGACTTTATTACACCAATGCAATTTAGTAGCCAACGACCATCATTGTGAGATCTCGTGTGAAACGGCTTAATACATGTATTAACAAGCATTCATGACAACATGTATTTAAAAAGTCTATTTCAATCATAGACTCTAGCTTCCTCCAACCTTCGTTTAATGAGATGCACTGAACAGGCCAAGTTCTCAGTATAGTTCTCGAAAAAACAATGTCAATTAGGCCCTACATGCCATTTAAAAGTTTGTAATTAATAATTCAGGAATCAGCTAAAAGTACACATGTTATATCTCCTTTATTTAGCCCTACTTATTTCTTTAAATTATAACAGGCCTTGCTCATGATGAAACAATTGGAATATTACCAAAATGTCTGAAAGTCATTGCTACCATACATACAAGTAAATGTGAAAATTGAGGTAGCACAAGCATTTCTTAAAACTTCTTGTTGAACCAGTGACATCACTGGGCATTGTGGGCATTCCCAGAGAACATTATTTTAATTGAAATAAATTTGAAACGATATATCAAGAAGGTTGCAACAGGTATAATTTCAGTTGTTTTAACATTTTATTAATACCAAACTTTGACATGGCATATTGGTCAAGGCAGTATGGCACTCATCCTTTAAGGTAAAATTCTGACAAATTAAACTATTTCTATAAATACGGTACACTACTAAGAAAAGTGTGGATTATTTTTACGAATCTGTGTGACAGCAGATTTGTACTGTAGATTCATTATGAATCTGCAGTTAAATTGTTCAATTGGGTAAAGAAATTTGTATATTTTTGTATTAGGGAAAATTTTGGAACATTGAAACACATTGTAAGACAAACAATCAATTTTTATGAAAGTCATTAGACAATACAATAAAACTTAAAGGGCATAAATAAACTGATAATATCAATGGTTTTGGGGTTGAAGTTAGAGAATAGACTGATACATACATGTACAAATAAGCGCTTTTGGCTTGAACATTTTGTACATGTAAATTAAGTACTTGCACACATTGCACTTGAAAATTGTACCATGGATATTACCAACATCAGCACTATTGTGGGAAATGTTGTTAATCCAGGGCAAAAATATTGCACAAATTTATCCAAAACAGTATCTGTTTTTATACCAAGTGTATGACTAACTGTCGGTTGTTAACATGCATGCTAAAATAGACGTCACAGTCATGACAGTTACATGTCACATGAACACAATAAAAGTTGAAGTACATGTATGGATCCTTAAATTTGCAAAACCTCTGTACTCTGTACAAAATTTATCTTTCATTCCAATTGTCAATTTTTCTGAGAAAACAGTGCTCACAACTAAAATAACACTGACAGTTGAGGTACATCCCGTACAGTATGCAATTTACGCATAATGCTTACTACATTACATAGGCCTACAGGTATACATGTACATGTAACTTCCTTTACATCATAATTGATTTCAAAGAACTGGTTGAACAATTTTGAAATGGTGCTTTCACCATCCATTTATACAATACACTGTACATGCAACAGTTGTAAAAATTTCCAAGGAAAATTCAATGGATGACTTAACCAGTGTGTGTATTATAGAGATCAACTTAAAAATACAAATCAGCGTGCTTAAAGCCACTTGATTTGTGCACCTGGTTTCAAAATACATTGTATTTACAGTCTATGCGTATATTGAAACTGTTTAATATCTTTTTTGATGTGGAAATGCCCCCGAGACATGACTTGATTTTCTCTACATCATGCTGTAAGTCAGGTGAATGACCGTTCAGGTTCTGGCCCTACCCGGTATTTCCTTTTATTCCCATCACATGAACACACTTTATTTATACAAAACTCAGGTCTCCTAATTTTTGAAAGTTTATCAGCAAGTTGCGGTCAAGTCTTTATTTTCCCAAAATAGTAGAAAAGAGAACATTATGAAATCACGCTTTGTGATTTTACAATGTATGTGGGTCTCTCTTCCTATAGTTAATGAAAATTTCCCAACAGTTTTTACATGTTTTATTTTTGTAGCACACTTAAGGTGCATGTTCCTCATTTGCCCAGTAAAAGTCATCTTTGTGAGACCCTTCAGCCCTTAGGCACGAAGGGTGTGAACGTGCAGCTCATTACAATTTTATTTCAGTCTGAAAATAGCACAGTGGTGCACGCTATTTGACATGCTCATTATATACGCAGCTAGTCTCAATGTACATGTACAGTTGCCCTGACCCACCAATTTTGACGTGATGATCATTATATGATACACAATTTAAACAATACTATTTTGCATTTTTAACACTTAAATTATATTTTTATTACCCTGGATAATAATCGGAGTGATATTTTTATCAGCCTGGATAATAATTGGAGTGCTCACAGGGGTGGGACATGTCCATGCGATAAACACCCATGATCCAAATACTGATTTGGCAAAGAAAAAAGGAAAAATCTACCTCTTAGTCTCAGACCTTTTCATACAAAGAAAAGAAAAACCTGCAAATCCTTTAACACTCTCTGGCGTTAAACAATTAATAGTGTTTTTTTTACCGAGGCTCCATGTGGAAGTGGTCTTTTCGGGATGTGTGAGGGCAGCGTGTTCCGGTACAGTCATTCACTTGACCTACAGCATGTTAGCATGAAGCACGTTTTTTAAACGGTCGCACAAACATTTCTCTGCATGGGGCGTCATCATATGTACTAGCATAGAGAAAGGACAGCGATGATTAAGAATGAAAATTCAAATGGCATAACAATTCTTAGTTTCAATGTCATGTGAAAGGGTACATCTGTTTGTTGATTTAATACAATGAAACCATATCCTCACTTCAAACCACTTTGGCTGTAGAGTTCTAACAATATAATGCATTTTGAACTTCCGGTAAAGAATGGGTTATTTCTGTGCATGAAATTTGCAACATGGCACAAAGATAAAACTGTCTGTGTTTGTTAGTGCATGTGAAGGAAAAGCTTAAATTAATGTAATTTGATATCTGATGACATCATGACTAGCCTACACGAGTATAACCACTAAGTGCCGGGATTTCCGAGAGAAAAAATTCTGTGCCCAGGGAAGGGATTAATTGTTTTAAAGAACTTGCGGAATCATTTGTTTTTGAGAATATCGTTGCCACAGTGAAACCCTGACCATATTCAATGTTCTAAAAAAAAAAAAAAGTAGCCTATACATGTAGATCTCTGGTAATTCTTGTTTGTACAATAAAAGGGACAAACGTCTAGGATAGGGCATTACACAATAACCCCCGGAAAAATAGAGATTTTGAGCATGAATTCCAGTACCCTTCTCCCTCTTTTTGTAAGGAGAAATAAAGAGTAGCATGGTAAAGCGGGTTTACCCAATTTCAGCTACATGTATGTGTCAAAAAAAGTTATGCATGGATGCACGTAACTGGTCATTTTGACTACATATGTGTACTATGTAGCTGTAATAATTTGACAACTGATAATGTCATCATGACATCACAACAATACATGTATGCACACCTTTGGACAGTTACCTTTGGTCACTCTAAGTTTCATCCAAATTGCTCCAAATGAAAATTGAAAAGAAGTGATCAGAATGTAAACGTGTACAAATACGATGCACTTCTAGAAGAAAATAATCTACAAATTAGGAAAAAAGTCAAAAACAATTACTGTTTTGCAGTGCTACCGCACATCAGCTAAAAAAAAACAATAATGGTGTGTTAACAAACACAAATGCCCCACTGAGATTAATCTCATTATTGAGTTACATCCCTTGGACAACATTTCTTTTGTTTGAGCTATAATGACCTTGACATTTGATGTAGGAGGTCTAAAAACAATAGGCTTCTTGGGGATCCCAAGACCAATCCACAAGTCAAGTTTGGAGTTGATATGCCATGTCCTTCTTGAGTTATTGCTTGGACAACATTTCTTTTGTTTTAGCCATAATGACCTCAACATTTAATGTAGGGGGACTTAAAAAAAAAAGGCTTCTGGGGGATCCCAAGACAATCCACACGTCAAGTTTCGAGTTGATACGCCATGTCCCTCTTGAGTTATTGCTCAGACAACATTTCTTTTGTTTTAGCCATAATGACATTGATATTTAACGACATTTCTTTTGTTTTAGAAATAATGACATTGATATTTAACGAAAGGGGTCTAAAAACAATAACCAAGTATTACTCCCCAAAAGCAATTACATCGTACATGTAATCCATCAATGCACAATTGAACAAAATAAAACTGTCAACCAATGACAAAAAAAACAAAAAGTTAAGGGTTCTATTTGTAACGTACAAAATAATCATGTACATGTATAACCAAGTACACTTGTTACCGTATTTTCATGCGGATAAGACGCGTCTTATCTGACTTTTTAGACCCCCAAAACATCGGTGCGTCTTATCTTTCGATGCGCCTTGTCTGCTGACGATTGATTTTTTTTTGATGATCACTGCGTAAAATAATACCTTTATTTTGTCCAGTTCAAATCAACGGTCTTTGTGTGAAGAATCCTTACTCAATAATGCGGTCAAACAAGGCTCAACTATCCAGACACTGAGACCGTATTTTCATTTCAACAATGCTGCAATCCCCAGACTGTCCTTTCATTCCAACAATGCCGCAACGTGTTGATCCCCCATGACCGTGCTTTCATTCCAACAATGCCGCAATGCGTTGGTGCTTTCGGTCCAACAGACGTCGGCGTCGTACAAACGTTTTTCTGTGTGGCCGCGTAATCGTTCCGAAAATGCTGCAATCAGATTTACTGTCAATGCTGTTGTACAAACGGCATTCACCCAACCTCTATTGTGTGGTGAACTTTGAGGGTTTTTATTGTACAGAATATCTCCGAAGTGTGCTTTAGGCTTGACGTACTATTTAAGGATGGGATAATTAAGTACCAATGTTTGTTGGCCTACCTATACGAATTGCACTTTCGTTTGTTTGATTAAACGTTCAAATATTCATTTGAGAGATGGTTCATGTGTCTGTTTCGTTTATTTCATTTATCAAATAATAAAATGATCCTTGAAAACAAGGTAATGATCCTTGAAAACAAAACTAACATTATTAAAGAAGAGGAGAGATGTTTTAAACAAATATCTTATGAACGAGATTATAAGTTTGAAATAAATAAAAAGAACTTTAAAACAAAATCTTATGAACGAGATTAACAAATTAAAGGTTTGAAATAATGGAAAAGAATTTTATATACAAAAAAAAAACATTACAAAAACTTAAACAAATATATAAATGAAACATTTTGTTACGTCTTCCCGGGTGTGACGGGATTATTTGCGTAAGGTAGGCCTATATATAAAGGCGACGCTAGTTTTGGTAATAGTCACCGGTAGAGGGCGCAACATCTACTGGCTCGGAGGGACTTAGACTGGTAACCTGTCTTTATCAGCAAGGATCCTCGTTGTGGGACGTCGGATGTTCAGGCTAGGAGGGCCTGGGTTCGTGTTGCAATATCTTCAGACAGTGCATGGACCATCGTTTCTGGCCGCTGATTGGGCTAGACTTCATATTATTAACAATGCACAGCGTTGGCTGAATGGATGGACGAAGGTCGGTATCAATTTACGTTGGTCTTTTCTGCATGGCTTTACATGCCCATGTGGTTACGGTTTCATTCATGCTTCGAATAGTGTGAACGCTCCAAAAGGCAACAAAATGACGTCTTTGTGTCAATGTACCGACACCGGGTGGCACCTGGTGTTCTTCTGTGTGCTGTTAAACATGCGTCTTATGCGGCGGTGCGCCTTTTCTGTTGACGTTTGAATTTTTTGGGGGTCATTTTAGGGTCCTGCTTCTTGTCCGCCGAGCGTCTTATCCGCAGGAAAATACGGTAATACACCATAGATGCACCTGTCGACAACCCAAATAAAGTCAAGACTTTCTACACATCTAAAGATCCTGAAGAAAATCAAGTGACGTTGCAATTGTAGAGTATTTTAATGCTATTTTCCTAGAAACCCTTTGACATTGACAGATGAGATTAAGCCCACACAGTTGGATTACGCTATGTAACGCTATGTAAAATGTATGGAAAACCCCACAAAGGTAAAGAACACCTGGTTGAAATTTAAACCCTTTACATACAAGTACATGTACATGTAGAACGTAGGCAATGTACATTGTACATGTGTGTAGTCTTTGCATGCATTTTACATCATCAACATCTGAAGGTAATTAGCATCTTGTATCATTGTAAAATGTACGTGTTTCCTTCTTTGTAAATCAACATACAATGCAGGGATAACATGGGTTTGCAATCAGGTTTATAAAAATACACATCTTTTAAAATATCTACCTTTCAAAATCAGGGATTAAAATGCGGGCTACAATGTACATGTATGACGCATGGACAGTAGCATAGTTTAACCTGTCTTTTCTTAATGGTTTTACATATTAATTTTAAAAAGGATTGTTCAGAAGAAAACAGTTTGGTCCTATGATGTACAGTGTAGTGAATGCAATTTCGATGAGATGGACCTATGATAATAACCATGGAGGAAGGAATAGATCTCAAAACTTAACAGGCAATCAGGATTGTATATTTTCCCCTTCCACTGTAATGTTATCACTTACACTGTACAGTTACATGCAGTTCCTAATTTTGTGTACAGGCCTTCATAAAAGAATGAACCAAACTGTTTGCAGCAAGACTCACTCTACCTCATAACTAGAGACAAGTAGTGAATGACACTGTCAATCAGGATCACATAGCACTACCCCATGCAGTCAGGGATATAATTCAACACATTGTCAGCCTGTACAATGTAAGCACACACTGCACAAGATCCCTGTACATATGCAGTGGGGCTTGTGTAATTAAACAGAGTGATGTGGTATTGTAATCTTAGAGGGGTCATATTACCACTGTGTGCCCCTGGATGCTTGAGTGACATTGTCAATCATCTCAAACTCAGTCACTAGTTTAGGACATGTGCTCAAACACCTTATAGAACAAATACGCAACATGTATCAGCAATTCAACTGCTCAACAGTCATAGAACAACTTGAGTTCACATATGGGTTTTAACTTAAACTCAATATTCTGCCTCACATCTGTATACAATCTTTCTGTCATATATTTGAATTCTATCTAGGTCATCCTCAACTCTTTCAAAATTATTGGCCTTCTTATCCACCTTTGAAAAGTTGCTACTAGCAGCACAGTTCTTTCACTTTCTTTTTCCTTCATTTTCTTCTAGCTTTTGTAAATAAGACAGGGTGAATTTTGTGTCAGCTGGCCTGTGTGCCAGGTGACCTGCATCATCATACATACCCACAAATCCTTCTCACAATCATTTACAAGAGTTGAACACTGTTCAACTCATAATTCCCACCAAATAATTCTAACTGCATTTAAGTATGAACTAAGCTTAAAGTAAATTTGAGAAAAGCAGAAACAACATGTTAGAACCATAGAGAAAGTTAGAACAGAGTATGTTGTGTGCATTACTTTTTTTTTTTTGCAATTCCATTAACCCATTTTGAGATTTGAGAGCAATACTAACTTTCTCATCTGAGTTGCTCACATACATGTACTCTTGTAAACTGTAAACTTTAAATTAGATTGTAACATTGTTAACAGTGTACTCAACCAATGTTTTACTATTAGAACCTCCAACTGTGGCATATTGTATTCCCAGTGTAACCTCCATACATACTTTGCTTCTTGAGTACATCTATGTATGGTTTATCTGCAGGGTCATGCCATCCTTCTTACCTGTCCTGATAAGCTTTTGATCCAGGGTCTAACAATGTTAATTTGCCCTCCTAGGGGCCTGGCAGGGGGCCACAACATCTGGACAATCCATTATCTTTTAAGGACAAAGGGTTTAAAAATATCAAATGGATTTAAAAAATATATATTTGAATGCTTAAGGCTTTTTATTTTAGAATGCCCAGCAATGAAGTGATGATATTCATATATAACATAAATAATATTTTTCCCCATACAGTATGATTATACCTGATGTATAAAATTCCACACCTTGCTCTATGATTATATAGTCAGTGGCCAGCACATTGCAAAATTTGACCTCATCATAAGTTAAAAAAATATTTGCATCAATGACCAGGGCACTAATGTAAAGCGCATTGATACGTTATTGTAAAATGCGCTAAATAAGAACTAGTTATTATTAGTTATTATTAATGTATGAAACTCCTACCCTCAAGAGTTCCAATTTATGACTGAGCATTCTACAAACATGTTAAAGAAGACAAGGAAGTCTATGACTTTGCCCCAAAAACATGTCAGCCAAATTTCTGCTTATTAACAGAGGAGTTCTTGTCCTTTTATGGTTACCATTTTCTGCTTTAACAGGGTTAGTGCAAAAATTTATGCGCTAGCTGTGAAAGAATGTATATTAAAATGAAGTACAAACACTTTTTTGTAAGCAACAATAGTTTGCTAACCTTTAAAAGCACTAACCCTAACCCTGTAAGCAATATCCCCTATAAACAAATAAACAAATGGGGTCATATATGTACTTCTAACCTTGCTCTACACATCTGTATTCAAATTGACTAAAATTACTACAAGTACGCTATATGTATCCCATGTTGTGCCGACACAATTTACTGTGCCATCCGGGTTATTTTCATTGAAAAAGTATTCAAAGCCTGATAAAAACATGGATCAAAACGATGTCCATTCTTGATAAACATGTATGTACAACCCTTAGGCCTACTTCTTCAACAGCTTCACCCACATGAACTATTCTACGATTCTACAACAGTGTTGTACATGTAGCTGAGCCACCTGGGTCAGAGTCTGAGTCTCATGACGCTTATGTTGAGTCTGTCTCGAGTCGCTCAGGTCAAGTCCCAGTCTTGAGTCGCTCAGGTCAAGTTCAAGTCTCGGGTCAGTCAGGTCAAGTCCCAGTCTTGAGTCGCTCAGGTCAAGTTCAAGTCTCGGGTCAGTCAGGTCAAATCCCAGTCTCGAGTTGCTCAGGTCAAATCCCAGTCTCGAGTTGCTCAGGTCAAATTCCAGTCTCGAGTTGCTCAGGTCAAATCCCAGTCTCGAGTTGCTCTGGTCAAATCCCAGTCTCGAGTCGCTCAGGTCAAATCCCAGTCTCGAGTCGCTCAGGTCAAGTCCCAGTCTCGAGTTGCTCAGGTCAAGTCCCAGTCTTGAGTCGCTCAGGTCAAGTCCCAGTCTCGAGTCGCTCAGGTCAAGTCCCAGTCTCGAGTCGTTCAGGTCAAGTCCCAGTCTCGAGTCGCTCAGGTCAAATCCCAGTCTCAAGTCGCTCAGGTCAAATACCAGTCTCGAGTCGCTCAGTTCAAGTCCCAGTCTCAAGTAGCTCAGGTCAAGTCCCAGTCTCTACAGTCCCTCAGGTCAAATCCCAGTCTCGAGTTGCTCAGGTCAAGTCCCAGTCTCGAGTCACTCAGGTCAAATCCCAGTCTCGAGTCACTCAGGTCAAATCCCAGTCTCGAGTCGCTCAGGTCAAATCCCAGTCTCGAGTCGCTCAGGTCAAATCCCAGTCTCGAGTCACTCAGGTCAAGTCCCAGTCTCGAGTCGCTCAGGTCAAGTCCCAGTCTCGAGTCGCTCAGGTCAAATCCCAGTCTCGAGTCGCTCAGGTCAAGTCCCAGTCTCGAGTCGCTCAGGTCAAGTCCCAGTCTCGAGTCGCTCAGGTCGAGTCCCAGTCTCGAGTCACTCAGGGCAAATCCAAATCTCAAGTCGTTCGGGTCTCAAGTCACTTGGGTCGAGTCTGAGCCCGAGTCACTTCGGTCAAGTCCGAGCCTGTTGAGTTACGAGAGCTTAAATGTTTCAGATTAACTGCTAGTGTAAATCCAACTGCTTTGAGAAAAACAAAGTTTGTTTCCTACAGGTGGTCTGGAAACCAAGAATGGAGATTAGCCAAGATGGCCCCATTTCACCAACTAGAATTTATATTAAGAAATTACTAATGAAAGAATACCTCTGAACAAAAAACCCAAAATTAAATAAAACATTTGAAGTGGTAATTAAAGTTTGCTACATGTACCTTTAACCCAAGAATATGTGTAATGGGATACAATCAAAACTTAGCCAAACAGGAAGAGAAACATTAAGTTTATTATGTAGGTCTAACTAAATTAAAATACTGAGACTGTCAACACTGGGCTGGATAGCTCAGTTGGTTGAGCGCTGGTACATTAATCCGGAGGTCGTTGGTTCAAGTCCCACTCCCAACATTTTTTCATACATGTATGGTCAAATCCAAACTATTTAAAAAATATACCCGAGTCAGTTTCCCTTTACATAGTTTATTGCTTAATAAATTAAAATAGATGGGATGCAGTGTGTTCCAAGTAGAAATAAAAATACTCTGGCTTAAGAAGGTGAATGACTGGTTCCTGCATTGTAAATTATGCCACGGTGATGAAGAATAGTTAAATAAATCATTTTAAAAAAAAACATGCTGTTTATAGTTTAGGCTATCACAAAAACATTTCAATAACAAGAATCACAGGCATGGGATTACTTTCACCAGCAACAACTTTGAATTCCCCCCACTCTACAATGTTATTGTTTCTTATTTTATAATAAAAGTCAGTTCGTAAACCAATGAAATGTGCAAAACTTGTCCTGAAAACTAAGTGCCTGCGGTTTACGGGAACAAGTTTGTTTCTTCTGTTCATAATCTACATGTATCAGAAACACAATGATACGGTATTTCAGAAGGCTAATTTAAACAGCCTACCAGCGTTAACCAAAGCATATAAGTGTACTGTTCACATGCGGTAGTTAAATGTATCCCTACATAAAACATTTACAGGTAAACATCTGCACTCCAACCATCGAGCATTGTGTTTTGTGGTACAAAAATCATTGATTGTCTGACAGAGTTTTTACCTGGAATTTAATGTTAAAAATTGTACAGCATTCCATATTTTGTGCCAAGCAACAACATTTTTATGCTGTTGTGATCTTTTACCTATACAAGTCCCATGGTTTTTGCTTTTCATGTGTTGCTAAGAAGTAAGAACCTATCAAAAAATGCAGACAATTTAATGGGATCATATTGGCGCGTGTATACATGTTTCTTGATGACGCAAATTGCCTGAAATTGTAAAAAATTTTAATTGGTACAACCTTCAATCTTTATTATATTTTTGCGCAAAAATGATCCCAATTATTTTTCAATTGAAATCTGTTAAGGAACACTAAACTAAACCAAATACAAGAAAACATTGATAGGATCTTGTTGGCACAGGTATTTACAAGAATGAGAAAAGTGCATGTTTTGCCATTAGAAAGCCAATTCTAGGCTTAAACATGTGGAATGCCAATACTTTGAGAATTTTTTTAAAATGTGAAAATAAAATTGTAGAGATCCCAAGATTCTTGTTTCATTTATTAGACGAAAACTGTTTCCACACCTGGTCGTCGTTTTAATAGTTACTTGATTTTGACGCGCAAGGTTAAGGAGGTGCGAAACGCAAGAAATTTGTAAAATTTGACCTTAGACCTCGATTACCTCTCTGCGCCAACAAGATCTCACCCACTTTGCACTTAGAATTTGTTTTAGGGCTGCGAGTTCTTTCATGTGAAACGTGGTCATGAGGCCCTTCTCTCTAAGAGGAATGAGTACATTACAAATTTGCACAAAATTCTGTTTTCTATTTCTTAATGCTGGTACTCCTTGAAAGCCTGTTTAGTGTGAAGCAACTTAAACAAGGATTGTGGTGTGGTGCCTTGATTAAATGCTGGACTCTTGTGCAAGGTGCTTGTAATATAATGTTGTGGATGTGTTGTGTGCTTGCTCCATTGTAGCCACATTCCATTCACATAGGGTTCTTGGTAATAATGATAATAGTACGGCATTTATATTGCACTTTTCAAAAAATTTGCAAAGCGCATTATTACAAGAAGAACAATAAAATAAACAAGAACTTGCCAATATCTAACAACCTACACATGTACCAAGTTTCAACATGATCGCATACACTTTTACTTTGGGAGATACGACTTCAAAAAAGGCACCTTTAATGCCGCGTCACGTGACCCCCGATGACGTCATTGATCTGAAACTTCACACATGATGGCTGCCTGACGATCAACATAATGTGTAAATTTTGAAGTGATTACACAAAACTTCATCACACACATCTTCAAAAAGTCCATTTTGAACAGTTTTCAACCTGCCGCTAGAGGGCGCTCTTGTGTATCGTGACGTCATCTGTATTTTTTTTTTTACTGCACATCCTTGCCGGACACAACATCGTTGAAAGCATTTTCATAACATTTAGCACTTTTGAATTACGAAGGCACTTCCGGTTTCGACCGGAAGTAGAGGTCACGTGAGGTCACGCACACTGAATAAAATGAAGCCCTAATTCATCCCTACCCAATCCCGTAAACAGAAACCTACGGTCTCTTGTGGCTGATTTGATACGCATTTTCAAATACTTAAAATATAAATCCTTAAGATGACGTCACGTGACAGGTGATGACGTCACGTGACAGGTGATGACGTCATCATGACGGATTTCTTTTAGGACCTTCCTTGCATCAATGCCTTTCATCACTGAAAGTTTCAACAGTTGCAATTGCTTATACACTGATAATACACAATATTAACACAACAGACTTGTCTGACATTTTTCTGTCACAGCTCAAAACTGGTTTTATATGTCTTTGCCCATATCAATTTAATAGCCAAAGGGGGCAATTTGCCCAAAATAATGTAATACAAAGAAATTGGGCAATACATGTTTGCCTTAAGGTATAATACAAACAAACAACGGCAGTCTTGCCCACCATGACAAACGGAACTGGTCCAAAAAACAATATCACAAACACACGGGCAACAAGCGGCCCACATAAACGGGCAACAAGCGGCCCACATAAACGGGCAACGAGCGGCCCACATAAACGGGCAACGAGCGGCCCACATAAAATCACCGGGTTGATCAAACCCTTACAAATTATTTTACAGCCGTCTATGCAATTGAAATTTCCACCGGTTGAACCACCGGTTGGAATATTAGCCCCGTCTGAACCGACGGGTGCTAGCATGCTTACAGTTTCGGCTGTAGTCAGTAATAACAATTGGTGGTAAATATTACCAAATGAGGCAATGTAAGACCTAATCCCATACAAAACAGGCCACACGCGCCACAAAACGCAACCCATGGGAGAAAGGACGCACATGCCTTCACATTTTTTAAATATTTGTTTAATATTTTTTTTGGATCAATTAACTTAGCAAGTACGAATATTGTTCCTGAATAGATCCAATCCTTCGGGAGACAGATGAACCCCATCAAAGCGAAATAGATGAAAAAATGACCATTTAAATTGTGGATGATGCAATATTGAAACCCCCATACGCCGGCTAACCGACCTGGCCCATTTATTGATGGACCGCCTTTTCATTTCCAATTTAGATTGGGAAAGTGCCCCGAAAAAACAAGCACGAGGGAGGATGCCTGACCAAATAAGCTGGGCTCCTGGAAATTAAGTGCAACAGTGCTCCATAAAAATGCGCACACTTTCGCGCACACAAAATGAATCCAACGGGACCAGATCATTGGTGCCGAGATGGACAATAATTAGCCCCGGAGGAGGTCCTGAAAAGGCAAGGTTGGCCAATAGGTCTGGCAAGTCACTGAGACGAGCCCCGCCAGGACCATTCCAATGCACTCGGGGATTGCATCTTATGTTATATTGAGCACGTCGAACTATCGAATCTCCCACAATACACACATCACCTATTCAGAACATAAGATTATACGTAATTACAACGTCACTCCTTACCCAACCCCGGTAAAGAACAACGGGCTACAGGGCGAATATATGTTGCAACTGAATCAGAACGCCAGCGGCCCATATCCTTAATATCACTGTAAGGTACACCTAAATCAAATGCTGTTGAAGCCGCCCCAATGCGAAAGGAATGCGAACTAAAATGTAAATTACCAACTCCAGAGAAAGCCAAGGCTTTTTTCAATACAGCATTAAACTGAAAACGAGTTAGAGCGCTTCCATCAAAATGACAGAAAAAAAAATCATGTGATTGTGAAGAGGGGAGCCGCTCTGAAAATGCCTTAACAGGGCAAAGAAACTGGTCATGTGATTGCACCTGAGGAGAACCGGTTTTGTCTGTTTTTGTGAAATGAAAATGTATTAAGACAGAAGTCGAAGGCGTCCCAATATCACAAAACTGAACTAAAAACTGTAACAGTGACTGCTGAAAACGAGTTTTCAAATCAGCAGTAAATTCGCCAATGCTCATGAACCCCAAAAAGGCGCCCAACATGGCTGCCCGAAACAGCAAAACTTCAAACTGGTTCAAACAAATATGTGGGAGGGCGATCAATATATTAGTTAACAATGAAATTGAAATTGGCAACCTTTTGTCCTTGGATGGACGGACAGTTCCTTCGGCAGCCTTCCAACAATTTAGCTACCAAAACTTCAGAAGTTGGATCAGGCAAACCGTTAATCTTATAATGAAACCCCACCCCGGATACGTATGTTGCAATGGAACGGGGGTCCAACTGCTTTAATGACAACCAGGCAATAAATTCACGCACATCCTGCGCCGTTTCCACAAAACTGCAGTCTAACTGCAAGTTTCTAAATTGGCAGAAAGCTCTCCATCCAGTCTGATAGGTTCTTTTAGTATTGGGCGCAAAAGCTACAGATAATAATCTTTGAACCTCACCTTCTAACACATGCGGAGGTGTTCCGGAATTTGTGTCATTATAGGATCCGCCAACATGCGAAAACGCTCTATCTGAAAACGAGACAATGAATCCGCAATGTCATTTTGTACCCCGGGAACGTGAACCGCTTTGAACAATACATTGTGCGTGAGGCAACGACAAACAAAATTACGGACCATTTGCATAATCCTATCACAACGAGAAGATTGGCTATTGATAATATGAACAACTGCACTATTGTCAGTGCGAAAAAGCACTTTTCGACTTGATAGCCAATGACCCCAGCAATGCACAGCTACCACAAGTGGATAAAATTCGAGACAGGCAATTGACGGGGGATTGTCACGGAATGCCGAAGGCCACCGCCCTTGAAACCAGTGTCCCTCAAAGTAACCTCCAAAACCAATACTTGCGGCTGCATCGGTATAAAGCGAGATTGTGTCATTGTGATCCCAATTCCGCTGGCGAAACGGCGAAACGGCGAAATACCATTGAAATGAGTGAGAAATTCCAACCAAGTTAACAAATCAAGCTTTGCCCCCGCGGAAATCCGAACTTTATGATGGGGACTGTAAACCCCTTGTGTAAGTCCAATCAGACGCCTGGTAAATGCTCGCCCTGGTGCAATTGCCTGACAAACAAAATTGAGGGATCCAATTAAAGATTGTATTTGTCGCAGCGTTTGTTTCGTTTTACGCAATGTGGTCTGAATCATGTTACACAAAGCCTGCACTTTGACAGATGGTACACGAACCTGCTGTTCCACTGAATCAATTTCCAAACCAAGAAAAATTATGGATTGACTTGTACAACGCAATTGGCACCCCTAATGAGGAACAACGCTCTTAAATGTATGTAGTAACGCAGCACTACGTGGCGCCGATGCTCCCACAATCAAAAAATCATCCAAATAATGAGCAACCAACTCTGATTGGCTTACTTGACGCACCTTACATTCAAGAAATGTGCTGAAAGTCTCAAAAAGGGAACAGGATATTGAACACCCCATTGGTAAACATTTGTCATAATAATATTTACCATTGAATCGAAAACCCAAAAGCTCATAGTCTGTAGGGGACACCGGTAGTAACCGGAATGCCGATTTAATATCTGATTTGGCCATCCAAGCCCCTTGACCTGCCTCCATTACCATGTCCACTGCTTGATCGAATGACGTGTAATGCACATCACATTGACTTTTATCAATGAAATCATTAATTGATTCACCTGAGAGAAATGATAAGTGATGAATAAGCCTGAAGGAATTCGGTTCATGTTTGGGAACTAAACCGATGGGTGAACACTGTAAATTCGGTAAAGGGGGGAAATCAAAGGGGCCTGCGATCCTACCAAGACTAATTTCTTTATACAATTTCTCTTCTACTAGTTGTGGCTGCTTGGCAGCCGATGAAAGGCAATCAGAATCCCGTCCCACCCGTGGCCCGTTAAAACCAATTTTGAAACTTTGGGCAAAACCACACAGCAGGAGATCAGCAGCCTCCCTGTTTGGGTAATGGCATAACCAACTGCGCAGAACACCTAATTTAATTGGCGTTGGGGGCACGAAAAACCCGCTGAATATTTTTGGCAGCCCCTTTTTGTTCGTAGTTACCCCTATCAACACGGTAACCTGCCTGGTGTGTGACCTGCCCGTTTTGCGAATTACGAGCCGCAGGCTGGGACGAGAAATTCCTAGGGCCATGCCATACTGTCTTAACGTTACTGTTATATTACCATTAAATCTATTGTTGCTAGCCCTGCTCACATTACATGTTGTTATCCCATGACCCTCCATATTACAACGTTTACATCTATGGGAAAAACGGCAACGCTGCCAATTACAACCTTTGTCAGTATTGAAAGAAAAGCAAATATGAGTAGCAGCACCCTGGGAGCCAGTGTTCGCCCGACCTGGAGTAAAACCGGTCCGAATGTTCCCATTATTGTTCATACATGTACATGTACTTGCATGCACCGGCACCAAAACTGACGCAGCAGCAACTGTTACCCACAACTCTACATCTAACTCTGCCCATGATCGTGCTGGGTTAGCCTCTTGACGCAGGCGGAATTGTTCGTCATATGACCGCCAACCAAAACCTGGGAACTGCAAGGACGCGGTTTTTACTGTCTCCGCATACTTTAACAATTCTGCACACCGACCCGGATGGCGTTCAGTGTAAATAGACATGAATGCATGGAAGGCATTCGTCCATTTGTCTATGGAATCAATTTTCCTCTTTGGAACGGACGCTGGTTTAACCACTACTTGATTGCCTTCCACCGCTAATGTCATGGTGGAGCTAGGTGGGGTCTTGCGTCAAGTCAAAAACAGCATTATCACAGAGTAACGCAGCAAAGTCTACATACAGCCCGCCCCAAATATTTTCTTTCATTGTCATGGGCACAAGCATGCACAAAGAGCACTGTACTGATGTAATGGAAAGTGGCCTATTACGTAAACAATTTTCGATAAAATTAAGTGAATGAAAATTGAATGATCTGGTTCAACTAAAAGCTGTAACAGAAGTGATCCAAATTTCTTTCAGAGTCCGCTCGCCTTGTTATTGTTATGATCGGTCCTGATTGGTCCCGACCGGCCAATCCTTGCAAACCTTCGGGATACTTTGCGTCCCTGGGGAAGCAATTTTATGGTTACGTAACAACCATGCATGTGAGAGACAACAGAGGGCGCAAAACCCGGAAGTGCATTGCAGTGCATAAAACATTTTATCACGGAATGATAAAATGGATTATCGGGAACTAGGCAAAACGGCGCTTAGAACGCGACGTGCGTTATTTGAATGACTTCCGGGTGTCTGAAACAGACGAAAAAAGAAAAAAAAAGGAAAAACTTTAACGAAAACAAGAGCTGTTTCGCTGCGCAGCGAAACAGCTAAAAACCCAGAATACAACCCATCAGCATTGGGAAACAGATAGGCCTCCTACTTCCCTACTTAAGATTACTCTTAAAAATAACAACTGAAGAAGAGTCCTGAATGTTAGTAGACTATTCTAGAGAGCAGCTGCAGAATGTGAAGACGCATTTTTGCCAAAGAGTAATATTAGGAATGGTAAGTGGAGTTGAATTGCGGGAAAAACAGAGTGGTTGGATTGGTGAAGTTCAAACATAATTATTTGCAAGATGAAGTAGAGCAGTCACTCCTTCACTTCTAAATGTACATGTACAGTATAATAATTCGACTTTGGATGCATTGCTCCATGGGTACCTACATTTGAAATGTGCAAGTAATGGTGACCCATGAGATCTCCTTCATTTCACAATGAGAACAAATGTAGCTGCCTGATATCGAATTCCAGTAAGACCTCTAAGATTTTCTTTAAAATGCGATATAAAAGTGAGTTACTATTATCCAACCAAAAAGTGATTGATTGATTGATTGATTTGGTTTATTGCTATTTATATACAAGTACACAACAGAAATTGCCTTGACTCTCTTGCTTAAAAAGACATAAAAATACAATAAACAGTAAAGTTTAAGAAATACAACTATAAGACATTAAAGGAAATTAGTTAAAAATCTAAAATTATACACAGAATGCTAATTACAGGGATGTGATAGGCTGTTGAAAAAAAACCCATAACTCTGAGCGCAAAACGCGAAAGCATGCGAGCTCGAAAACTTGCGAGCACAAAGCCCAATAATAACATTTATCTTTGGTTTTAAAAGCCCTACTCTGCAATCTGGGGCGTTATATATATGGTTTTATCTTAATTTGTTTATGAATTTGATAAATAAAAAAATAAAAAAATTATTAAAAACAAAATTTTTGGGGGGCAATAAAAAACGGATTTCCTTTTTTTTAGGGCAAAAAACCGGATTTCCGGTTAAAAACTGAGAAACCACATCCCTGTTATTAATGATAAAGATAAAAGCTTTCCAAAAAAAAAAGAGTCTTAAGATTCTGTTAACGTGATCAGGTTACACCCATTGCCAATAGAACGAACAACATGGTGACAAGTATCTTTACCAAATACATACACTGTACAATTGTACATGTACATGTATGTCCTAATTCTTGCAATGTTACTGTGTAAGATGCATATATCAGATGAGCTACATAGAACCAAGACATTGACAAACTAAGTCAAACATTACATCAATATTTGTGTTAGAATTTCCAACAGTAAGAGAGACATTTTGAAGTAGTGAGATGTTGTGTTTGGACGCAGCAAGAAAGTGTAGGCTTGTTGTTTGATGTATGATGAGCATTTGCCATCGTTTCTTCTTAGGAATTCCAGTGCTCTTCTTGTCTTGGCTGTTACTAGTGATGGCTTCCAACCAAGTTGTGTGTTGATTTCTCATCCCTGATTTATTTTCTAAAGTCACTGTAGGCCGCGGTGTAACATACACTGCGCATCCAGGTGGATGTGATACAAACACACAAGTAAAGCATGGACATAAAAATCTTTCAGCAGCTGGCTACATGCATGTACATGTACATGTACATGTATTGTATTCACTGAGTAAGAAAGACCAACACTTTAATATTCCTTGCATATGTTGGCAATTTTACATTTCAATTGAATGCACTTTTGTGAAATCTCTCTGACACATAAGTCAAGCTAGCCTTGGTCCCTTGCCACTTACGATTCTGTTAACGTGATCAGGTTACACCCATTGCCATAGGGGCACCTGAATTATATTCATAACATCTGTGTCAAGTTAATTCATTGGCAAGTAGTACTGATATCATTGCTATAATCACCACAGTGCTCAAACCATGCAAACTAAAGTTTAAAGTTTAAATTGCACTTATTTTACACGTGCATAGGTGGCGTATACAACTAAAGACAATAGGGTACCAAGTAGGCCTAGACCTGGAGTGGAGGACCTCCATTTTTCTATAAAAACTATGCAAGGTTTACCACATTCAATCTGTAACTTAATTCTTATCTGTTAAAAGCTGTACACATGTAGAAGTCACCTCATGAACTTTCCATGGATGAATAGATTTTGGGGCACCAGATTTAAATAATGTTTGTGAAATAATGTAGCAAATGGTTTTTAAAAAACATCAGTTGAGTTCGCATCATGCCTTGTGCTTACTGTCACAGTGGCAAATCATCACCTTGGGTGTGGTACAGTACTCTGCTGGAATGGGAGAGCAATTTAGCCAGTTTGATAATTTAGATGCTTCTTGTTTGCATCACAGTTTCAAGATCTTTGTAGGAATGCCAAAAGCTTGCTATTGTAGTGCCATTCCTGTATCGTATTGAAATGAAGCAGTAAGATTAACAAATGGGTGTGATAATTCAGCCATCACATGAATGTAGATCTATACTTCACCATCCTCAGTTTAAATGGTCAGCTTGGATTCACACTTTTCTGCAATTGTGTTCTTCACTTTTCAGAGAGCTAATCATTATTTTCATGAAAACCCGAGGAATTGCATTCAGCATAAAGCTGAGCTGATTTAAAAAAAGTTTTGTCCAAAAGGGAAGAGCTCAAGTGTCTTGAGACTTTGACTAAGACATACACTAACAGTTGGCAACTGTAGCAAGTGTGTACACCATTTTCAAATCAATGCTGAAAAAAATGTTGCAGTTTGTGTCTCGAGACTTGGACAAATATGTGCATCATCAAAAACAAAAGACTTTCCCATGTATAAAAATATTTAAATTCAACTTCAGTTTCAAACAACAACAGTCCTGATCCCCCCACACAATTAGGCATACCTGTACGTAAAGTAAAAAACAGTTTATTTAAGTTTTTTAGCACTGCAGCTGGATTACATCAATAAAATCTTCTCTCTCCTACACTGACATACATGTAGTGTGTTTGAAATGTACAATGTGTTTTAACGTATTCTTGGTAGTGTGTTAGTAATCCAAAATACCAACAAAACAGGGAATTAATGCAAACGACTGTAACTTGAGCAACTCTGTAGCATATTGGATATAATAAGTGCCAGTGGCTAATGACCTATCTCTCAATCAACCCCAAACTTTAGTTTAGCTTTTCATATTGCCCCTGGTGAAACAAAACTTGTGGTCAAAGAGCTGTCTCATCCAATACACATAAGAATCCATGATAAATTATTCAAGTACAATCAGAAAAGTAATATCACTGAACCCACAAACCATACCATAGAGATCAACTCAGCTAGTGAACCTGCATGTGTAAATGACAGCCCCTTGGCTATGCATTCAGATCGGGACTCAGAATTCTTCAACATTGCTCAGTACGCTCTATTCAGGTGTCGTTTTAACACACAATTAGCAATTTATAAGAAAAAGCATTACTCTATGATTGCTGAATCATGATGCACACACTTTAATTTACACAACATGTAGCCTGTATGGAGAAAAGCAAGTTTCACCAGACTTGCAATGTACGTACTATGCAAGAATTTGAACGGAATCACTTTATTTTTAATATAAAGAATAAAGGATCTGTGAAAGAACTTGCGTCAACAAAGGATCTCCCAAAATCAGTAAATGTATGAATACTGGTAATACTTGTACACTGTACGTAAATGTAAAATGTACTGTGTACGTATGTACACTAGTGCAGCCTAAAAAATACCTACATGTAATTAGGTATTTTTTTGGTTTAACCCAAAAATACCTAATTAGGTATGTAACAGGTCATGATTCACAATAAAATCTAGAGTAATGCTTGCCATCCGTGTCTTGTAAGATTGCAATTGGTGTCAGAAGTAAAGATTTCTCTTGTCAAGAAAGAAAAGCTGAAGATCGATTGAAGGTGAGGCATAAAATCAGCCATAAAATGATATAGAGGATGTGACCTGTGACATCACATGTTTACAAAAGAGCCACAGAGCCTGGACTTCCTGCAGGCACATTTGTACACAGCTCAATGGAAGAAAACAACAAATCTTATGTTTTATGGAGATTGCACTGTCTGATTTTTCTCAACTTTTGATATGAAGAAAGGGGGGACATCTCAAAAGGTGTACAGCTGTTGCTTTTGTAAATTTTGAATTTATGTGAAAATTATGACACAAAATGTAATTTTCCCATATAGCCTGTGTAGTATCTTGCCTGGCAGGAAACACTTAAGTTAAGAATGTGCAAGGTCACCACTCTGTAAACAAAGGTATGGTCTTACAAAGACATTATTATTATGAAAAATGTTGTTGTAACCTTAATTGTTGAAATGATCTCTTACATTGTAGTTGGGGGACGGGCTATTGCTCCTTCTGTTGTCTGGCTATTAGGCCAAGTAAAAAAAAAAAAATGTTTCACGTCCGGGTTTTTCAAAAAAAGGAGGAAGAGGGGCTTTTTATTTTTTATTTTTCAAAATGGCCGCCGTTTGAGATTTCTGGCAATCCATGGTGTTTTCCCTATTAAATGAAATGATAATTTAAAAGAGACATTTGTTAGACAAAAAAGAACTGAACATATTTACATTGTTTTATTAATAGTGTTAGCACCATACATGTACATATTTACATTGTTTTAACAGTGTTTAGCACCATGTTTTACACTTTTGAGTATCAAATTCAATGCAGATCAGTAGAGATATTAATGCTGGGATCGGATTGGTATTGAACATATTAAACATAGAGTACATGAATGGAATGCACGTGCTGTATGTTCACATGCTCATTGCCGTGGGCACTCATTTAATTTTAGATCATGCACGCAATTGAAACATTGCAACACACTTTATCTAAAGCCTATTACATAAATATTTGATGAAAGTAAATGTTAAATTGTCTGTAAAAAGCTATTGAGATTCAGGCAATTTGCCAATCCTATTCTAGTATCACAAATGAAACAAAATCTTTTGGTCTGCACTTACTTACATTTAACTTACTTTAAATATATGGTTAGCACACCCTACAGGAGTTTTCAACAAAATCTGTGTACTTGTTAGAACACCCACCCAAGAATCCCGGCAAGAATATATTTATAAACTGAAGTACTTTACACATGTTGTACCCTTTGATGACTATCAAAACTATCACCCTTCACAAAGGGGACTAGCTTTGTATCTTTGACAAATTCTGAGAAAACATCGCTTAGAGTTTCTTCCCATCTATCACTGATCGAGCATACCACTGCTTAACTCGTTGACATTTTGAATATATTTTTTGAAAAAAAAATGTAATAAAAAGTAAATCCAGGCGGCCTCAAAAAAGGAAGCAGGCGGGGACGCGAAACTTTTTTCTTTCTTTTTTACTTCGCCTTATTAGCTGAATGATATGGGTACGTACCTGACAGAGATCGTTAATATCAGTAAAAGGACAACATCTTGAACACTAAAATGGCACATCTACCTCATCTATCACAACCTCCGGCATTGGATCATCTAACTGGCAACCTTGCTGAGAATTGGAAGCGGTTCAAGCAGCAATATCCTTTGTATAATACAGCTTCAGGCTTAGAGAAAGGTGATAAGACCCAGACATCAACTCTCCTAAATATCATAGGGGTATAGCAGCCCTCGACATCTACAACAATCAGAAGATGATAATATGAAACTATATGTTGTACTATAGAAGTTTGAGGAGTACTGCAGCATGCCGAGGCACAATATCACATTTGAACTAGATTTTTTACCAGAGATCAGCCGACCAGGAGAAACCATTGATCAGTACGCTACGGAGCTCTGTACCCAAAGTAAATCTAGGTGAGTTTAAAGGGTGTGTACAACATTGGTAAAATTGAAAATATAAATTTTCACAGATTTGCACATACATGTAACTTACATGGTATAAAGATGGTCATGGTGGAAAACTTCCCTTGAAAAAGTTTTGCTTGAAATTCCATTGTTTTTAGGAAATGAGTAAAACAATAGTCTTTATCCTGCAGGATAAAATCTGATGTTTGAAAAAAAGTTAAAACATATAATGGGATGGTTTTTCACTGTTTTCTCATGACTCCGAACCGATTGAGCTTAAACTTTCACAGGTTTGTTATTTCATAGGTCACATCAAGTGTGGATACAAGTCTTTGGCAATTACCAATATTGTACACACCCTTCAAAGATTCGCTAATCAGAGATCGCATCATGTGTGGAATTCCAGAGGACGGCTTAAGAGAGAGACTCTTTTAAGAGGAGATTACCTCACTCTGGAAAAAGTCATGCAGCTACATGTACATGTATGCAGAGAAGCAGAAACCACAAAGCTACAAGCCAAAGAGCTAGCGCCATCCGGCAAACCAGGGTAGATGCAGTACAAGCAAAAGGTTGAAGATCGAGTGGCAAAGAAAATTTCTCCAAAAAGTCTCCACATGCTTTGAATAAGGGTAACAAGACATGTTATCGATGTGGCTAATCACATGAGTATGGTGCATGCAAAATGTGGCAAAACAAACCATTTCGCCAAAGTGTGCAAGAATGCACAAAGCTCTCGGAAGAATTGTTTGTGGATGTGATTGATAGTTATCAGCAGGCAATGACGAATGGAAACTTTACCTCCATACACATGTATTAGATTAAACTACAAGCTACATCTAGTACATATGTACAGGGGCTCAAGCCCCCTTCCTGAAAAGCTGTTTCAACAAATGAAACCACAGCCAAAACTTCTTTCAGCAAAGGGGAACGCTACAGGATATTGGGGAGAAGACATACCCATCACCGGCAAATGTATGGTGAAAGTGCAACACAAAAGTAAGAACTACTTCATGGCATTTCTAATCACACCAGGAAACCATCAGCCATTGTTAGGGTTGCAAGCTATCTCATAAAGAGAGTACTAAACATCACTAAAACACCCCGACATGTACATGTAGAAGATTTTGCAGACGTGTTCACCGGGTTAGGATGCCTACCAGGAACACACCACATCACAATTAGTGAGTTGCCATACCCGTCCAGCATGCATGTAGGAAAGTGCCTTTTCCTCTACAGGGCAAACTAAAAGAAGAGCTGGACAAAATGGAGCAAATCAAGCGAGCACTAGCTACAAATTGCCATCTAGTGCTGAAATTACAGCACACTTTGCTGGAGCAAAATTCTTCAGTAAACTTGATGCCTAAAGCGGATTTTTGCCATAACCTATGCATGTGAACGCTCTCACCAGTACATCTCCAGGCAACAGGTTGAAGTGGAAACTGATCATAAGCCACTCATTCCCTTGTTCACTAAACAACTGTTAATGTGTGATTGTCCATTAAGAGTACAATGCTACGACTTGTAAGTGTCTTACACACCGGGCAAGTTCATGTATTAAGTGCCGACACACTTTCAAGGGCCGTAGATCCTCATGCAGAGAAAGACACCTCTAAAGAAGATGATATTCAAGCCTACGTTTGACAAACATGCCAGTGTCCTCCAATAGGAAGAAAGAAATCGCCCTGGAAACAAAACGTGATGAATTGTCCAGCAATTGTCCAGCTGCCATTAGCTACTACTGGAACGCACGTGATGAACTGTCCCAAGCAGACGGCATGTTGTTCAAGGGAACTAAAATCATCATCCCAACATCAATGTGCCGAAACATGCTTGAGAAAATCCACGAAGATCACCTTGGCATTGAGAAATGTAAGCGAAGAGCCAGAGAAGTCATGTACTGGCCACACATCAACCAAGATGTAACTGACATGGTGAAAAACTGCAACTCATGTCAAACATACCAGACAAAACAGATGGCAGAAAAACTCCATCCGCACCCTACTCCCAACTGTGCATGGAAAAAGGTTGGAGCAGATTTGTTCACACTGAACAGTAAAAATTATATGGTCACTGTAGACTACTTCTCACAATTTGTAGAAGTTATGCACATTGACCAGCACAACCAGCGGCACAGTGATCAACAACTTAAAGTCTGTGTTTTCGCAACAGGGAACTCCATGTGAAACATTCACCGATACTGGGCCCCAGTTTGCCAGTGCTGAATTTAAACGCTTTTCAGCAGATTGGGACTTCACACACACCACATCGAGTCCCCACTATCCTCAGTCAAATGGATTGGTGGAAAATGCTGTGAAAATCATCAAGAACATGATCTGCAAAACAGCTAATAGTGGCCAAGACATCTACATGGCTTTGCAGATCTACTGCAGTACACCATTAGAATGTGTAAAAATCTCCAGCAGAACTGTTCAACCGACGCATTCGATCCAATCTGCCAATGGTGGATAGCCTGCTCGACTTCAAATATCTCGACAGTAAAGCCTTTAAGCAGAGAAAGGATCAACAGAAGGAAAAACAAAAGGTACAACACAACAAGCAATCTGGATCCTGTGACCTTCCTCAACTACAAATAGGAGATACATGTACAGTCAGGTCGCTGGACACCACCAAGAATGTCAGGTCTCAGGGCGGAGTTGTTACAGCTGCATTGCCAAATCATTCCTACCAAGTAGAGAAAGGCAATGGCACGAGACATCGCAATAGGCGTCACCTGAGAGTTGCCCCACAACCGCCACAACAGTGTGACTTCATCGAGAAATCATCTAAAGAACCGGATTTGGAAAAAACAACCACAACCACAACAGCAGCAGAACCCAGCAACGACAACAACGACTTTACTCAACCACCAGCAACTACGGCCAGGAGCGGAGGAGTTATTATAAGCCACCGATAAGACTTGATCTGTTAGGCGCCGTATCAAAATAGGCCAACGCGTTGTGTAGTGTTGCAACACGTTGTAGGCATTTCCAAGCATTGTTGATGGTGAGGTACGTTGCTGTGCGTTGGTAATTATTACCCAGATTCGTAGGTGTGTTGACAGGCGTTGAAAGAACTGTCATTGTTATGCCGCAAACGTCGCGCTTCGCTAACTCCTCATGTACATGTATATTCATCTATACTTCCCGATTCTCATATTTATTCATACTTGTCTGAGTGCACACGCATGCTGTGATCGCGTGATTGGTACATGCAGTGTTTATTTGCTAAAATGTATTTATTGTCCGATGTTTCTGGGTTAATATTATAAATCACGGGGGAAAACTGAAGCTGGGTAAATGGGTAAATGATTGATCCCGTCTTGTCTTCTGGGTACATGTATGTTTTTGTTTATCCACTGTTGGTACAATAATTGTTGAGGTAGGCAATGGGGAGTTGACATCACAAATTAGTCGTGCAGACATTTTTACTATTATCATTATAATTACTTTTTCTTCGGCCATTTATAAAAGTACAAAACATACAATATACAAATAACCTCTAGCGTGAGACACAAATCTTCAACAAGGGCATCAAAAGTTAAATGTATCTTGGGCAAGATTACGAAATGTACAAAGTTTGAAAAGGCAACGGACATGATTTAAAAGTTACAGTCTTATTCCACCCTTTTGACAAATACATTAGCCAAATGATTGTTGATTAAAACAACTGTAATAATAATAATAATAATAATGACGAAGTTTAATTATTCAGAAATAAATCTTCACTCTTGTACCTGTATGAAGATGATCCGGTAAATATTATGTTATGATGGAACGGTTTCACGCACAACATCACTACCACAGGTCATGTCCCCTGACGTGTTGATACTTTCGCGTGCGTTATAGTCTTTAAGAGGCCATGCTAAAGTGCGCCCTCTTGGCTTATTTTTATTTTATTTTTTGGACCGGGAATCGTGTGAAATACATTTTTAAACAAATTGTGTTTAAGCAACTGTATTTGTTTCAGCATGATATCGGAAATGTTGGGAATGATACATCTACAACTACCAAGTCTTCGTTCATAGTCATCAGACTCTTAAAAGTTTAGGCCTTCTTTTTTCTCCCCCTTTTAAAAGAGTTTAATTATTCTTGTACCTGTATGAAGATAATTGGTTAAATTATGTTATGCCGGAATGGTTTCACTCACAACAGCGCTACCGAAGGTCATGTCCCCTGACGTGTTGATACCTTTGCGTGCGTAATAATCTTCAAGGGGCCATGCTAAAGTGCGCCCTCTTGGCTTATATATTTTTTCAGACAGAGAGCATCGTGTACCAGTCTCAGCCGGGTGCCTCTTCATTTAAATACATAACAAAACAACAAAGTTGTAGTCCTTGTATCACAGATCTTTTATTAAATGTTAATAACCTTGCGTCAATACTTAATAGAGAGAGTGTGATAAAAAAATGTTCCAGTTTCTAAATTCTACATGTATTTCGAACAACAATGGAAAGTGGGTGAAGTTGGCCGGAACCAATGATTATGGTTTAGTTGTCTGAAGTTTGGAAGGTACTTTGTTTTGTATTTTATTTGCGGACAAAACCGTATACCTTTAATGTAAAATTAGTAAGATTAGACAAAGTGGTACTCAAAGATCCAAAGTTCGGTCCTTATACTACAGGTTCAAATATACATTGCCTGTAAATCGCTATCACTGGTCTGTTGTCTACGGTAAATGGTGTGGCATTTTATCCTTTTGTTGTCAGCCCACAACTCACGGTAGCGTGTGTAGAGTGCGATTCTTTTTAGATTCAGTCACCTGTACGATGTATGGACTAAACCTACACAACGCACGGGCATAGTTTAAATATCAATACATCTCTTCCTTTTGTCATTTAAACTACATAACCAGGCAAGGTTAATGAGCTAAACATACAACACATTGCAACGACCAAAAACGCGTTGTGGAAAAGAATGACCAAACTCATTTTCACCAACGCCTGCCAACACCTCTGCCGTTGCAACGCATTGCCAACGCGTTGGCCTATTTTGATACGGCGCCTTAATCGTGAGACTTGCCAACTGTACTTATTGTCACAGTTAAACTTAGAACAATGTTAGATTTAGCGTTAATGTGTTTTACAGCGTTGTTATTCGAGTTCTTCATATCAAAGTTTTCGAAACTAGTTTAAAGTTTTCTTCATACAAATTTGCATAAATTCAGTTGTTTTTATAAACGCCCAGCTTCGATAATTAACATTGAACCACACATTGTCAGAGCACTACCTCGATCGCGATACGCGTGTCAACTAGAATGTGTAGACCATTTGAACTTTTGAACTTTTCACTTGCAGTCATGACAATAACTTCATCTAAATTAATGAACTTCTTTTATTAAAAGAAAGGAAGATGTGTTGACATTACATTTAACTGTAAAAGCTCCCTCGCTGGTCAGAATTTAACCAGGTTAAAGATGAATACCTCAATAACCACACATACAGACATGTAACAGTTCATGATTCACAATAAAATTTAAAGTAATCCTTGCCATCCTTGCAACAAGGTCCAATTTAATGAAAATAATAAAGACTACAAATTTCTTCATGATGGTTTTTAACATATCAAGTACCTGTTATAGCTCCATGCTGTAAGCATTGTGTCGATTAAAATATCAACAAATTTACAACAGACAGTGATGAAAGTGCGACTTGCATGCTCAGACTCATGTTCTTGTGTAGTCAAAGTCTGGGTTCAGGCCCTTACAATCATGACACTTGTGTGCTATAGCAAGATACTTTATTGCTATATCAGATACTATAAATCAATGGGCTGTGTTGTGCAATGCAAGAATCCAGCACACTATACATGTATTCTAAACAGAAGGAGCTAGCTCACCTGGAATTCCTGGCATGGTCTGGCAGCAATATGCACCACATCCCACGTCCAATTGCTTTAAACAGGCTTTGATGAGTATAGGCCTACATGTAGAAGTAAAAGTAGAAGTGTGTGTAAAGTCAATATCAGAAATTAATTTAGGAAACCTTCAGAACACACACAGTTGGTGTAGCTTAACCTACATAATATTGACATGTACAATACAGCCCATGGCCATTTTGTGAGTGGCCAATACATTATAGGCTACCAGGCCTAGATTTTTATCTTTGAGAGGGCAAGGCCATTTTCATTTTGCAAAGGGCACTTCCACATTGGAAAATCTTAAAGCCCGTGGGAAACCTTCCTAGGGGCACCAAGGCCAAAACCAGGGACAACAGAGATGCATGGCCTTCATATAATTCCAGGCCTGGGCTACAGGTAGTGTACACTGTACATGGTCACCATGTGTACATACACCTTACATTATCGTAATGATGAACACTTATAAAGCACTGGTATCCACCAAGACGGGGGCTTGTGGTGATTTCACATAGTTTTTATGACAGGCATGAGACCCATATTAGCACCTTGTAAGGGTTTACAAAGTGCTGTGGCACAATCTGCAGCCAAGCATGCCCCAAAACTCTGGGGCAACCCCCCCTCTCTTCAAGTATAAGTGCACTGGGTTTATTTTCGTGCAACACAACAACTGGGACATATGGCTTTATGTCTCCCATCATACGTAAGGGCTTTGAGGTTATAATCAACAAATGCTCAGATTTTACATCCTTTGAGCATATGGACCTTACAGTCAACTCTGCAAGTAAGTCATTGAGATTGGTTGTCATTTATAGACCTCCTCCCTCCAAAAAGAACAAGACTACGGCCTCAATGTTCTTGAACGAATTCTCAACACTGATTGAACGCTTGTCCGTGATTGCAACCAGTATACTACTCACTGGAGATTTCAATATCCACGTTGATGATACCAATGATACAGTTGCAAAGAAGTTTTTAGATATGCTTGTTTCAGCTGATCTTCGTCAACTTGTTACGGGCTCCACACATAGACATGGTCACACACTTGATTTGCTCATTACTCGTCAGGCAGATGATACTGTACATCATATTGAGTTGGATCATAGCTTACCATCAGATCATGCAGCAGTTATGATGACAGTGGAAATCTCCAAGCCAGACTGTACACGACTATCTATTACCTCTCGTAATCTACGGAACATCAACTTGGAAGATTTCCGACATGACATTGAAATGTCACCACTAACTACTGACCCATGCACCAATTTAGATGATTTAGTCGATCAGTATGACAACACCTTGCGTAGTCTGATGGATAAACATGTGCCTGAAACCACTCGCACCATCACACTTCGCCCTCACACACCTTGGTACTCTGACATCCTTCGCTCATCTAAACGTGTAAAACGCCGACACGAACGTAAATGGAAAAATTCTGGACTTGAGATCGATCGTCAAGTGTTTCGGGAGAGCTGTAACACCTACCGCCATATACTACAAAGCGCTAAAACTAACTATCATAGTAATCAGATCGCACAATGTGACTCTCGAAAGCTTTTTCGCATGGTGTCCAACATGACAGGTAGTTCAGCACGGGTTCTTCCGACTGTACCTGAACACGACTTAGTAAATCAGTTTGCCAATTTTTTCACTGGCAAGATCAAAGACATAAGATACAGTCTAGACCATACCACAGCCGCATCCATCTCAGTCAACATTGATAAGTCTTGTACGAGCAGGTTTGGTACATTCACTTCAATCTCCATGGATGCTGTGAGAGGAATCATCATGGGTACATCAAACAAGTCCTGTTTGTTGGATCCTCTCCCTACATCCTTGTTGAAGAACTGTATTGATGAAATACTACCTGTTGTTACTAACATCGTCAATCTCTCCCTAATGCAAGGCTACATTCCCCGGTTGATGAAGTCAGCCATAATAACTCCGGTTATTAAGAAAGCCAATCTTGATTCCGAAGGTTTGCACAATTACCGGCCAATTTCTAACATACCCTTCATCACCAAAGTCCTGGAACATGCTGCTTCATCACAGTTAATGTCGTATATTGAGGAAAACAGTCTACATAGTAAAATCCAGTCAGCATATAGGCATCATCACAGCACTGAGACAGCTATGTTGAAGGTACACAATGATCTACTCCGAGCTGTGGATAACAACAAGGAAATAGTACTTGTGCTACTAGATTTATCTGCTGCCTTCGATACCATCGACCACAAGTTGTTGCTAAAACGTTTTGCAGATAGATATGGTGTATCTGATGTTGCACTCAAGTGGTGTTCCTCATATCTCTCTGAGCGTGGACAATCTGTTGCCATCAGTGAGTCTGTGTCAGAACAGCATCCACTTACCTATGGCATACCACAGGGCTCAGTCATTGGCCCCAAGCAATTCACTTTGTACACTGCTCCAATTGATGATATTTTAGCTGCACATGGCATTGAAGGCATGGTCTACGCAGATGACACGCAGCTTTACACGATTTTTGATCCATCAACACGAGACACTGCACTTGCTTCTGTGGAAGCATGTATTGCTGATATTAGAGCATGGACAATTGCAAATAAGCTCATGCTGAATGACTCAAAAACGGAGATCGTTCATTTGTCATCCCGCTTCCGCACGACACAACCTTTACGACCGCTGAAAATTGGACTTTCATACATCGAACCCGTGCCACAAGTACGTATTCTTGGTACTATGGCTGACCGTCACCTCACAATGTCACGCCATGTAAATATGGTGTCCCGGAATGCTACATATTCGATTAGAAAGATCGGTCAATTACGCAAGTTTCTGAACCGTGGTACAACTGAGATACTTGTACATGCTTTTATTTCTTCTAAGCTAGACTATTGTAACAGCCTATTATATGGATTGCCTCACTTTGAACTTGCTAAACTACAGCGTGTCCAAAACACAGCTGCTAAGCTCGTTGTCCGTGCCAAAAAACACGACCATGTTAAACCCATCCTACACAATCTCCACTGGCTCCCAATTCGCAAACGCATACTGTTCAAATCACTCTTGATGGTCTACAAGTCCCTTAACTACATGACGCCTGTTTACATTAGGAATCTCCTAAATCCATATGCCCCTACCCGCTCCTTGAGATCCAGTACCAAAGGATTACTGACAATTCCACAAGCATCACGTACATCACTGTCCTCCTATGGGGACAGAGCTTTCTCCATTGCAGCTCCAAAAGAATGGAATAAACTCCCCGATGACATTAAATTTGCAAAATCACTAAACCATTTTAAGAGGGCTCTGAAAACCTATCTTTTTAAATTGTCATTTGTTTAAATAATTTATAATTTATATTGTGATCATAGTTGTCAAGAGTTTAGTTGTATTGTCACCTTTTGAGATTACCCAAATTGTGTATATTTTTAATCACTCCTGACTGGCTCGGGTTTTTATGTTTTATTTAATTGTTAGTTATTCTTAAATTCATTCATATTTATTGTAGTTTCAATTCGTTTTATTTTTTTAAATCTTTTCTTGTTACAGCGCTTTGGGGTCGTCAGGGCGTAAGGCGCTTTATAAATGTTACCATTATTATTATTATAGAAGAACAAAGCATTGGTTAAGTGTCTTGCTCAAAGACACAAGTGTCCAGACCAGGGGTGAGTTCCACTTGCGCAAATGTTGCCAGCGTTTGCAAACGTTTGCCAACAATTTTGAGTGGAACGAGTTGTGCGCCAACAACGTTGGCGAATGTTCGCAACCAGAGGCGAACGTACTTCTGAGGTGTTAGTGGGTGGTTTTTAAAATGGCGGACAACAAAACGTAAACAGACAATATTATTTCGTTGTCACGAAAAATAGTTATAAATGTGTTCTCAGTGGTTGGTAATGCAGTCAGGTGGAGCTGAAATAACAACTTAACTAGTTGAAGACGTGATGTACAAACGAGGACTAAAATTTACCTACATGTGTACATGTCAGCAAAAACCAAGATACAAAAAAATATAATTCATATGGTGTCGCCATCTTCATTACAGAGCGCTGCCACATTGACATCAATGTGCGCATGCAATTGTTCCAGTCAGGTCGCAAACGGTTTGTTTGTTTTGTTTGTTTGTTTATTGCCTTAGACATGATGTTTGTCATGGAGCTGATGAAAGTGGCTGCCAGAAATCAAAGTAGCATGTTACGTGTACAATCTGCGACTGGTATCCTGCTTCGTTTTGCTGAGCGGAAAATTGTTAAGCACTATTTTCTGCTCAAGTGGCTCTATGAAATTGGGCCCAGATGTCAGTAGAGTGACTCTACCATTAATGTGGAGAATAATGCTACTCATTATGAAAAAGAGAGGCATGTAATGTTGTGTCAGAGGTCTGTTGTTAAAGGTTGCACAGAAGAACCACAGGAGTAGACAAATTAATGGTGCTAGGAAAGGCAACAAGATTGGAAGGAAACCATTTCTTCATCAGGTGTTCTCAGTTGATTCCTAGGAAGTACAGGGGATGTGGTCTTGGAAATGGCAAAAAGCAGAGAGCATAATATGAAAACTGAGGGTTGTTAACTGCTGCCCAAGACTATACTCTGTTCTTGTGGACAAATGTGATAATCAGGCAAAGACTGTGAGACACCACATGTCTGCAGGAATGTTTTAAAACCATACTTTTTCAACTGTATAGTGTTCAATACAGCAGAGATGTAATACATGGTGTATGTTATATGTAGCATGCTCTACTCAAGTATATCCCCCAAAAGTGTCCATGCTCAAAAAGATATAATGGCTCATTTCCAAAAGACAAGCAACAGACGAGAATGAATAACATGCATTGCATACACTGTACACTTGTTCAGTTAACAACAAAAAATTTACTGTGTTGTTTGAATTCAGGAAACAAGAAAACTGTAGGACCTATTGGATTAAAAAACAAATAGCGTAATTTAGGACAGGTGTCCGAAGCAACGCCCAGAACACCTCTTGTTTTTATTTGTTTGTTTTTATTGTTTCCTCTCCATCTTCTCTCCAACGATTGCCTTCAAAAACACACTTCTTAAAAAAATTGTTACATGTACATTGTAACCATCAAACTTCACACTGGTAATACTTGTAATAACATCATGAGGAGATCACCAGGTGGTGAATTACAGACATTAATTAAAAGTTTTATGTTTCAGAAAATCTAAATTTTAAGTGCCCTATCAATGTTTCCAATATATACATACATGTATGTATATGACAGGGATGTGATAGGTTGTTGAAAAACAAAACTGAACTCTGAGCGCAAAGCGAGAAAGCTTGCGAGCTCGAAAACTTGCGAGCACAAAGCCCACTAATAACATTTATCATTGGTTTTAAAACCCTACTCTGCTTTCTGGGGCGTGATGGTTTAGTCCTCTTCTTTTTTATGAATTTGATTTTAAGTAAAATAAAAAATAAAAATGGTTTGATTGGGGGGGGAGGGGCAAACAAAAAACAGATTCTTTTTTGAGAGGGAAAACAAAAATGGATTTCCGGTTAAAAACAGAGGAATCACATCCCTGATATGAGCATCAGTGCTGCTGTCGAGTCCTCCTCACTGAGTCCGAGTCCTCCCAACCGAGTCCAAGACCAAGTCCGAGTCCTCCCAACCAAGGCCAAGACCGAGTCAGAGTTCCTTCAAACTGAGTCCAAGACCAAGTCAGAGTCCTTCCAACGAGTTTAAGTCCGAGTCCAAGACCGAGTCAGAGTCCTTCCTTCCGAGTCTAAGACTGAGTCCTAGTCCTCCAAACTGAGTCCAAGACCGAGTCAGAGTCCTCGTAACCGAGTCCAAGACAGTGTCCGAGTCCTCCCAACCCAGTCCAAGTTTGAGTCAAAGACCGAGTCAGAGTCGTCCCGACCGAGTCCAAGTCCTCCCAACCGAGTCCAAGTCCAAGACCAAGTCCAAGACCGAGTCCGAGTCCTCCCAACGGAGTCCAAGACCGAGTCAGAGTCCTCCCAATCGAGTCCAAGACCGAGTCAGAGTCCTTCCAACCGAGTCCAAACCGAGTCCAAGCCGAGTAAGAGTCCTCCCAACTGAGTCCAAGCCGAGTAGAAGTCCTCCCAACCGAGTACAAGACTGAGTAAAAGTCCTCCCAACCGAGTACAAGACTGAGTAAAAGTCCTCCCAACCGAGTCCAAGACCAAGTAAGACTCCTCAAAACCGAGTCAAAGACTGAGTCAGAGTCCTCCCAACTGAGTAAGAGTACTTCCAACCGAGTCCAAGACCAAGTCAGAGTCCTTCCAACCGAGTCCAAGACCGAGTCAGAGTCCTCCCAACCGAGTCCAAGCCGAGTAAGAGTCCTCCAAACCGAGTCCAAGACCGAGTAAAAGTCCACCCAACTGAGTCTAAGACCCAGTAAAAGTCCTCCCAACCAAGAGTCCAAGACCAAGTCAGAGTCCTCCCAACTGAGTCAGAGTCCTCCCAACTGAGTCTAAGACCGAGTAAGAGTCCTCCCGAGTCCAAGACAGAGTAAGAGTCCTTCCAACCGAGTCCAAGACCGAGTCAGAGTCCTTCCAACCGAGTCAGAGTCCTCCCAACTGAGTCCAAGACCGAGTCAGAGTGAGTCCTCCCAACTGAGTCCAAGACCGAGGAAGAGTCCTTCCAACCGAGTTCACGACTGAGTCAGAGTCCTCCCAACTGAGTCTAAGACCGAGTCAGAGTCCTTCTTACCGAGTCCTCCTCCTTGAGTCTGAGTCCTCCCAACCGAGTCTTATTTCTCCCAACTGAGTCCAAGACTGAGACCAAGTCTGAGTCTGAGGCCTCCCCATCGAGGCCTCCCCATCGAGTCCTCCCCATCAAGTCTGAGTCCCTTTTGGTCCAAGTCTGATTCCTCCCCTCTGAATCCAAGTCCCCTTCAGTTTGGGTCTGAGTCCGAGTCCCTCATGTTTATGTATTTAGTCTTGTTGGTAAGTCATTGTGTTTGTGATCTGCTGCAAGCCAAAAATAGTTTGTTGCTTCTGGCAGGCGCCAAAGTTGGCATACGCTTGTTTTTGTGTGTAATTTTACAAAAAGTCACCCATGTCATCACTCAAGGGTTATGAAAGAAATTTTTATTTCTGAGTAAACTAGCTCACTCCTATTCTGTAACCAGCGGAGCCATTTTTGGTAAAGTATGCATGGCTTACAGTGGATTTACGTCAAATGCCTAGAACATGATTGCGATAATTGTAACCTTCATTCCTCCTGCTGATACTCGTATGGAACATCTCTGCATATAATTTTGGCCATTTGTATCCATTTCTGTAAGATTTGTGACCAAGTTTGATGGATTTGTAACATTTAAATAAGTCAAAACACATATTTTAAAGACACACGTGATTGATCATAGTGTGAAATGAATTAATTTACACGCAAACAAATCTAATGGCCTGATGTTTTGACCATTGCAGAATCTTTCTCGAAAAAGACTCTGGCACTCTGAGTTGAAACGTCAGGCCATTGATTAATTTTTGCATATACCATAAAACCTTTCTTTTGGTTTGTAAGCAGTTTCCAACAGCGAATTTCTTCTCTCTTCTTTTTAGCCTATTTCACTCCACTGCAGGAGGAAAGCCTTTTTACCAATTCTCTATTTCACTCTATCGATCCTGCACTGTCTGTTGCCAAGCAATGCCCATATATTTACTTAGATCATCTCTCCATCATCTGTTTTGTCTCCCTCTTTTTCTTGTTCGGTTTCTTGAAGTCCAGTTGGTTGTTTTGCATGCCCACCTGTTGTCATACCTTCTTGCTAGGTGACCTGCCTATCTCCACTTCTTCGTAATATCCTGCACTCTTGATTTCTTTCTTAGGTCCTCGTTCATCACCCTGTCCTTTGTTACTCCCATCATTATTCTTTCCATAGCCCTCTCTGTCACCCTTAGTTTTTTCTCAAGTCGTTTGGTGGTTGTCCATGTCTCGGCACCATACGATAGAACAGGTGTGATGCACTGATCGAATACCTGCCTTTTCAGGGATATAGGAAGGATGTGGTCTCGAAAGATGTGCCAAACTTCACTCATCCTAGCTAGATTCTTCTCTTTATTTCCTCTCCTGTTTCGTTGTGGAAGGTCTTCTTTCACATATAGATGTAGTGGTCTACTATCTCCAAATCTTTTCCCTGAGCAGCTATTTTGAAGTTTTGAATATTGCTACTCATCATGACCTTTGTTTTCTTGATGCTCATGTTAAGGCCCACCTTACTACTTTCATCAGCAAGCTCTTGAATCATTCCCTGGAGTTCCTCTGGGGTACGAATGAAAATGAGGATATCATCAGCAAATCTGAGATGGGTGAGATGGGTGAGATGTTCTCCATCTGTCAAGATCCCTTAATCACTCCAATCGATGTTCTTAAAACCTTCTAGCAGGGCTGCTGTAAAGAGCTTTGGTGACACTGGATCACCTTGTCTGACACCCCTCATTATCGCAATTGAGTCAGTGATAGTATCGTCCAGGTAAACTCTTGCAGTCAGCTCTTTGTATAGATTTTATGTACTTCCCGTCAATACTTTGCTTTTCCAAAGCTGGCAGCAGTGACTGGTGGTCTAAGTTGTCAAAAGCTTTTTCATAGTCTATGAAACCTAGGCAAAGGTTGAACTGGTATTCTTTGACTTCTCAATCACTTGGCTTAGTGTTTGTAGGTGGTCTGAAGTTCGAAAACCTGATCTGAAACCTACCTGCTCTCTAGGTTGGTTATCGTCAAGCTGCTTCTCCATGCGAGCCAGAATAACTCTGGTAAAAAGCTTGTACAGGTTAGGTAGTAAGCTGATAGGTCTGTATTTTTGTATGTCTTTTTGTCCCCTTTCTTGAATATGAGAATAACTTTGGACTCGTTCCACTGGGAGGGAATTTCTTCCTCCTGCAAGATTTTGTTGAATAGGGTTGTGATTGTTGTGATGGTTTCCTTGTCCCCTAGACTGAGGATATCTTATGTTACTTGATCCTCACCAGGGGCCTTTCCATTCTTCATTTTCCTCAAAGCGTGTGAGACCTCTGCTGGTGGAATAGGAGGTACTTCCTCTGATCTACTTGACCAGTCTTCCTCAGATCTCCAATCAGGCTGACCACTGGTGTATAGTGTGCTGTAAAAGTTCTTTACTATTTGACTAATCTTGTGTTTATTGCATGTCTCCCTTCTTGCAATATTCGGTTTATGATCTTTGGGCCCTTGTGCTTACCAGGACTTCCTGAACCATCTTAGACTGCGTATTGTCTTGTTTAGTTCTGTATATTCTACTTGTTGCAGCGCTGAATCTTGTCGTGTGGTTTGAGTGCTTTCCTCCTTTTGCTCATCTGCTGGATTTCGTCCCTACCTGTGTTGCTTGCTCTGGTCTGTGCTGAGTCACTCTTCCCCAGTTTCTCTGCAGTATCCAGTATCACCTGAACAACTTGGTTGTAAGTGTCACTAACAGCCTGATCCTCCACTTGATCAATAATGGTGAGAATCTATTCTTCAGTTCCTGAACTCTGTCTGATGTTCTGACAGCTTCTTTAAATCAATTCTTCTTTTCCTAGTTCTTTTTAACATCTTCAGTCGTTCAAGTTTCTTGTCTATCCTTATCTTGCTCTCACTAACTGGTGGTCACTTCCAATGTTACTTTCCTCTATTTCCTCCAGTAGAAAATCTATACTTTTCTCAGTGCGCAGTGTTCTTACATTATAGGTGCAAATGTGCAGGTCAGTGCATGTGCTGCGGCTGTGTCCAGATCCCTTATCAGAGATGGGTCTTCCTCCCGGGTTTGGATCCAGATCGTCATGAGCTGGCATGCTGCCAGAGGAATCTTTAACATCCTTTTCCCTAACTCTGTGTGCAGAGTTGGTCCCATTGGGGTCTTGGGCATTGCAACCTCTCATCTGTCTCGTTTCCATCATTGGTAAAGGTAGAAGCCTACTCACCATGCTGGCAAGGCGTGTTGGTGGAGGCTATATAACCATAGCTTGGTCCTGGTTGGCTCTCGATTTCCTATAGGCCTTTGTAGTCATCTCGGTGTAACTCTAACAGGGGTCCAGTTGCTCCCCTACACTCGAGAGAATCAATCACCCTTGTCTCCAACCAAGGGTAACAAGTGCTGGATGGGTCTGGTGCAGTCATCTAAACCTGGCTTACAGTGATGTTTAAATGCGGGCATGATGCCCAGCTTAAAAAGGTCCTAGTAATAGTAGTAGTAGTAGTTGGCAGACGTCTGTCGCGGACGACAATGTCAAGTTTAGATGCATCCATCAAGGACATCTTCCTTTCCTCATCTTGTTGTCAGTTTGTTTGTGATCATGTCTCATCCCATCATACAGCATAGACCTCCAGCTAGAGCGGTGGCTAGCCAACTGAGGCCATGACCTGGTGGGGATTTTAAAGTCTACCAAATCTCTCTTCAAGACATCTTTGAAACGTAGTTTGGGACGTCCAACTGGTCGGTCTCCATTTTTGAGGACTTCATAAAGTATGGAGTGGGGGATTCGGTGTGATTCCATACGGGTCACATGACCAGCCCAGCGGAGACGGATGAACTTGAGCCTTGATGACAATGGCAGAGACTTGGTTATTCTGAACAGTTCCTCATTGGGTAGTTTGTCCTTCCAGGTGACTCCCAGAATGGAGCGGAGACATCTTGTGTGGAACGCACTCAGTCTGCTTTCTTGTCTTCTGTATGTCGGCCAGGTTTCAGCATCGTAAAGCAGTACACTAAGCACACAGGCATCATAGATGCGGACTTTGGTGCAGATGGAAAGTTGTTGGTTATTCCATACACGCTTAGAAAGGCGCCCAAATGTAGAAGCAGAATTTCCAAGCCGAACAGAGATTTCCGGGTCAAGAGTAGCGTTGGAGGTAATTGCAGAGCCGAGGTATGCGAACTTGTTTACTCGGTCCAGTGTAGTGTCATTGACGGTGAACTGGTGGTTGTCAAGTAGCTCAGAGGACAGGGTCACAGTCTTCTTCAGGTTGATAGTTAATCCAAAGTCGGCACAGGACCGTGAGAACCCATCAAGCAGCTCTTGAAGTTGTCTGGGACTGTTTGCACATAGTGCTGCATCATCAGCATAAAGTAGTTCTCTAGTGACGAAATGTTGCACTCTGGTTTTTGCTTTGAAGCGAGATACACTGAAGAAATTACCGTCATCCCTTGTAAGAAGTGATACTCCAGTAGAGGCAGGTAGATTGATGAAGGCCCTCCGAAACATGAAGGAGAAGTATACACCAAACAGCGTCGGAGCCAATACGCACCCCTGCTTGACTCCTCTATTGATCGGAAATGTGTCAGATAGGTCGCCATCATACTGGACACAACCCTGCATCCCCTCATGAAAGGATCTTATCAGAGATAGTAGAGTTGGTGGGCAACCTGCCTTCTGAAGGACAACAAATAGAGATTGGCGATCGACAAGATCAAATGCCTTTGTTAGATCCACAAAAGCTAAGTGCAGTGGCTGTTGCTGTTCACGAGCTTTTTCCTGCAGTTGCCTCAGAAAGAATATCATGTCTGTTGTTGATCGACCTGCTCTGAAGCCGCATTGAGCTTCTGGGTAGATCTCCTCCGCAAGAACTTGTAAACGGGCAAGAATCAGCCGAGCTAGCAGTTTCCCAGTGACACTCAGGAGAGAGATACCTCTGTAATTATTACAGTCTCCTCGATCTCCTTTTCGTTTGTACAACGTTGTTATTTTTGCATTCTTGAACTCCTGAGGTACACTTTTCGCAGACCAACAAAGGGAAACAAGGTGGTGTAGTTTCTCAGCTAAGGGTTCAATGCCAGCTTTCAGAAGTTCCGCAGAAATGGCATCTGTACCAGCAGCCTTACCAAGTGGCATTCGTTTGATGGCAGCCGTCACCTCTTCTAGATCAGGTTCTGAATCTAAGTCAATCTTTGGTGGTGCATTAGGGAGAGAGGCGATTGTATCGGATGAGACCCGACTCTGCCCTGTGTAGAGTTCACTGTAGTGCTCAATCCAGCGATTCAGTTTGTTGGATTTGTCTTTGATTACAGTACCATCCTTCTGTAGTTGGTCCTGTGGCACTCTTAATTCCTGCGTACATCCCTCTGGTGTCACCGCGGTCCCTTGCAGTTTGAATATCCAGGCAGATGGAATCCCAGTACTCACGAGCACAGGCGCGAACGGCTCTTTGGGCATCGGCTCTTGCAATACGATGGGCAGTGCGAGCCTGTCTGGTTGGTCGAGCTTTCAATCGTAGTAGAGCCTTCCTCTTTTCCTCCAGTACAGGTTGGATGATAGGGAGTGAGGCATCCAGTCAGGATTTTGTTTAACTTTTTTGCCATATGTTGCGAGTGCCGATTCGTGGTCTTCCTGAGGGAGCCCCAGTATACATCAGGGTCAGTTGCAGTGGGTAGGCTATCCACAGGAGAGAACAGCGAAACACAGAAGGTCGCATTGAGATGGGGCAGTGTGGTTTTGTGTATGTCGATTTTGGCAGATTGTCTCTTTTGACGATGGAAAGGCTTAGGCTGCAGTGACATTATAGAGCAGACAAGGCTATGATCCGTGTCACAGTCTGCGCTGTGATAAGTGCAGGTGTTTCGAACTTCCTGTTTGTGTCTCTGTTTCACTAAAACGAAATCAAGCTGATGCCATGATTTAGATCGTGGGTGACACCAGGTCTGTTTTCGGTGAGGTTTTCCAGGAAACATTGTGTTAGTAATACATGTACACAAGTTTTGCCGACAGCAGAGCTCGAGCAGTCGTTGACCATTTTCATTCATATTACCAACTCCAAATTTGCCTATGCAGTCGGGCCAGCTATTATAGTCGGAGCCCACTCGTGCATTTATGTCACCGAGTAAAACAGTTCGGGTGGTCTCAGCTGAAGTTCGGAGTAGATCTTCAAGTTGATTTTAGAAAAGGTCCTTGTCAGACGCGTCATAGTTCAGAGTCGGAGCGTAAGCAGAGATAACAAGGAACTCACCCAGTCTGGAGTTCAGTCTGAGTGAAGATAGTCTCTCATTGGCAGCCGTTGGGGTCTGGATGCTGCCGATGTGGCAGTTTCTGACAGCAAAACCAGTACCATGGGTCTGTGGCTCTCCAGCTGGTTTCCCAAACCAGAAAAAGGTGTAATTCTCTTCCTTGATGGTTCCAGTGTCTGAGAGCCTTGTCTCTTGTAGGGCAGCGATGTCAATATTACGCTTTAAAAGTTCCATGTCGATGGTAGCAGTTTTTCTTGGTTCAAAATTAACATTTTCTAAATCAAGGTCGGGGGACATTCCTGTGGTCATAGTCCGTACATTCCAAGTCGCGAAGATAAACTTTGTAGTTGCAGGTTGTTGAGGCACACTTGATTCCCAGGTACACCTATACTGGGAGTGTGTTGGTGTGAGTAGCACCTTATATTGACCAGGGGCTGCCTGGCTTAAAGCGGGCGGTAGCTTACTATGACGTTAGATAACATCTCCCACTGTCGACTACAATCCCTGGCGCTGAGCCCCGTAAACACCATGGGCCTATGCTTATAACCGGTAACTATCATAGTCCGGTTTGGTTTGCAGGTTAGACCTGCCCGCAGTGCACCTCTGCAGTTGATGGATTAGACTGTCTGGTGGTCTGATGGATGGTCTAAGCCAGGACTGTTAAAGCATCTTGGATGGTCCTATCATTGATCAAGGGCTTCTCTCGTCCAGAAACTGCCTGAGGCAGAGGAAAGGCGATGCCAATACGTCTGAGGTAGATCCTGGATGCAGGGGCTGCCATAGGAGTCAGCAGTGCTGGGCTCAGATGCCTAGTGGGACCCCAGCTCCATTTGACCCAGTAGGGAGTTTGAAATCAGAGTTTTCCTTCTCCTAGGTAGGCTGCCAACCAAGGCTGCGAGCCCCACCAACCCGAGTTTGAAATCAGAGTTACTGTCTCCTAGGTGAACTACCTCCCATGGATAACGAGCTCCACCTGCCCGGAGCAAATCTGGTTTTAAGGCGCCAGAAACCCGCCTACACACCTTTGCCCACACGGGATCGGCACGTGAAGCCGGGCAGTAGGAGTTTGAATTAGGAGAGGCTATTTGAGACGCTGATCATATGGGACATTTCATGGATGAGAAGTGGCTCAATCCTCCTCCCCCGCCCCGATCATCCTAAAAACTTTTGACCCCCATACAAAAGGTCCAGAGGGGACCGAAAGGAGGGAAAAATGAAACGGATACAATTATGTAGAAAAACACAGAACACCAAGCCAGAACCAAAACCGCAGTATGGGGATATGCCTTTCCCGACACCAGGGTATCTGTGTATATGTACCCCTGATGACATCAGTGATGTTTCGACCTTTCCAGAGGTCAGGCGCTTTTAACCTTACCTAAGCTAACAAACGTGATTTCTAGATTGATCTTTCAAGGTGCTAGAAGGGATGGGGAGGGAGGGAGGTGGAGGTGGAGATAGTAGGTAGGAAACACATGAAGGAAAGGAAAGGAAAGGAAAGACAGCTGAGGGGGTAGAGGACGCTTAAACCCCCACTCTGGTATAGACCAACCTCTCAAAAAGCGAATTAAGATATACTCATACAACATCTTGCAAGAAAAAAAAGAGGAAACAAAAACAAGCACAAACTTACAATAAACTGACCGACTTACTTGAAATCTGTATGTATCAACGTATCATTATGAGTGTCAGTCTGTCAAGGACTGTATATGACCAATCATGAATGTAGAAAATCACCACGGACCAATCAACACAAACCAACAAAAACAAACATGGCCAGCCAGCTATAGCTAGCCTGCCATTTCAAGTCCGACATTGCACATTATTGGTCATGCAAAATGCTATTAGGAAGATCTCCCCCGTAAGGAGTAATGAAAAAACTCAACATAGACTTTCAAGCTGCTTGATTAATGTTGTTATATCTCTGAGTCCATTTTACACGTAAAGCTTTGAACATAGACTTAACATCTACCATTTTTAAACCGCCTTCTTCAATATCTCCTACAATTGTAGATCTCTTAACTTAGTAAATTACAATTGAGGTGTCCTTTACACACTGAGGTCTAAATACTTAGTAAGTTACAATTGAGGTGTCCTTTACACACTGAGGTCTAAATACTTAGTAAGTTACAATTGAGGTGTCCTTTACACACTGGGGAGGTCTAAGTACTTAGTAAGTTACAATTGAGGTGTCCTTTACACACTGAGGTCTAAATACTTAGTAAGTTACAATTGAGGTGTCCTTTACACACTGAGGTCTAAATACTTAGTAAGTTACAATTGAGGTGTCCTTTACACACTGAGGTCTAAATACTTAGTAAGTTACAATTGAGGTGTCCTTTACACACTGAGGTCTAAATACTTAGTAAGTTACAATTGAGGTGTCCTTTACACACTGAGGTCTAATAACTTAGTAAGTTACAATTGAGGTGTCCTTTACACACTGTCTAAATACTTAGTAAGTTACAATTGAGGTGCCCTTTACACACTGGGGTCTAAATACTTAGTAAGTTACAATTGAGGTGTCCTTTACACACTGGGGTCTAAATACTTAGTAAGTTACAATTGAGGTGTCCTTTACACACTGAGGTCTAAATACTTAGTAAGTTACAATTGAGGTGCCCTTTACACACTGGGGAGGTCTAAATACTTAGTAAGTTACAATTGAGGTGTCCTTTACACACTGAGGTCTAAATACTTAGTAAGTTACAATTGAGGTGTCCTTTACACACTGAGGTCTAAATACTTAGTAAGTTACAATTGAGGTGTCCTTTACACACTGAGGTCTAAATACTTAGTAAGTTACAATTGAGGTGTCCTTTACACACTGAGGTCTAAATACATGTACTTAGTAAGTTACAATTGAGGTGTCCTTTACACAATGTCCGGTTTCGACCAGAAGTAAAGGTCACATGGGGTCACACTTTGTGTAAGATTTGTACAACAAATCAAGAGCTATTATATTTGCAAAGATCTTGTATGTATCATGTGTGGTTTGATAGATACAAGTTTTTGAAATATTTAACAGTTTTGTTTTAATCGGTGCAACATCATCTTGAAAAAGATTTAGTTTTGTGTATTCACTAAGGTGTACAAGCCAAGTTTCAAGTCTGTACCACATTTACTTTTTGCAAAAATTGCGCGAGAAGGTTCAGAGATAAAGTGGGAAAAAAAAAAAACAGAACAATAACAATAGGTTTTGGGCTGATGGCTGAACACCTCATAAATAGTTAAAATATTATGTAACAAAAAAAACCACTGCAAAGTGTACTGTGGATGATTGGCGCAAGCAGGCCAGCCATAAGGCAGTGTTGAGCCTGCTTTGAACTGTGCCTGACCTGTGTTTGCGTCTAACTCTTTGGCAATACTCTGGACTTGCACGTCCTTAGAGACCAGCTTATACTACACACTTCACAGTTAGGGTCACATAAGCTTTGCCTGATCCCAAAAGGTTCAATTGACTGAAAAGTAGGAGCTCCTATTACTAGAACAGTATCCCATAATCAATAAAGTGATCTACATACCAACCGAGCAACTACTTTACCCTTATCAAATTCATACCATATCCTAGGGCCAGGATATCATATTCAAGTTGGTGGAAAGGAAAATAAAAATAAAAACCTGTATTGTACATTACAAGAATGTTTAAGAATTGGCACATTAATCCAGAGGTCGATGGTTCAAATCCCGCTCTAGTCAATTTTTCTTTGTTCAACCCAAAATCATTAAAAATGTACCGTCAGTTTCCCTTGTGGTTTATTATTTGATTTATAATTTGGTTAAATATTAAACACTGATTTAGTGTAATTTTACACATGATTCATCATCTTGTGACATTTTAACATTTAAATTCGTCTACAAAATAAGGCCTACATGTAGGTATGATTAAGGTCCGTCCAAGCTTTCTTGGAATAAGAAACTTTGCCGAAAAGGTTTTGAAATAAGAAGAAAGATAAGACAAAGAAGAAAATAATAATAACAATAATACGTTAGTTGTTCGGCTGTAAGGCTGAACACTAAACAGTAGAAAACTATCAGCTGTATCATGATGTATTTGTGATCAGTAACTTCTTCTTCACTTGATTGCAAACTTCTCATTTGAATATAATGAGTTACATTATATTACATGTATCATTTTATTGGTGATATGATTTGTGAGATAAACAGAAAATAAACGTTAGCCTACCATTGATTTCCATTGGAAATTAAAGTTAAAACCTGTATAAGGTCAAAAGGGATCATATTTCAAGTATATGAAAAGAAGACTATGACTTGTGACTTCTGAGGACAATGTCACATCACATGGATACTAAACTACAAGAAGACACTAATTTATAAAGATTGTTAGTTTATTTCATCTGTTTATGTAAGTAATGAGCAACAAGGTAAAACATGGCACAAATGTTATGAATTATTTAAGTTTGGTTTAGGAGATAATGATTATTTGAAAGTAAAACTTCAAAGGAAGCTAATTCAAAATCTGGTGACGTCATGATGATGTTACAGTAAAGGTACATGGAGTACTTGTTTTTTTTTATAGTTTAAAAAAAAACTAGTTCAAGTCATAGGCTATATGAACAGTACAAGACATTTTTCTTAAACCTATCACAAGAGGGCGCTTTTACATACATGTATGATGAAATCATTAAAGCTACAATCAAAAAGGGTACATCATTACAGATCATTTCATACATAAAAACCATCCTCTATGAAAGTAGACTTCTAGCAATTGTATTTAATTTGAAATTCCAGTTTGGACCAGTAGAAAAGGTCATAATGGGGTTGTGTCTTTGAACAAAATTACAAATAGGTAACGACCTACAATGTGGCAAAACAATCAGAAACGTATCTCTTGCGGTTTGATCTAATGTACTTTAATCTGATGACGTCATCATAACATTACAACAGTATGCACACCATTGGACACTTAGTTCTTTAAAACAATCACAACTATAGAACATTGTAAAGAGGCATTCAGAATAAAAATATGCAAATGTTGCAATGCACTTCTGGAAAGAAAAGTGCTGAAAAATAAAAAACTATAACTCAATTATCTTTGTGAATGAAAACCCAACTGTTTGGCTAACTTCATCTTGACAGAAACTGAAGACTCATTGAGAAGTGTGGCAATACAAACAAAAAAATATAAATAACATGAACACAGATATTCTAGGGCTTGAATTTTGTTTCTCTTACTCCAGCTTCCTCAGAATTAAAGATTTTATAAAAACATGACGCTACATGTATTACATTCAATATCATGTAATACACCACAAGGGAGACTGACTGTGTAAACTCTAATAACTCGTGGAGTTGAACAAAAACAAATTACTTGTTTGGTTTCTGACTGGCACCCCTGAATAAAGATATTGACAAAATGTAGGGAGACTGCCAACATAGGGTAAGATAGCTCAATTGGTAGAGAGCCGGCATGTTAATCCAGAGGTCCTTGTTTAAATCCCGCTCTGATCAATTTTTGTTTGATCAACCCCAAATATGTACTTAAGGCCTTTTCACACTATCAACTTTTGATCCGTGTCGAAACTTATTTGGATCAGGTCCGTGTTGGCTCAGTAAAATTTCAACACGGATTCGCTTTGCTTTGCGCGAAATCAACTTACACGTTACACGTGTAACTTTTGATCCGGGCATCGTGCGACCGTTTCACATTGTAGGGTCTTACCAAATTGAAGTGGGACGCGCCCCTATGCACTATAGTGCGCTGTGGCGCGTAGTGACGCGTTATGATGCTTTGCGACGACCTATTTTTACGCGGTGACTTTTCTTTACATTCTTAACAACTACATGTACCCAGAGGTGTTTACACTACGGCTTTCGACATATGCTGGATCAGTTTCGACATGGACTAGTTTCGACATGGATCAAGCGCTCTATCTGGATCGACACCGCTTTGAAAATTAGTAGTGTGAAAAGGGCAGTCCACATTATATGGATCATATCCGTATCCAACACAGGGATTTTTTTTAGTGTGAAAAGGCCTGTAGATATAGTCTGAATTTCACTTACATTTTCTGTTTTATTGGGATTCAAACAGTGTTGTTGACTCGAGTCGGTGACTTGGACTCGAGTCAGACTGGAGTCACCAATTTCATTGACTTGCGACTTGACTTGACTTGGGGCAAAATGACTTGCAACTTGACTTGACTTGAGAAAATATGACTTGCGACTTGGCTTGACTTGTGCAAAAAAGAATTGAGAGTTGAGCATTGACTTGAATACTAAATGGTAGGTATATATGTTTACATTTTTACGGTTTGGATAAATGTCCCAAAATTCACTTGAAAGTTCCGCAAAACATGGACCACATTGCGATCACAGTTTACACAACACATGCGGTCACATCGTTTCCAATTTAGAGGCTCTTAGTCTTCATTATCTCGTTGCTTTGCCTGCTACAATTAAAGCAAGAATCATTAAACGCTAGAGGCCGTTTCAGAATAATGCGATAGCGTGAGAGAAAGTGCCCTCTTTTGGTGAAATAACCCAATGCATTACGCGATAGATCACAACACCTGTTTAAAACGCTTTGATCAAAGACTGTACGTGTGTGCGGATGCTCGGGGAAAAAAGCGTTTTCCTCTGAATTGCAATCATCGCCATCGCTGGTGTTCAATCTAAAACCGTGCACTGATGTGATGTGATGAAGATGCATTGTTTTTTATCACATGCGCGAGTGTGTACATGTTTTTTCTTAACATTAGATTTTGTTTTTGAAAATGTCGGTTACACGTGTAACCGACTGTTTCAGAAATGGTCACCTTTCTTGTAAAATTTTGTTAAATTTAGTTTTTGCCATTATGAGCCCCCCAAATTTGACAAAAATGCCGTGGTGCCCTTTTCACACTTACAAAATTGCTGCTATGCCCTTTAAATTCTAGAAAAGGCACAGCAATTATTGCCGTTCCCTTTTTTTTGAACACGAAGTTCTAGGCCTGTGATTGTGGGAGTGGGCCTGTGACTTGACTTGACTTGCGAAAAATGACTTGCGACTTGACTTTGGAAAAAATGACTTGGTTACAACACTGGATTCAAAAATGTATAGGCTTAACCATCATCCCAGTTTCCTGTTGCAAGAAAAGTTTTCTACAATGTGGACATCACCACATGGCAATACATGCAGAACTTCCCTGTTGTGCATACTTAGCATGATACCATGTCACCCCAAAAAGACGCTCACAGCATTGTAAGTAGAAATAGTCTATTTCTATTTCTATTTCTATGCTCACAACACCGTGAAGTGGAAGGATTATCATTTTTGGACATCGATGACTCTTGCAAAGGTACAGCAGTTTTACAAATTACCATCTGACTCAACAAGCTTTCTAGTCGGCCCGTTTCCTACAACTCTGGGAGGACACCAGTTTAAACTAAGTGTGACTTGGGATAAATTAGCCTTAAAAAGACAATCATGTCCATAGTTCACACAACATATGTACACGATGTACATTTAGGCATTAACTTCACAACCATTCAGTGTTGTACTAATCAGTAGTAATTGAGTGTACTCATATAGTATTCTCTTAGCAAAGTACTCGTACTCAAACTCCACACTCGATACTTGACTAAGAGTACAAATTAATTGTATTCAAAATGTACTCAATAGTCAAGAAATTAATCCTGCGTGAGCACAGACAATTTTATATTCCTGGCAATAAATGGTTAGAAGAATATGTTTAAAAACTGCTTCATTTTGAAAATGGTTAACTGAATAACATTCAAGATATTTCGTTTAAAAAAATCCTATCAGTATCAGGGTTTAAGGTTTTCAAAATGATTGTATCATACCAATGATATGCCTGGAATAAAATGCATATCTCTGTGTGAAAAAAAAAATCAAATCTATCTTTCATCACATTTTTTGAAGATAAATCAAATCGGCATGATTCAAAAATTAGTCAGTGTCAATATTATATTATAAAATACTGCAAAATTTAATATCAAACACACCAGTATTTTATACCTCATTTTGAAGTACATTGTACTTGGTACTCCGCTGTTGGATTCAGTACTCAGATATCAGAGGTTTTTTAAAACTTAGCACTCAGGCTTGTCTTGATTTGACGCCTCTTTTGCCCGCTACATACATGAGCGTGTGCGTTTTCCCCCTACATACATGAGCGCGTGCGTAGAGTGGATCAACCCCAGGCCTACATGTACATGTAATTAACTAATACAAGAGATTATGAGCAAGCAGGGCATGTTGGAAAAAAAGCATCTAGAGATTGGTCACCCGTTAGAATGATGTTGCATTTAGACATAACTCACCACAGTGACTTTGACTTTTTACCCCAAAACAATTCCAACTTTCCCTTTTCCCAAGGGTATTCCCCAAAACGCTAAATTAATACAAAGTCACTCAAAAGGCCTAAATTTTCTCGGATGCAACAAAGAAATCAAACATAGTCACACTGACATAAAGAACAATAAAAAGGTAATTTAATAATGAAAAATAAACCACTTGAATCAAATATCAATAGAGTTTAACAAGCCTACAATGATAACATGTACCTTTAACAATTAGGCAAAGATCTTTTAGTAAATAAGAAGATTTCACAGGCGAGAGCTTGAGGAGGATTCAGTGAAAAACAGCCCTTTGACGGTGTCAAAATGAGCTGCAAAGCAGAGCGAATTTGCCTCAAACAATGGACTGGAAATAGAACTTAGAAGAAACCACGGGGATGCAAGCCTACTCCCGCCACAAAAATATAAGGAAGAAGAAACCCCAAAATACTGAGTTATTGCTCGGACAACATTTCTTTTGTTTTAGCCATAATGACTGTAACATTTGACGTAGGGGCTTTTAAAAACAAATAGGCTTCTGGGGGATCTCAAGACCAAACCACACATCAAGTTTGGAGTTTAAAATGTGCCAAGTCCTTCTTGAGTTATCGCTCGGACAATGTTGCACGCACATACATTGTACACACCCACACCCACACAAACAGCTTGCTTCGCTGGCGGGGCATAACAAATCACACATCTGCTTGAGATAAACTTACATTTTTTTGCAAAATTAGCATGCCATATAATCCAACATAAAAACAGCGTTAACCTGATAATATCCTTCAAAGTTCTAGTCACCGTAGGAGGATAAAGCTGATCTAACAGAAGAAACTTCTACTTCAAATTTTTGATGATGATGGATTCAATTTTTTTTGACTCACTTGATTATTACAACTATGACTTGAAGTTCGAACCTCATAGTCTTAAATAGTTGTGTAGAATCCCCATCCGTTGCCGCTCCTCTCAGTCCCACTACTCCTAGAACTATGAGTCAATGAGGATCGAACCTCTCTCCACCACATGTCCACTGTCAGGTCAGACTGTAGTGTTATCAAGTGCAAAGTAGAAACCCGCGCAGGGTTAACAACTAAGATTTGGCCTGGCAACACTGGTAGGACGCCACTCGTGACTCTCGTCACTGCAACGGAAGAGTCCAATCTGGGCTAGGGCAAATTTATTTATCATAATGGGTTCCCCAGTATTGGGGCACTGTACTCGGTTTTTCGCCCCAGTTACTGGGTCTACACTGATGGCTAATTAATAGGCTTAGCAATGATTTAACAACATATACAGATCACACTTACACAGACTACTAACGCATGTGATCAGTTCAAAGGAGCCATCTTGTCAACACCAACACAACAGCTGTCTGAAGACAATCTCACAATAAAGGCATTTTTCTGGTGTGATGTACAATGTGCAAAATCTCAGTGCAAATTTAGCCCCATGGGTTTCTACAATCAAATAATTAAAATTGCGTGCCGTTACCCTTTTTCGATCAACTTTTTTTTCTCAACCATCAATTTTTATATTCCGTTTACCGTGAGATGGGATGAGAACCACTGTGACCAGCTTGATTTCACAAAGCATTAAGGTTCATCTAAAAAAGATTTATAAGTTGTCAATATTGCCAATGCCACGGTGACTTTTATTGTGACTTCACTCACACTTTGCTTAGCGAGAATTTAAGATTGAATTGCAGTTGTTATCAATTAGTTCTTTGTAAAAAGTTTGTAACATTAACAACTTTTTTACAAGTCAAAATTTTTGGTATGAACCATTAACAATGTCTGACCTGACAGTGGACATGTGGTGGAGAGCTACTTCTAGAACTATGAGGTTCGATCCTCATATAGTTCTATGAGTAGTGGAGAGCGATCCCCTGGAGCTGGAAGTTCTGTATTCTTGCTGATAAAATAGCTCTTCGCTTGGGACTGAGAGGAGCGGCAACGGATGGGGATTCTACACAACTATTTAAGACTATTTTATGAGGTTCGAACCTCTTCTACCTCGTCCAAGGCGCAACCTACTCCTTGCTAGGGTACTTGAACTTTGCAGGATTCTTTCTGACTACAATAATTACTATTAGTATTAGTCAATGACTACAGTGGTAGGGAGTAGGCGCAACCTACTCCTAGAACTATGAGGTTCAATCTGCTATCGTCTCCATTATCCTCATTAGTCATAGTCAGAGTGACATGATGTACAAAATCCTATTCGAAACTTTTTTCCCTTCACGTTTCTGCACCTACAGTTATTTTCCCAAACCGGATCTCGCCAAAATTAGGCTCTATGTGTTCTTTGTTCTCACAGTGAGCTCGGCGCGGGTCCAGAAAATCCACTCCGCAAAAAAAAAGTTGCAAAAAGTGATAAATTCTCACGGTTTTCAGAATCCTTGCCTTCCGTTAACAAAATGGCCGCCGCTGAAATTTTTGAGCTGGTAATGCTGCGTGCTACGCTGGTAACAATTACCAACATACAATCATAGGCGCAATGTTGGTCCACAATAATCGATGTTCTGTGCGTTACCAGCGTAGCGCGCAGCATACCAGCTCAACAAATTTCAGCGGCGGCCATTTTGAACGGAAGGCGAGGATTCTGAAAACGGTGAGAATTTATCACTTTTTGCAACTTTTTTTTTGCGGAGTGGATTTTCTGGACCCAACCCGAGCTCACTGTGAGAACAAAGAACACATAGAGCCTAATTTTGGCGAGATCCGGTTTGGGAAAATAACTGTAGGTGCAGAAACGTGAAGGGAAAAAAGTTTCGAATAGGATTTTGTACATGTCACTCTATGAGGGAACCTCATACTAGTTCTAGGACGAGTAGGCGCAACCATGCAAGAGCACTACACTACGTCTAACCACTTACACAAAATATTCCACGGCTTAGCTTAGCTTCTTCTCCTAGATCATCTGCTCATTCCTCCATGCGTTTCCGAAAGGATGAGACAATCTGCGCTAATTTTGTTTTTACCCTACTCAGTACCCTAATCTGCGCAAACGTTAAAGAAATCAGAATTTCGGGGGGCCATACAGTACACGACATTGATGCAGCAGCAGACGACTGCTTATGAGACCCTTCTCTATATATCCTCCCCTGTCCGGTTTTCGATGTAGTATGCCTTTTTCTTTGAATTGAAAAAAAATAAAAATATTCCATAATCAACTGATGCCCTAATTACCTTCCTTTGTTTGTAAGAAATATGCAAACATATATTAAAACGTGATGGATATTGAAACTTTCACACCACGCACCGATCTTCGATGACTTCAATAGCGTCCCATTTGTTTTGAGTTTCCCTGTTTTCGATGCAAACAAGAGAGTATGGTGTCCGGGTGAAGCCATGCCATACGTGGAAGAAACATCTGCAGTGACTATACAAGTGTTCTGTGAGACTTAGTGTATGACTCTATAGCCAGCAGTTTTCTTCATTTTATTCAACATATTTTTTATTTAGTTTTAAAAATAACCATGGTATTTTAAAAAAAAATAAAAATAAAAAAATAATGTAAATAATTCTTGGCTTTCAAATCTTATTTTTATTTAGTTTTGTGTATTTTTATGTTTCTTAACATTTATAATAAAGCATATAAATAAACAGTGATAATCGAATCACAAAGCTGATGTTTAAATTTTAATAATAACAAAAATGATAGAGTGTTACAAAAAAAATTATCCAGACTATTAGAAAATGATATAAGGCACGTGGCTTCTTTAAGCCTCTGTATTTTCCCCCCCCAGCAGAATGCTCAGCAGAATGTTCAGTCACATGATTTGATCATCGTGAATTGTGAATAAAAAAAGTGTTTGATGAAACTTTTTCGGTGGGGATTTTTTTTTTTATGGCCCCGACAGTGGCATATTTTTGTACCTTGCAGAAATGCCTAAAATACCACAACTTTTTGCATTTACAAGTGCAACTAACCAGTGGAGCCTTACATGTTTCTAAGTTTTGCGTGGTCAAAGGAGAGGAGACTCTTTGCTTGGCAAGTCAAACCACAAAAATTGTATCTAGGGACTGTTTACATCGCGCGCAGCAGAGAGGTAAAAGATTTGCCTCGATTTCAGGGACACCCTGAATACAGGGCGTCCTCCTACGGCCGGGGGTGCGTTCGATTAGCTTCGATCCCCGGGTCGACCCCCCGGTCTGCTCATCCGGGTGAGCCCCTAACCATGAGCTAATCGAACGCCAACTTCCCCCAGCATTCTTCCGATGCATCTTGGGACAGCCGACCGGAACTACTTCCATTTTGTGCCGTATGTCCGATACTTTCCGTGGATTCACGAAAACATCGTAAAATAATTATTCTCAAGGTAAAACTGCAACGTTAAACAATTTGTACAACCCCACATTGATACAAAGGTACCCGGCTTCGAATAAAAAATACTTATTGCTCACAAAAACGCTGTTGTAATGGCGAAAATGTGTGTCAAACTTCCTAAAATGTCCCGCTGAATTACAAACAAAATGGTGGCCATTGAGAAAGTTTTTCGCCGTGACGTCATGAACCAGGGGCAGCCCCAAGTGACCCGCTCCACACAAGCAGGGCACTTGGGGCTACCCCGGGTGTGAGCCCCGCGAATGACGTCAAAGCTATTCGAACGCACACCGGGGGAAGACCTGGGTCGACACCCGGGGAAGCTAATCGAACGCACCCACTAGTCAAATTTGTTGCTGGCGATAAATTTAGTGCCAGCACCAAATTTCAAAAAACATTGTCAACGACCATCATAGGCCGTCGTTGACAGTGGGAACGAAATCGCGAATTCACGAATTTTCATTTGAAAAGTTGTCATCGAAAAAACATAAAATCTTCATTTTTTTTCTTTACAGTTGTCTTCCTTATATCCCAAACCATTATGCCTAGGCGCCCCCAATTAATTAATCAACTATTTAGATCAGCCCAATTAATTAAACAATTGCATAATACAGCCCGTATGCGAAGTTACTGTAACAAAGTCTATGGTTAAACAAGCAACTACCTAATTTTCATTTGAAAAGTTGTCATCGAAAAATTATAAAATCTTCAGGTTTTTCTTCACAGATGTCTTCCTTACATCCCAAACCATCATGCCTAGGCGCCCCCAATTAATTAACCAACTAATTAGGTCAGCCCAATTAATTAAACAATTGCATACATTAGCCTGTACATGGGATCTTACTATTAAACGTCCGGAACAAACACGCAATTTTCATTTGAAAAGTTGTCATCGAAAAAACATTAAATCTTCATTTTTTTCTTTACAGTTGTCTTCCTTATATCCCAAACCATTATACCTAGGCGCCCCCAATTAATTAACCCACTAATTAGGTCAGCCCAATTAATTAAACAATTGCATAATACAGCCCGTATGCGAATTTACTGTAACAAAGTCTATGGTTAAACACGCAACTAGCTAATTTTCATTTGAAAAGTTGTCATCGAAAAAACATTAAATCTTCATTTTTTTCTTTACAGTTGTTTTCCTTATATCCCAAACCATTATACCTAGGCGCCCGCAATTAATTAACCCACTAATTAGGTCAGCCCAATTAATTAAACAATTGCATAATACAGCCCGTATGCGGATTTACTGTAACAAAGTCTATGGTTAAACATGCAACTACCTAATTTTCATTTGAAAAGTTGTCATCGAAAAAACATTAAATCTTCATTTTTTTCTTTACAGTTGTTTTCCTTATATCCCAAACCATTATACCTAGGCGCCCGCAATTAATTAACCCACTAATTAGGTCAGCCCAATTAATTAAACAATTGCATAATACAGCCCGTATGCGAATTTACTGTAACAAAGTCTATGGTTAAACATGCAACTACCTATTTTTCATTTGAAAAGTTGTCACCGAAAAATCATAAAATCTTCAGGTTTTTCTTCACAGATGTCTTCCTTATATGCCAAACCATTGTGCATAGGCGCCCCCATTTAATTAACCTACTAATTAACTCAGCCCAATTAATTAAACAAATGCATAAATTAGCCCGTGTGCGAATTTACTATTAACGTCCGGAACAAACAAGCAATTTTCATTTGAAAAGTTGTCATCGAAAAATATTAAAATCTTCATTTTTTTTTCACAGTTGTCTACCTTATATCCCAAACCATCATGCCTATAGGCGCCCCAATTAATTAACCCACTAATTAACTCAGCCCAACTAATTAAACAATTGCATAAATTAGCCCGTATGCGAATTTACTGTGACAAAGTCTATGGTTAAACACGCAACTACGTAAATTTCATTTGAAAAGTTGTCATCGAAAAATGATAAATTCTTCAGGTTTTTCTTCACAGTTGTCTTCCTTATATCCCAAACCATTATGCCTAGGCGCCCCCATTGAATTAACCCACTAATTAACTCAGCCCAACTAATTAATTAGTGGGTTAATTAATTGGGGGCGCCTAGGCATGATGGTTTGGGATATAAGGAAGACAATTGTGGAAAAACAAATGAAGATTTTATAATTTTTCGATGACAACTTTTCAAATGAAAATTGCGTGTTTGTTCTGGACGTTAAATAGTAAATTCGCATACGGGCTAATTTATGCGATTGTTTAATTAGTTTGGCTGAGTTAATTAGTGGGTTAATTAAATGGGGGCGCCTAGGCATAATGGTTTGGGATATAAGAAAGACAACTGTGAAGAAAAAAATGAAGATTTTAATATTTTTCGATGACAACTTTTCAAATGAAAATTAGGTAGTAGCGTGTTTATTTCTAGACTTTGTAACAGTCAATTCGCATACGGGCTATATTATGCGATTGTTTAATTAGTTGGGCTGAGTTAATTAGTGGGTTAATTAATTGGGGGCGCCTAGGCATAATGGTTTGGGATATAAGGAAGACAACTGTGAAGAAAAAAATGAAGATTTTAATATTTTTCGATGACAACTTTTCAAATGAAAATTAGGTAGTAGCGTGTTTATTTCTAGACTTTGTAACAGTCAATTCGCATACGGGCTATATTATGCGATTGTTTAATTAGTTGGGCTGAGTTAATTAGTGGGTTAATTAATTGGGGGCGCCTAGGCATAATGGTTTGGGATATAAGGAAGACAACTGTGAAGAAAAAAATGAAGATTTTAATATTTTTCGATGACAACTTTTCAAATGAAAATTAGGTAGTTGCATGTTTAACCATAGACTTTGTTACAGTAAATTCGCATACGGGCTATATTATGCGATTGTTTAATTAGTTGGGCTGAGTTAATTAGTGGGTTAATTAATTGGGGGCGCCTAGGCATAATGGTTTGGGATATAAGGAAGACAACTGTGAAGAAAAAAATGAAGATTTTATGTTTTTTCGATGACAACTTTTCAAATGAAAATTCGAGAATTCGCGATTTCGTTCACACTGTCAACGACGGCCATGACGGTCGTTGACAATGTTTTTTGAAATTTGGTGCTGGCACTAAATTTCTCGCCAGCAACAAATTTGGTGCTGGCACCAAATTTAGTGCTCACTTCAGTCTGGTAGTCTAGTGTGATGCGTACTCAATATTAATAAACGCTTGCAAGAAGACCTTTCCTCTATGGATATATGACTGAGCCGGGAAGTACTATGTGGAAATTGAGCTGACGGGATTTCGTTATGCAAAGGTTATTAATATTATCACCAACAACCACAGGGAGGGTACAAGTAAAATAGTGGAAAACGTTATTTAACGATCTGAATTACTGTTTAATTTCTGAATCATTCTGTATAAACAGTCGCCATTTTGGAAACTACCACAATCCCATAATGCATCTTAATTAGTATGGAGAGCCAAAAGAGGGAGGCATAAAAAAATTATGTTATATTGACATTTCCTATTCTGGCTGCACACAAAAAAGAGGTTTTTCAAATTAATGTTGCTTCGAGCTAACATGCTGTCTGAGCTTCAAATTACTCCTGTAGGTCAATAAAACTCTCTTCTTTCATAATCCTTTTGAAAAAAGGCACAAATTTACCTCACTTTTTCACGCATCAAAAAGATTCAGAGCATGGTCACCGACGCGATTAATGCGAGTGCAGCCATTTTTGAACTTTTTTTAATAGAAAAATTTGGTCACCATTTTTCAATTAATACCGCCCTCTCTTGACTTCTACCCCCAAAATACTGCCATCTATTGATAGAAAGAGGAGTGGGAAGTTTACGGTGCTTTTTTCCCCGTCTCAATCGGTGAAGAAATAAGGTTTTTATGTATTTTTTTACCATTTTGGGCCAAATTTTGACTAAATTTCCTATTTAAAGGAATGTACATTCAGCGACGGTGGGGTATGCTGTCAAACCTATATCCTCCCCTGTCCGGTTTTCGATGTAGTATGCCTTTTTCTTTGAATTGAAAAAAAATAAAAATATTCCATAATCAACTGATGCCCTAATTACCTTCCTTTGTTTATAAGAAATATGCAAACATATATTAAAACGTGATGGACATTGAAACTTTCACACCACGCACCGATCTTCGATGACTTCAATAGCGTCCCATTTGTTTTGAGTTTGACCTGTTTTCGATGCAAACAAGAAAGTATGGTGTCCGGGTGAAGCCATACGTGGAAGAAACATCTGCAGTGACTATTAGTGTTCTGTGAGACTTAGTGTATGACTCTATAGCCAGCAGTTTTCTTCATTTTATTCAACATATTTTTTATTTAGTTTTAAAAATAACCATGGTATTTTTCAAAAACTTAAAAAAAAAAAAAAAAAAATTTAAATGTAAATAATTCTTGGCTTTCAAATCTTATTTTTATTTAGTTTTGTGTCTTTTTATGTTTCTTAACATTTATAATAAAGCATATAAATAAACAGTGATAATCGAATCACAAAGCTGATGTTAAAATTTTAATATTAATAACAAAAATGATGGAGTGTTACAAAAAAAAATTATCCAGACTATTAGAAAATGATATAAGGCACATGGCTTCTTTAAGCCTCTGTATTTTTTCCCCCAGAATGCTCAGCAGAATGTTCAGTCACATGATTTGATCATCGTGAATTGTGAATTGAAAAAGTGTTTGATGAAACTTTTTCGGTGGGAATTTTTTTTTTTATGGCCCCGACAGTATGACATATTTTTGTACCTTGCAGAAATGCCTAAAATACCACAACTTTTTGCATTTACAAGTGCAACTAACCAGTGGAGCCTTACATGTTTCTAAGTTTTGGTCAAATGAGAGGAGACTCTTTGCTTGGCAAGTCAAACCACAAAAATTGTATCTAGGGACTGTTCAACATCGCGCGCAGAGAGGTCAAAGGTTTGCCTCGATTTCAGGGACCCCCTGAATACAGGGCGTCCTACGATATCAGTTTAATCTTTGTCCATTTTTGAGCAAGAAAAGTTGGGTTTTGTTCCAGCGCGAGGTCGCGCATGCAATTTACGGAGGTTTTAATTAAACCAAGTACTCGGTAAAATCTCATTTTTGAACCTTTGAGTGCGCGTTAGGGATAGGGCTGATAAGCTTGAGTAGTGTGGGTGGTCTTCATTTAACAATCTCTGTACCTCAGTCGGCGGCCAGAAGAGTAACCAGAAGAGTACCGCGTGTTTGTTGTCTTTTGGAAGGCATAACTCATTAACGAAAGCACCCATGACAATGGGGTTTGCACCATTGAATTTCTCCTGAGGAGACCTTTAATTTGATGTAAAATTTTAATATATTTGAAAAAAATAAATTTTTACTATAACATAGCTAATGACATTGTATGCATAACGACGTATGAAGCCCAATTCCTCGCTTTTGTGGATGCCACAACCACGCACGTTTATTACTTGGTTGGGTTCCTCCATGGTGAAAGGGGGGAAGGGTTCCTCCATGGTGAAAGGGGGGAGTGTTCATCACCCTCACCCTCCCCCACCCTTCACCCACAATTGTCAATCTTAACCCTAACCCTACCCCTAACCCTACCCCTAACCCTACCCCTAACCCTACCCCTAACCCTATAATAATAATAATAATAACTAGTTCTTATATAGCGCATTTCACAATAACGTATCAATGCGCTTTACATTAGTGCCCTGGTCATTGGGCCAATAACATTCCTTTAATCTTTCTCAGCTCCCTGGGGAGTATACAGCCCGGGCTGCCGTGATGGCGCTCCGAAGGCTTTTTCAAACACAATATCAACCTCTACCCTTGCAGGTACCCATTTATACCCCTGGGTGAAGAGAAGCAATTATAGCAAAGTGTCTTGCTCAAGGACACAAGCGTCATGACCGGGACTCGAACCCACACCCCGATGACTAAACCACCAGAACTTGAAGCTCTTAACCACTCGGCCATGACACTCTACCCCTAACCCTACCCCTAACCCTACCCCCAACCCTACCGCTAACCCTAACCCTACCCCCAACCCTACCGCTAACCCTAACCCTAACCCTACCCCTAACCCTAACCCTATCCCCTAACCCTCACCCAACCCCAAACCCTCACCCTCACCCCCTCCCCCCCTATCCAGTCACCCTCACCGTCTCGTGGTTGTGGCTTCATACATATGAAGCCACAACCATACACATGCAAACGTCCGTGGTTGTGGCTTCATGTATGAAGTCACACAACCACGGCATTGTGCATGGGTTGTGGCAGGAATTGGGCTTCATATGTCGGTTCGTATATATATCTCAAAAGAGGTTACTACATGTATAAGAGTGTATGTGTACAGATAACCCACCTTGTTGGGCTGTAATGGCTCTCTTTTAACATCGGTCTCATAACACTCGCCATTACAGCCCACCATCCATACATGTCTAAAACGTGAAGTTTTACAAGTACGAGCAAGTCGTACCTCTTTGATCGCAAATTTCTCCCACTTATAAACATCCCATACTACTCCAACCTACTTCACTTTGTTCCTTATGTGACCGGTATGAGAATATACCAACCCCCCTCTAAATTTACACTCTTTAATTCATTGCGTAACTATATATGAATATTCATTAAGCCAAATCTTGAGTCCACCTTCTTACCGTTGGTGGCGGACTCTCCCTTATTCATTCAAACTCTGGACGAAGACGTAGAAGCAGCACTTAACACTTTCGTCCATCTTCTTGTCATTTCAGGTAAACGATTTCTCATTTTATAATTCATACTCTTATCTCACTTATTCATAGACGCAAGTCATTTACTATTACTATTACTTAATGCATTTTATACTTCTTGATTTAATGTTATTTAATTGATCTTATGAGAAGAGAATTTCTCTGAGCAAGATGGCGACCGTCATTGAACTTTTGGCGGGAACCCTAGCGCCATCTTGGTTTCCTTGGTTTAGTATATTTGCTATTCCGAATAAGTTCATTAATTACTTTATATAAGGTTGATGTTTTATTAATATTCTTCATTTGTAATTCATTGTTAATTGTTTTATTGTTTCAAACTCTGGACGAAGACGTAGAAACAGCACTTAACACTTTCGTCCGTCTTGTCATTTCAGAATAAACGATACACGGAAAACACTATAACTGCATTTACTGTGCCGATTCCTCTTAAAGCCATTATTAATTGACCTGAACAAGATCACAAGGGTCACAAATTGGTGTAAGATCCGGTTTTAAGAGGTCCATCATCGGCAATCCCAGTGCAGAAACCCCTGGCACGATCCTGAGTATTCTCAACGCTACCTTGCATCCACAGCTCTACATACTACCTTGACGTACCTACCTTGAAGACACAGACCGGAAACCCCAAGGTCACTGCAGAGACTTCGGGAGACCGGCCTGTTCCGTCTGTTGTGGCTTCTTCTTCTTATCGTGTCCACACACACTAGATATTGTTTTTCAGACAGAACTGGACACAGTTCCTAGCAATATCGTTGTACTCTGCAAGGTCCTCAGTTTTGCATTCTTGCTCCAGTAGGGGGCATCTCAGGAGGTGCTCCATAGTTTGTGGCTCTGTCTTACATGCAGGTCACGTCTTCAGAGTCTAGGTATCCCCACTTCTTGAGAGACACTTTGCACCGGCCAGTTGATGTTCTAAGTCTGTTGAGGCACTTCTATTCAGCCCAACTTGAGTCAGCACCAGGAGGGAGTTCTTCTGAAGCACTTATGGTCATGGATGTTCTAGGTGGAAGTTTACCAAGTCTCTCATCCCACATGGCAGTTCGGAGAACCCCGGCTTCTGCACTTGGTTTGACTTTGTTGAGGAAGCTTTTCCTGGACTTGAGTCGATTTTTAGCAGGTTCGTGGCTAAATAGAGGGTTTCGCTCATCTGTGGTCTGGCGATAGCGTTCTCTGCTGCTTGCCGCACTGCGTCGAACATCAGGTGGCGCTATACCAGAAAGTATGTATAGGCTGTCAGTTGGTGTTGGTCTGAGGCATCCAGTGATAAGTCGGCATGTAGCATTGATGGCTGGATCAATAATCTTAGCGTGGGTAGATCTTTCCCAGACTGGGCACGCATACTCTGCAGATGAATAACAAAGGGCTAAGGCCGTTGATCGAAGAGTGTCTGGGCTGGCACCCTATCTTGTTCCAGTAAGTTTGCTGACAATGTTGTTTCTTGCATAGACTTTGGCTTTGGTCTTCTCAACATGGGTCTTGAAGGAGAGGCAGCGGTCTAGGGTGACACCAAGGTACACTGGATGATCACAGTTTTCAAGAGGAGCCCCAGACCAGGAGACGTTCAGTTGGCGTTTGGCTTCTCGATTACGCAGATGAAAGGCACACACCTGTGTTTTTGATGGATTTGCACTGAGGTGGTTCTCTTTGTAGTAAGGTGACAATATGTCGAGAGCATGCGAGAGTCTTTCTTCAACAGTACTGAAGTCACTGTCTTGAGCAGCTACACCAAGGTCATCTGCATAGATGAAGCGGCGTGTACCTTCACTTCTTGGCTGATCATTGGTGTAAATGTTGAAGAGTAGAGGTGCAAGCACACTGCCCTGTGGTAACCCATTCTTGAGATTTCTCCATCTGCTCTTCTTACTCCCAAGCTCAACGTAGAAGTGCCTGTTCTCTAGCATACTTTCAACCAGTTCTGTAAGACGGATGTCCTACATGTATGTGAGTTCCAAGATCTTGTGGAGGAGACATCTGTGGTTAACTGTGTCGTAGGCAGCTGAGAGGTCAACAAACACGACACCGGTTACTTTCCCTTCCTCGAAACCATCTTCTATGTACTGAGTGAGGTTGAGTACTTGGCTCGTAGTTGATTTGCCAGGACGGAAACCGGCTTGCTCTGGTATGAGGAGTTTATCAACAACAGGTCCAACTCGGTTGAGTATGAGGCGTTCGAAGAGCTTAATACAAGTGACTCAGAAGTGATATAGGTCTGTAGCTCTTAGGAATGGCTGGATCTTTCCCAGGTTTCAGGAGTGCTAGAACATGTGCTTTCTTCCAGATCTTAGGCATCTTGTTGGGGGACAGGCAATGGTTGTACAACTGTAGCAGCCATTTCTTAGTAGCAGGGCCAAAGCTCTTAATTTGCTCTGTTGAGATGTTATCAAGGCCGATAGCTTTTCCTGGTTTCAACGAGGTGATACCCTCTTCCAACTCTTCCATGGCCATGGGTCGGGTGAATCCCTGGTCGTAGTTGTACTTTTTATGGTCCAGTTTGATCCTGTTCTTCACCTTACCACTTTTCCCATTCAAGAGTAGCTGGTTAGCGACTTGGTTTGCAGTGACTTTGGGTTGGTGCGGTGGTGCTTTAGGATCTCCACGGAACTTTCGGATGGTTGACCATGCTTTTTTGCTATTTTTGGACATATCAATTGATTCAATCAAGGCTTGCCAGGACTTACGACGCTCCTTGGATATGCTTTCCATTACTTTCTCGCCTATTTGAGTTGTTGCATCAGCGAATTGGTCTTCATTAAACATGGTAACATATTCTTCATACAGTTCTGGGCTTTCCTTGGATAGTCCAGGTATATATTGCACCCTACATCCCCGTGGGATATGTCTTCTTGCAGATTTCTTCACAAGTTCTGCGAAGCGGTCGTAGTTGCATGATACGGGAGAAATACGCTTGATGTTCTGACCAGTTTATCGGAGAAACCTTGCCAGTCTGCTTTCCTGTAGTTGAAACGCCTCTTAAAAGGGACACTGGTTGGTCTTACAACTGCGTTGACTTGGATGCCAATAGGTCGGTGCTGGCTCGATGGGATAGGGTCCATCACAATCTTCTGGCACAGGTCTGCAATGTTGTTGGTGACCATGGCCAAATCTGGGTTGAAACCACATCTCCAACGGGCACTGTAGAATGATGATGGTAGCTTGGAATCATGGATGAGGTTGGAATCCATCCATTCCTCTACTGCTTCTCCATCTTTGTTAGTTTCCTTGTACCCCCATTGGGTGCTATGGCTGTTGAAATCACCGATGATGATCTGTGGTTTACCATGAATGTGTGGAACAGAATGTGGGAACTTGAAGTCAGCTGCTGGTGGTTTGTATACAGATGTTACAACTACACTGCTCAATTCTACAGTCAGGACTTCAATATTATCATCTTCTGAAACAGACGTGCTTTCTGTAACTGAACTTGCTTTGACAAAGATAGCACTACCATACTGGCGATGAGGTCGTTCATTGACGAGTACCATACCAGGTATGGATGGGTGGTTGTTGTCGCTCCCGCTATGGGTCTCCTGCAAGCAGAGGACGCCACATTGGAGATTGCTGCAGAGTTCGGCTAAGATTTGTTGATTGGCCGTTGAGAAGCCTTCGATGTTAACAGAGATGACTGTCAGGGCAGGCCCTAAAAAGGACCTCCTCTGCTCTTCTCTAGACATGACAGTTGCTGATGATTACTGGTAGATCTTGTTGTGTGTGGTGGTGGTAGAATTAGCGTTATCCAGGACCGCGACGAGGACGATTCTACCATGGCCCCTTTTTGAGACATTTTCTTCAAGACATTGCACGATCTCATTTTGGAAACAAACTTGAAACATTTTTGATCAAGCCCAGATCACTGCAGTTCAACAAGCTATTCGTTGCTACGTTGCAGTACACTGTAGTTGTAAACAAAAACTTTACTGCTTGAGTGATTTCCTATTCAGCTTTTGAAACATTCCGCATAGTCCCACCCATATCAGGTGTTGAACAGTCTTCTTATTCTCTGCTTTGTATTCAGTTCTTACACTGAACCTGTGGTTGACAATTTGCTCCTCGTTGGACTAAGCCGATTACATGTGTTGGAATTGTTAGGCATTATGCGACAACAAATCAATGGTGCCTTGGTAGCTCACCAATTGCTACTGTTTACTTTTAAGGCTACCTTGATTTAATTGTAACAGTTTTAAGTGTGCTGTTATAGGTCATATACCCAAAGTGACCACTTTAGAGTTGTAGATACTTACCATTATCAAATTATCGTGTGTTCTATGATGATTTTGTTGTTGTGCTTTATTCATCATTTAAGTTAATTAGTTATCATTACTCAGTAGTACATTAGCTATATAATTGTTGTCAGGTATACTGTAAGAACAGGGCATGACGTCGCATGACGTTATCATTATGCCCGCCTTACACTGAATTTTTGTTCTTGATATGATGATTTTAGATTTGCATTTTGATTGAAATTGAATAAGGTTTGCTTGAAATTTAATTCATCTGCTTTGAGAAGTTTTCGATTAATTTTGCAAGTTCTTTCATTTAATTTAAAGCTCAGTCAAATATTTGCTCACTGATTGATTTAATGTTAATGCCAGTTTGAACATTGATTAATCTTCTCTTTTTCTTTTGTATTATATTGTTCTATTTTTGAATGTGTGCAGCTATTCCATCTCGTCCACCACCAACCCCAACCTACCTTCCAATTCGTCATCTCGTGAATGCATTCTTACATCTAGTGGTCATTCTTTGTCTGGTTATTACCATGGCAACTCCCAGAAGATTACCGTCCCTTGAAGACGATCTGTATCCTGCTCCTTCTACCACACATACACCTCCTCGATCCAGAAGAACAGTTTCGACATTTGCTCACAAGACGACCCCTCATCGCACTTCACTGTCTCCTTCAATGACCACGGTTGATGAGCTGCCTCACTTCCGTACACTGCCTCAACAGTTTGTCTCCGACCTACAAGACGCAACCAGGAGACTGTCTCATCCTCAACACCTTTACTCAAATCCCAATCCTGGTTTTCAACAGCATCGGCCAGTGAAGCAGAAGTCAAAAGTTTCTTCTTCAAAACCAACTCGTTTCAGAAGTACACCTGATCCTCCAGAGCTTACACAAACGCCCAACCATCAAAGCCTCCACTCTGGCTGGCATACTCCATCTCCGCAGTATCATCAGGTGAAATCGGTACCAGTGTTTACGGGACGTGAAGGCTCAGCTATCACAGTTGATGATTGGATACGAGACGCCAAGTTTCTCATCGATTCTACTTCTACAGCCTCTTGTATGAAGTTCGCCACTATCGTGAGATACCTCGGTGGAGCTGCAAGAAAGTTGGTTTTAAATCTTCCTCTAGAACAACAGACACCAAACCATGCCTTTGCTGAGCTACGTGCACAGTTCGGAGAAGTGTCTCTTTTGGGTGACCCTCTGGCTGATTTCTATGAAAGAGTTAAACAACCAAACGAGTCAGCGACAATATACGCAGTAGAGTTGGAAGCTACTCTCCGGACTTTTGAAGAAAGGATGAATACGGGACAACCTCTACCAAACCGCAACAGAATGCTCACGCAGCAGTTCATGCGTGGAGTCCAGGATGAGAAGGTCACTCAACGTCTGGCTCCCATGAAGCCAAGAGAGATGTCTTACCGAGACTTACAGACCAAAATCAGACAGATTGAGAGAGAAGCAAAGATGACATCGGTCTCTAGATCTGAACAGAGTGCCCAGTATCAGCTTGCTCGCTCCAAGTTCCCCCAGATGCATCCTCAACAGCAGAAGAACACCGAGACCAAATCTATCCAATCTGAAACTACCTCTGCTAACATAGCTAAACAAGCAGAAACCAACAACGAGGTACTGTGAAACAGCTTGCGGAAAAAGTAGAGAAGATGTCAACAAAATCAACACAACCTCCTTTCCGCCAAAGATCAACTTATTCCACCGACCGACTCTTCATCTGCCATCGCTGTGGCCAACAAGGACACATCGCTCGTGGATGCCGCAACCCACTGTTAAACCAACAGGGCCCACGGCCTCAGGGCGCGCCTTCGGGGCCCAGCAACAACTCAAATGCCCGCTAGTTTCTCCTTCAAACACACGGACACCTACCTGTTCAGATTACCACAATCTAATAGGCCCTAATAATGAAACAACGATTGAAGTTGATGGCCAGAGTTACATCGCTTTAATTGACTCGGGATCTCAGATAACCTCCGTCTCAGAAAATTTATGGAAGGAACATCCGATGCTGCAACAACTCCAGCTCACTCCAGTCAATCACAGGTGCAAGTGGACAGAACGTTCCTTACTTGGGTGTAATTCCAGTCTCTTTAAAGATCTTAGACGTTGTCTACGATGAGGTGCCAGCCTTTGTAGTTCCATCCGACTCATACAGAAGACGTGTACCTGTACTCATTGGCACCAATGTCATTCGTGCATCAAGAAGGGATCAAAATCTAGACAAAGGAAATCAGTTCATGGAATCTGTCAAACATCTGGACAAAGCTTTGTATACTGCCTTCATCAACACAACAGTATCAGAACCTGGTGATCACTTTGGTAGAATTGGCTATGCCAAATATACTGGTTGTTCTCCATATGTTGTACCTCCCGGGATAGAAGTTGATGTTCTTTGTCAAGCTCCTCACGGTCCTGATGGTCGCACATACATTGTACACAGCTGTTGTTGAAGACTGTTCACAGAAAACGTCTTGTCTTAAGGTCGGAAGTCTTGTTGCTGACATCGGTCAGAACCGTCAAGTCCCAGTCCGGATTTACAACATGTCAGCAAGACCTATCACAATTACAACGAATACTCGACTTGCCCAACTATCTTCTATCCTTCGAATTGATGAAACTTCAGATAACGCACATGCAAGTGTCTCTAGAAGTGCCACAATCCACAAAGGAAGCATGACTGCGCAAGTAAGAAACACAACAGCGACAGACGTTCGAAGTGACACCTCTCCATCTCTAGATTTATCCAAGGCAAACTTCGAAAACGAAGCACAGATGAAGCAACTAGACGATCTACTTAAAAAACACTCAGTTGTATTTTCAACCTCTTCACTAGACTTCGGCCGAACCTCTACAATCAAGCACACCATCCCGCTAGTTCATGACCACCCTTTCTGTCTTCCTTATAGACGAATACCACCATCCCAGTATCAGGCAGTACGAAAACATATACAAGCCATGGAAGAAACAGGAGCGATTCGATGCAGCTCTAGCCCCTACGCATCTCCCATTGTCATCGTACACAAGAAAGATGGTTCACTTAGGATATGTATGGACTACAGGCAGCTCAATGCTAAGACGATCCGTGACGCATTCCCTCTTCCTCGAATTGAAGACGCATTAGATGCTCTCGGGAATGCAACTCTCTTCTCTACACTTGATCTAACTTCAGGTTATTGGCAAGTGGAGGTAGATAAAACGACAAGCACAAAACTGCCTTCACTACTCCCATGGGCCTCTTTGAGTGTAACCGAATGCCGTTCGGACTACAAAATGCTCCAGCAACATTTCAACGCCTAATGCAGATATGTTTGGGTGATCAGAACTATTCGACAGTCTTACTCTATCTGGATGATATCATTGTCTTCTCATCAACATTCGATGATCACATACAACGACTTGGCAAGGTATTCGACTGTCTCCGTCAACATGGTCTTAAGCTCAAGCCATCCAAATGTTTTCTCCTTCAAAAAGAGGTCAGATACCTTGGCCATGTTGTTTCATCTCCACCGACCTAGACAAAATTTCCCAAGTGAGCTACTGGCCTACTCTGAATAATCGTAAAGAGTTGACGAGGTTTCTTGGTTTCACGGGCTATTAGCGACGATATGTCAAGAACTACTCCAAGATTGCCGCTCCCCTCTACAAGCTCATATCAGGAGACCCCAAGCACAAGAAGAAGGGCAAAAAGAGGCAAACTCCACCACGAATTCCGTTCATCTGGAATGATGAATGTCAGAATGCAGTCGACTTGTTAAAACAACTTCTGACATCACCGCCAGTCCTTGCATACACAGACTACACCATTCCCTTCATCCTTCAAACAGATGCATCTGGAGTCGGACTCGGTGCAGTCTTAAGTCAAATACAAGATGGCAAAGAGCGGGTCATTTCCTTCGCCAGCCGAGGACTGAAACCAGCAGAATCTCGTTATCCAGCCCATAAGCTCGAATTCTCAGCACTGAAGTGGGCAGCGACAGAGAAATTTTGAGATTATCTACTTGGAAATAAATTCTCCGTCTTGACTGACAACAATCCTCTAGTCTACGTCACAACAACTGCAAAACTAGATGCAACTGGCCAGAGATGGGTTGCTGCTCTTTTGCAATTTGATTTCACAATCAAATATCGACCTGGCAAGGATAACGCTGTTGCTGATGCCCTCTCAAGAAAATCACATCCAGAAGAATCCAAAGCATTACTAGACTTCCAGAAAGAAGCAGTGACACTCTCAGAAGATGTCGTTCAAGCGATATGTTCCAGTCACTCTGTTGCAATCCAAGCCTTCTTGAAACCAGTAGCTCAGTGCCAAAGAGTAACAACCAAAACAACAACATCGCACGCTGCTGAAAGACACCCTTCAGAATTGCCAAATCTGTCGACAGAGGAAATTGCCGCCTCTCAAAGGGACGATCCTGCCATTGCAAGAATAATTTTGTTCTTGGAACAGAATAAAAAGCCATTCAACCTTGACAGGATGTGTGAGTCAAGCGACTTCCTCTTTTATCTCTGTCAGTGGAATAAGTTACATCTCCGGGATGATGTTCTCTTTCGGTCCAGAAATACCGAGTCTGATAATACATCTTACCAACTAGTGTAATACCGAAAGAACACAGAGGAACTGCTTTGACTTGCCTCCATGATGACTTAGGCCACCTGGGTTCTGATCGAACACTTGAGATGGTGCGGCGACGCTTCTTTTGGCAAAAGATGGCAGACGACGTCAAACATTGGTGTGAGCGATGTAAGAGGTGCTGTCTTCGGAAAACACGCCAAACTAAAACCAGAGTGCCACTAGTCAACATTTCTTCAAGTGAACCCCTTGAAACTAGTTGGTATTGACTTCCTCAAACTTGAGCGATCGAAAGGTGGAATAGAAAACATCTTGGTAGTTACCGATCATTTCACGAAATACTCCCAAGCCTATCCTACCCGAGACCAGAAAGCAACCACAGTCGCGAAACTTATCTTCAACAACTTCATCACACACTACGGTTTCCCGGTCAGGATTCACTCTGACCAAGGTCATAACTTCGAGGGACACATCATAAGAGAATTGTGCAAGTTATGTGGCATAAAGAAATCAAGAACAACCCCTTACCATCCTCAAGGTAACGGCTTGACGGAACGTTTCAACCATACACTCTTGAACATGCTAGGAACTCTAGACAACAACCACAAAGAAGATTGGAAACAACACGTAGCAGCGATGACACATGCATACAACTGTACCTGTCATGATTCAACCGGCCACGCCCCATTTTATCTCATGTTTGGCCGGGAACCTAACTTGCCAGTAGATAAACTATTTGGACTTAACCAAGATAAAGACACTGAATCTCCATCATACGACGAGTTTGTAGAAAAAACTAAGGAACAACCTGGAGTCCTCGTACAGACTAGCAACCGGAAACAGAAACGTCTGTATGACAGAGGCACAAGAGATGCACCTCTTCGTCTGGGAGACCGTGTGCTGGTTCAACATAAACATATCACTGGGATGCAGAAATTGGCAGACAGATGGGAACCTCACCCATACGTTGTAGTCTCAAAACACCCAGACGTCCCAGTGTATGTTTTGTGCAATCAGGACACCGGTAAGGAACGCACTCTTCATCGAAACTTGCTTACACCGTGCATGTTCCTCCCAATAGATGACAGCAACTCTGATTCCAACTCTCCTTCACAAATTGTGTTTGAAGTAGAACCTACCATCAAGTCTCCAAAGACGACTGATGACGAGTCTCCTTCAAAAGATTCTGATGACCCCTCGCCACAAAGACGAAAAAGAATACGCAAACCACCGGATCGATTAACCTATGATTTTGTTGGACAAACTAAACAACATATAGAGTCCCCGACAAAACACTGGTGGAAGAACTCTATCAGTCCAAACTGAAGTCTGGTAGAAGGTTGTGGGCGAGATGGAAAAGCCGCAAGATGGTTGAAGCTAGAAAGGAGATTCCTTCACTCACAGTTTAATTTTTTTGTTTTCTTGATCATCCATTTCAATTGTATAAATAAGTACTCATTTTTTTGTTTTGATTATATGTATTTTGGTTTAGTTCTGACCTAGAGAAGTATTTTTTTTCCCCAGCATTTTCTAAATATTTCTTTTAAGAACACAGTGCATTATTTAATGTTCTGATTGAAAGAAACTATCTGAAGTTTAAGAGATGACTTTGTCAAAGTAGCTTCAATGGTAAACAAATTATTGGTAATTTTTTTCCGGCAATTTTATATTTTTGCTAGATTTCCAAGTTTGCTGCTAAGTGTATATATATTGAGAATTAAGATATTAGGTAAAATGTCGAGGTCGACATTTTTTTCATCTGAGGGGAGAATGTGACCGTTATGAGAATATACCAACCCCCCTCTAAATTTACACTCTTTAATTCATTGCGTAACTATATATGAATATTCATTAAGCCAAATCTTGAGTCCACCTTCTTACCGTTGGTGGCGGACTCTCCCTTATTCATTCAAACTCTGGATGAAGACGTAGAAGCAGCACTTAACACTTTCGTCCATCTTCTTGTCATTTCAGGTAAACGATTTCTCATTTTATAATTCATACTCTTATCTCACTTATTCATAGACGCAAGTCATTTACTATTACTATTACTTAATGCATTTTATACTTCTTGATTTAATGTTATTTAATTGATCTTATGAGAAGAGAATTTCTCTGAGCAAGATGGCGACCGTCATTGAACTTTTGGCGGGAACCCTAGCGCCATCTTAGTTTCCTTGGTTTAGTATATTTGCTATTCCGAATAAGTTCATTAATTACTTTATATAAGGTTGATGTTTTATTAATATTCTTCATTTGTAATTCATTGTTAATTGTTTTATTGTTTCAAACTCTGGACGAAGACGTAGAAGCAGCACTTAACACTTTCGTCCGTCTTCTTGTCATTTCAGAATAAACGATACACGGAAAACACTATAACTGCATTTACTGTGCCGATTCCTCTTAAAGCCATTATTAATTGACCTGAACAAGATCACAAGGGTCACACTTACATCTGGGGAATTTTTAGGATACATTCCAGGGCTCACCAAATGATGACTTCATCCAGATCAAGATGTTTTGAAAATGGCAAAAAAAAACGGTGTACAAAAATTACATTGAAGTTCGTTGTGCCTGGGGGCCGCCATCTTACTTATGATTCGCTGCCTGTTAAGCGTGAGAAAGTCTGGGCACCCGGCTGATCTGCCAAGTCATAAATATGTATGAGGTGACGTCGCGCAGTACAGTAGCTTGAGACTTGCCCATCTTATGATATGCAAGCTACCCGTGACGCTGCATGCAGCTTCACAAGTTGCATGTTCATTGGGTGGGCGACGTAAGTTAGCGCGTGACTTCATCTTATGGTAGGGGCAGACCATAATGATGTGTCATACACAGCCTGTACAGGGCCAGTGCCGGCTTGGTAGGGGCAAACCATAATGATGAGACAGTACACAGCCTGTAATTGGCCAGTGCCGGCTTGGTAGGGGCAAACCATAATGATGTGACGGTACACAGCCTGTGCAGGGCCAGTGCCGGCTTGGTAAGGGCAAACCATAATGATGTGTCAGACACAGCCTGTACAGGGCCAGTGCCGGCTTGGTAGGGGCAAACCATAATGATGAGACTTATAGTGGTCTAACATTTTGGGCCTCCGTAACGCTATACGTTTTCAAAATGGTCATTGATAGATCAACATTTTCTGGTCTTTAGCCAGCAACTAAAACTTTCCCAACACACTTAACATTTATTCACAATGATTGTGAGGCCTTTTTGTTGAGTTACATGCAAAAACATCTTTAAAAAATGAAATTTACCACGCAATACTCACGGTTGTTTTGCTGTCAAAGCACTCAATGCATAACGAACACGAAGGGTCGGACCAACCATTCCGTGAAAAGGGGTGTTACAAAATACCTTGCCTCTTCATCATGGCACACAGGCACCGTTCACGCATAGCACACAAATAAAGACAGCGCGGTGAGCGCCAGAAGCTTTGTAGCGCACACTGCGCTGTCTTTATTTGTGCGCTAAGCAAGAACGGCGCCTGTGTGTCGCGATGAAGAGGCAAGGTATTTTGTAACACCCCTTAAAGCTGGAATCGCCACTAATGCAACTGGTGACTTATTCTACCTTCAATTTTGCTGCATATTTTCATGTCTTTTTCCTTCAGCACTGTCGAAAAATCAAGAAAATTTCTTTCTTACCTGCTGCCACTTTTAAAGGTGACTGCTCGCTATATTCCGACATCCCAGATGTTCAGTATGGTTTGTTTGTTTATTTGTTTGTTTAAAGTTAAAGGCATCTACATGTACATACAATTTACATATCAATGTTTGTCTTTTGTCTGCTAGTTTGTACTCCTTGAGGTCTTGTTCCAAATGGCAGGAAAAGGTATTGAAGGCATAAATTTCTTTCTGCTTAAAAATGTTTGCGGGCATGGCAAACGTCAGAATGATGTGTTATTCTCAACAATGCAGTCAGCTTCATCCTCGGAATTGCAAGACAAACCAAAAAGGCATGTGGTGTTCTTTCCAGGTGATATACAGGTAAAATTTACCATAAATGATGAATATTAAAAATTGTTGCATGCTTTTAATGGAGTATTTCAAACACTCCATACTTGGATTCTGCCTTGTGGCTAGAGCGTTTAACATAAGCCTACAACATTTTATTTTTACTACTAAAAAGCCCTTGTGATGCACTATACCCGTAGAAACCAATGTAATACTTGTACCGAGCAATGGCAGCTTCTTTGTATCGTTAATCTAGGCAGAATCTATGTATGATGGGGTATTGACTGCTTTAACCTTAGCTACATGTACATTGTAAACTACAACAACCTTGCAGTTGAGAAACAGTTGAGAAACAGTCTGATCTGTTTTTGTCTAGGTATATTTCTCCAACGTTCTGATGATACAAAGTTTACGGCTTGTAAGAAACTTCTTCAAAGATATCTTATGAGTGGGATGCATGATGGAGGCACATTGGTGCGTTTTATTTGATGAAAAGATGTAGGCCTAATTACCATCACAGATGTTCAAAATTGCCCTAACAAACTTTTACTGAACATTGACTAAAGTGAGTTTTCATTGACTGCATCTCCCCATCACCAGAAAGGTTTAAGCCACTTAACTCTGAATGTGAATAACAAAACGTTTAGCCATCTCAAACCGTGCAGAATTTAGGCGTCTTTTTCGACAGCTCCATGGCAATGAGTACACATGTCAAAAGTACATGCAAGTCCATCAACTATCACATCAGAAACATCTCCAAAATACGTAAATATATTGACACAAACACATGCAACGCCGCTGCCAGAGCCCTTGTGTTGTCTAGACTCGATTATTGTAACACTCTCCTCAATGGTATTAAGCAAGCTGGCGTTAACCGACTATACAAAGGCTCCAAAACAATTTGGAGAACACTTGTGATCCATTGAGTTCAGCGATGAGCTCATCCATTGTTGGTGATGGTTGGCATTCGCGCTTAATTGCCTTGTTTGCAGCTCTCATATCTACACACAAACGTATGTTGTCAGGAATGTGTGGTTTTGTGACTGCGATTATAGGGGATACCCATGGAGTGGGACTAACAACATCCTCGATGATGTCTTGATCTTTGAGTTCTTGTAGTTTTTTTAAAATTTGTTTTCGCAGGTGGAAAGGTGCTTTGCGATGTCTTTGAGCAACGGGGGTATAGATTCATTGTTGTGGAGTTGTACCTGGACTCCTTTGAGTGCGTGAAGCAAACAAGTTTGGGTAGGAAGTGGCAAAGTCATTATTGTTATGATCAGTGATGTTGTTTACTGGATCATTGATGGTGATAAGCCCTAAATCTTGGGCTGTTGAGTCCAATGAGACATCCAGCTTTATAGCCAATGACAAAAACGTTGGTTGTTATGAAGTGGTTCCCTGTTTCAAGGAGAGCTGTAAATCTGCCAAGTATCGGCAGTGGTTCTTTCACGCCGTTTGGATGGGTGTATGTTGGTTTTTCGTAGATTCAGCGACTTGTGGCGTGACATGAGACTGAATGTGGATTTATCAATGAGGTTGCGGGGACATCCAAAGTCGATAATTTTATATCTTCAATAGAAATGGTTGCGTGAGGCTTTCGTGAGGTTTTGATTAACTGCGAAAACGTATTCATCATCGGATGATGAAGAATTGTCCTCATCCACATTTCTCACGGCACGAGGCTTGTATGGTTTATGTTGGCTTTGTGAGGATCGACAAACCGATGAAAAATGGTTGAGCTTACCACAAGAGTTGCACTTCTTCCTTTTGGCTGAGCAGTCTTTATCGTGTGGGCACAGTTGTAGTTGTAGTATTGTTTCGGTTTGTCGTTCCATGGCTTTTATGCGTTTTCACGACTGGTAGGTTTGCCCTGAGGAGTTTGACTTCGTGGTCTCTTTGAAATTTTGTGAACGGTTTGGTGACTTTCAGTGTGGTTTTCAACATCACCGGCTCTTTTTTCTGACAATTCAAGCTGTGATAGAGTGTACAGTTTCTCAAGTGCTCGACGGCGAAGTTTTTTTAAAGAGCATCCTGTAATGATCTGTGTGAGTAGTTCACGATTGAGATCAGAGAAGTCATATTTTTCTG